>RPOG01000289.1:0-479155 GCA_008086565.1 Thalassoma bifasciatum | reverse complement strand
GACGTTACTCACTGATAAGATGTAAGTCCATTTATTTGGGGGAAGCAGTTTCCACAATTCATCCAAAGTAAATCCAAAAAAGGTACAACTCAAGTCCATTCAAATCAGGTTCTTCCAATAAAACACGGTCAAAAACATTTTTGTGTAGGCCTCATGTCACACCATCCACCCCAGAACAAAGGAACAGATGATAACAAAAACCCACACCTGTGCTGGCTGACCTAATCGACTAAACTCCACCCAAAACCGATTTCTCAAATCTATAAATTAAAAATAAGCTTGGAGCTACTTCAAATCAAAATAAATTTACATATATTTAATGCTAAAAAGAATTTCATTTGTCTCATGAATAAGTTTTAAGTTGCCTCTACAGTCATGAAATTACCAACAGCTTTTATTCTTCAAAGTCTAAACAGAACCATGAATCTGATGCTTCATTGTTAATCATGAACTTGTGCCGAAGAATTTTGCCTACCACAAAAGATTGTCACATTAGCAGCACAATGTTTTACAACTTCCTGATCAGAGCCCTGCCTGGGGCTCTTACAAATAATCCATTGCTGCTGAACTCTTGCTCTCACGCAGAATAAACAGGGATCACTGCCAGAAGCTGCTCGACGTTTTCAAGACTTACACTTCAAACAAATCTATAAACAAAAGCACTTTCATAAGTCAAGATTTAGAGAAACAGATCTGAGATGTGTGAGTGGAAATCTAAACAAAAAGCAGAAGTCTTCAGAGAATAAAATCAATGATAGTTTCTGCTAATGAGCTCCCCAGTTCGAGAGGAAAAATCTGCTATTTAAAGTGGCCTTGTGACCCGTCAGACGAGCCGCAGTGATCCTGGAGGTGTCCAATTAGCAGCTTCCGCTTCTGTCATCACAGCATTAGACTTCTGGAACAACCTGCGTGCCTGAAGTACAACAAAGATATCTGTGATTTTGAGACAGATTGAAGGCTGCAAGGCCGATCCTATTCAGCACAGTTTTACCAGTTGACAATAAAAGAGACTATTTGTGTGGGGCTCATCTTCATATAAGCATTTTGTTAAAAGATCACAAGCACAGGGGCGCGAATGGCCTAGTGGTTGAGGTCGCGGTCCATGAGGTTTGCCTTAGGGCGGGCAGCCCAGGTTACCACTTAACTGCGTGTTGCTCCCCACTCTTACCCTGTTTCCTGCACTATCCATTGTCCTCTTGCTTTTATCCAAATAAAGGCACAAAAGTTTAAAAAAATCACTAAAAAAAAAAAAAATCACAAGCACCATGGTTCTACTGTGGTGCAACCCCAATGGAACCTCATTACAGCATCTCTGCTTCATTGTGGCATCAAATTTACAATCTGGCTGCAGAACTCACCTCCCAAGCCCTTAGCCTCCACCGTCAGGCTGAAAATAATTTCAAAATAAAAATTTTTTCCACTTCTGATTTATCATTTCTGTTGTAAATCTACATCAGTAGGGTTTCTGAAACAAAAAAGTATACATTTCCCTTTTTCCTATGTATGGAAACTTATGGCCCACCCTATATTTCTGGTCCAAGAACATAATAAATTAAGGCATTTCTAGGGCTAACGGCGAAGGTTGAGGTCTGCAGGACAGGAGCTTGAGAGGTGAGGTCTGCACTAAGACCCTACTCAGTCAAACTGACTCTGACTGGCTCAGCTCCAGCAAGTCAGAGCCCTCCAGATTAGATATGCAAGACTTCTATTTATGTTGAACACTCAAGTAATGGCGAATCAACCTGTACAGAGCAAATCTAGCAGGACAGGAAATCAGGCACTGAAACCAGTGTTGACATCAGATCGTGTCGTGTAGAGACTCCTCTGTCTCATGACCCTGGCTGCCTGGCATGTGCTGGACTGAACATGCAGTGCAAGTTGACAGAGTCGCAATAATGTTTATTTATATCTTGAAACCAATTGTTAAGTTAGCTAGTTCGCCTTTGTCTTGATGTTTGATATTCTGCTAACAATCATGATAACAGAGACTTGTATATAGTTTCTCGACACTCTTAGGTTTCTTTACCAAAAGAGTGTATTTATCAGGACACCAAATATTCCACCACCTGCTAGAGTCATCAATCCTCTCGCCAATACCACAATTCTCTGGAAGCTCAATAAGCTTTCATACTCTCCCATACTACTGTTGTCAAACTTTGTGCCCACACTTCCTGACTTCTACCTTTGCATGCCTTATGGTTTCCAGGAATTATATTTGGTTATGAGAAGACAGCCATTTCTCTTCACTTCACACTCCTACCTCAGAGTGTTTAACGTCAAAACAGGAAAATAGTTACACAAACACAGGAAGATGATTCATGATACCTGTTCCTCTCCACCATATATAAAAGTCTCTATACATTATGACACGGTTGGATTTAGAGGTTTGCTCACTGAGTCAGAGTAAATACAAAAAAAACCCAACAGACTCCACTTGTTTTTGACAGCATCAATGTAAAACTGAGAAAAGCGCAAGATGTATCAATATTTGATCATTTATAATGCTTTATGCTATTTCTGCTCAACTGTTATATGACTGATTGCCTTGACAATGAATTGCAAGAGAGGGATCTGATGTGCAGTTGTTGTAGCAGTACTGCATCATTTTGTATCAGTTGTGTGCCATAATTTTTGCTTTGCTCAGGCCAACAACTTTGTGCAAAAGGAAAAACCTTCTCACTGCCCAGGATGTCTCCTGCAAACCAAAGAAAAGCATTTTCTCTGTGGGATCCATTTAACTTACTTTTGAGAACCGTCATATCTTGTCAGACAAGAGGAAACATCCAGGAAAGACAAATACTTGACTTTTTTATGTATTTTTCCATTCATCCAGACCTGGGAATGAAAAATAATTTTTCCACTTTCTCCTACTGCATGCAATCCTTCAGTGTGTTACAATGTGGTTGTTTTCTGTTTGAGATCACAAACAGGTTTGCTTGTGTGAATCCTTGCACTATGACTGTAAAGAAGAAAAGACAACCAGCACAAACCAGTAAAACAATGAATGTTCACAAAATGTTTGGCACCAACTCAGGATTTTCGGAGGTTTTTAAGTATAGAGGAAAATGTTAAAAGGAGTCCTCATGAGAATGTCAGAGCACAAAAGCTAAACGCTTCTCTTTTTGATATTGAAACCGGTTTCCTATATCCTCCTGGGATGCTCCATTATACAATTCAGAAAGCATTTACACGCACATACATGCACTGACAAAGCAGAGACTAAAAGGAGCCTCAAATCTGGTGAAAACACACTTGTTGCCTCCACTAAAATACACACCACTGTCAGGAACAATCTACAGGAGCAGGAGATTTATGATAATGTAATGCACTGTTACTGAAGGAACAAGGCAGCAGCTACGAGGTAAGGGGAGGGTGTGTTTTTAAACTCTATAAGCGGCAACAGATGTGTAGAACAGTGAATACACTATAAACAAATAAAGCCGTATGACGCCAGGCCCATGGGCCGTAAATCACAGGATGCCGGCGGTCTAGATTGGCTTTCTGCAGAAGTCAACAAGGAATGCACTTGGTGTCTGTGTCAGTTTCCTGTCCGTGACAGAGTGTGAACCACTCTGTGACACTTCTGAGTGCTGAGTGCTTGAAGTCCACTGTCTAACACTGGGACTCTGACTGTATTTCAGACAAAGGTTGAGCATCACAGTCAAGTTGAAATGTCTTTATGGCATAACTTTCCTTTGGTTCGTTGATTGTGTTGCGTCCATAGACTGTATAATATATGGACATAGTCCCTTTTACATCATCAATGGCTGTTTGTGATACATAGATTTAAAGAAAATTGTCAGTGGGAGCCATATTGGAAAGGGGTTGGGCTCCGAGCCTCCAGTCAGTCAGCTGAGCTGTGTCTCTCTTTGGGTGAACTATCATTCTCAGGCCCTGTTTCAACTGCATGTTTCTTTTGCGTTTCACTCTTCAAACCATTGAAGTGTAAGTGGATCCTTACATCTTAGGCAGATGGATGACAAAAATGCTCTCTGAAAATAAAGCCAAAAGATTAAGAGCTTCACAAGGTGATTGGCTGAAATAAAGGTCACAGGGTAAATCCATCTCTTCTATGTTAACAGGCGGGTTGAAGTTACAGTAAATAAAGTTCTGTGGTGACAGTTGGATTTCTTGTCCCGCCAATTTGTGTGAATTTGTTAATTGCAGTGTTCCTTATCTGATTTGCAATATGTTTTGGTGGGGATCTCACCAAAGGGTTTAAATTGCTTCCACTGCCATTAGCAAAGTCCCCAATGTTCACTTTTTGTGCAGCTGTGTAGCTCTTTCCAGTACCATTGTAGGAGTTTACAATCCAGTTAGCCATTGGTACGATAAAGCTCAGCCATGGTAACGTTAACATTTTATGGGAACTTCCCACGACTAATTTACCAGGATTTTGTGCCAACCACGTTCACAGATCTCCTTTTGTCTCATTAGACTGAGGAGCCTTTACAATTCAACCAGCCCTCCACAAATAGTATCCCACTGTTTTCATTTTTTGGTGCACTATAATCGCAAAACCAGCGAGAAATACTTCTAAAATCTTCCTGGACTACTAGACTAGTGTAGATTGTAGTGAAATAGTGCTTGAAATACAAAATTAATTGGGACAAAAACTTCTTATGAAGTCTGATGGTGCATGTCTGTGGCAAAGCTTTGGCTACTTTAGCTTAAACTTGGGGATAAATTCCCATAACCCAACAAAATAAAGTGGTTACTCTGGTTTAATTGATGCAGCTAATTTTTAGATGGAAAAAAGTGTTAAAAATGTGTCTCCTGTACAACATTTAGGGTGGTAGGTTGTTAATTTCATCAATAAAGCTGAAAAAGTCAATCATTCAATCAAGCAATGATGTTATCATCCTGTTTCATTGTATGTCCGCTTTGATAATCTACCTGCTTAATGTAATCTTTTGTTGTCATTCATGGACAAAATATAGTCTTTTCTATCCAAAGACTTCTGTAAATAAGAAAATATATTTAATGGATGACGATCGAGGAAAAGGACAGCAAACTTGAAAGGGATTTGCCTTAAACATTGACTTTTGAACTTTTCTGATCCTGCCCTATGTTTGATGTTGAGTATTTCATAAAACTGTTTTTCTGCTTTATATCAACTTCGTAGCACACAACTCTCTGCCAAACAAACAAAAATGTCAACAAGTGATGCTGAGACTCCCTTCTCTGGAATCCCATCCCTTGACAGTAATGACAAAAATAACTTTGCAAAAATAGCTGCTCATCTGGGACGGTCTGGTGAGTGTTTAGTCCACTAAGAGACAGAAAACAAAGATTAAAACTTATAAAAGTAGGTTAAACTTAATAAAAATGTGGAATGAGCAGGATACTCTGCTTATGTCTACTAAGAAAGATTCAAGAAATGTACCAAGAAAACAGAACTGCTTGAGGGGTTTTCTCCTTTTATGGAGTAAAAGTTTTGTTTAAGCTGTTCTGACAAGAAAGAGTGATTTACAACTACTAAAGTAGCAAATAGTTAACTAGCTAACAGTCTAATGAATGATTTAACGGGGTGACTGCTGCCGTCCAGCTGTGGCTGCTGTCACGGACATGCCACTGAATTTTCTCTTGGGGATTGTAGCACAGCTCATCTCGAGGCTCAGCTAGGGGCCAATTGCCCACCTCAACGCCCTGCTGTTTGAGCCAAGTGTTGGATAGGGGTCTGGTAGAGGAGGAAGGGGGGTAACAGGGAGGAAATGGGGTGATGGGTGGGGGGCTTTGTGCAGGGAGACTGGTGTCGAGTTACACAACTGTTCTCAAGTATGCACAAGAAGAAGTTGTGGTCGAGTTTATGCTCTTTGACTTGCTGTTTTTGCTACTTTGTGTTGTCTAAGAGGGTGGAGCTTCTTTTTTCTTTAAGGAGTCATTTAGCATACCTTCACTAGTGCTTCCAGATGTGCGATTTATAGAGAGCATGAGAACTTCGAGCAAAAGCAGCTCACAAAAGTGAAGCAAGGATCCTCAAGTTGCACAAAGGGTTAAGGGGGGCTGGGTGCTCTCGAAGTGTGAAAGGTTTAAATGAATCCTGTGGTGTCTTCACTACTGGGGTGGCTGTTGTTGATTGATGGCATGGCTGAGCGGTGGGGGCTTCAGGGTCACTGGAATGGATTAATAGCATTAGCATAACAGTGGGTCACACTTTTGTTTTGAGTATGATATTCTGCTCTGCGGTCTATCTCAGTAAGCCTATTAAGGACAAAGTGACACTGCCTATTGTCAGCTATCACCTTCTATTGTGTGGTGGATTACTGCTGCCGTCAGACAGAGCTCACAACTCAAGACAGAATAAGGAAGGAGTACATAATAAGCACTGGTACACTGCTGCTGCACATTTTTTTCATATTAAGTAGCACTTACTCCCGTTTTAATGTTGTACTTCAGTCTCTGAGATCACATGAAAATAGAGAATCAATCAAAATGTTTTTATTTTTCTCTTCTTGTTTGAACTGCACTTGAAATGACAACAAAGGGTGAAATTCTAAAATGAGGCTCTGTTATGAGTCAAAAACCAAATTACATAATGCATGAGCAGCTGCTGACCTTTATCAAATGTCAGTATTCCCAATCTTATTACTGCTCATTTGCTCAGAGTACAATTTGACTTGTTTGCTCGGAGGTTTGTTTGTTTAACTTCTTCGTTAATTTATTAAGAAATACACAGAAAAGAAGGTGTAAAGCTTTCCCTTTGTAACACCATCATACAATAACATTACCTAAGAACAGACACGTGTTTTAAACATGATCTGCAGAATGTTCACCATCCACTGTTTTATGTCTGGAATCTGTTTTGACCATCAACTAGTATAACAGTCAGAGTTTTGTTTTTTCCCACAAACATTCTCTTCACTTATGGAATGTAAGCTAGAATATACCGCATGATAGATACAAGGTTAGGCTGCAATAACCAATTAGCCACCATTAGACAACTGCTAACATTAGCTTATAACCACTCCTTGTGCCAAAATGCTTCTAACTTGGAACAGCACTGACACACAACAAGGAATTTACGTATTAATGTAATTCAAACATACCCTTAATACCCGATAATTTTGTATTTTGTATCTCTATCAAGCCAGCTAATTTTACGGTGGTAGTTGGATTTCTGACACATTTTCCTTAAATTAAGTTGGTGACAAATCTAATAAAGGTAAATAATAACTTAGCATTTCAACAAAATGTTAAACCCTTAGCATAGCTACAGTAATTTTTCAGTCTTTTGACAAAACCCATTACGTTTCTCAAGACGATAATACATACATTTAACAAGGCTAAGCTAACTTGACCTGGCTAGTGCCTACACAAACCATTAGCAGGGAATGACATGTACGTATTAGGTAGGTGGGATTTACTTTCTTGCCAACATGTAGGAGCTTATATAGAAGCTGCCCTCTCAGATGCATCAACACAGCTTAAATCTTGAAAAAAAGCATTATCTGTTTGCAATTTCTAGTTAAGGTAACATTAATAGGATGTTAACTATTAGTAATCAAAAGCTAATGCTGGCTTTAAACTGTCTTATCTTACATTAGATCAAATGATGTGATGTGATTTTGTTCTCAATTTTTACTAGGGAACAACAAACTAATATTTCATGAAAGATCCTCATCATATTTTGGTTTGTTGATTCTTCCAGAAGAAGCAGTGATGTAATATTTGTGTCAGTCCAGCCTAGTTTCCAACCCAAAACAGGGCAAGATACATAATCTTTTTAAACCTGCGTCATTATTTTAAGTTAAAACAACATCTTAGCTTTAGACAACAGCTAACCCAGATCTTAAAGGGCTTTCCTTTTTCCATTTTCTCTTCCTTACTCTTTATGATTTGGAACCTCAAAAACAGTGACCCAGCCTTTTCTGTTTATCCACATATGACCTTTTCAATGATAAACTAGTGTCAGTATCCTGTATGTATTTAACGAATAAGGCATGTTAAATGTATCTGTACTGTAATTGTAAACACTGGCAGGTATTCGAGGAATTCTGCAAACAGCCTTTTTTAAAAATACACCCCAACAAGAGCCCATTTTCTCCACCTCCATCTGCTTGCTCTCTTTAGGTGGGTGGGGGCACATAGGAAGGGTTAAAGTAACCAGTGGAAGACAGGGTGTAGGGCAGGGCCTCAGTCAGGGAGAAGGCGGAGGTGGGAGGAGGAGGGGGGGGCTGTATAAAAACTGACAGAACACAAGTGGTGCTTTATCCACCCTGTCCCGCTCTAGGTTAGAGGAAACCCTCAAGTGCTCCAGCTCAGGCAGCTTCACCCTTTTCTTTCTCACACTTTCTTTTCATACACACGCACCCATCGGACGTGTGCACGCTCAGGACCAGAATGGCAGCATCATCTGCACGGAGAACAGTCGCACTCTGCAAAATGCTGGCTTTGGCTTTGCTTCTCATCGTCCCTCTCTTTAGTGGTAAGTTTTTAAGAAGAGGGTCAACTTCTCGGGGTTTGAATGGCTATCCGAAAGGAGGGAAAGGGAGGGCCAGGAGGGGTGGGGTTCAGGGTGGAGGAGTGTTTGTTTGAATGGGCTTTGAGTTGAATCCAGGTTTTAACCCTACAATCCTTTTACTCTCTGGAATGCACAGATACTATCTCACATTTAAAGCAAATCTAGAGAGGGAGACTTGCTTCTTTTGTTTGTGCTTTTCCTCTGAAGATGCAGGCAGGAAACATAACTTTGGCACATACTTCGCAAACAAAGGGATCCCCCCAGAGTGAACACTGTTATTACAGAGGGGAAATATAAGTCTCAAAAGTGATTTATAATTGAGATTTTGTCATGTTTTGTGTGACTGCATTACACACACAAAACAGAGCTTTTTTTTCTTTATTTTTCTACACAAAAGTTGACCGTATTTGACCCTCTCACTCTTGCTGTGTTTGTTATTGACCTGATTCCCACGTCTTCAAGGACTTTGTGAAATGTGCACATTTATATTTAGCTGGTTGTAATGTGAGGCCTGCTGAAGTGTGCGTGAGAAGAGGGTGTGTTGTAAATGTGCGTTTCAAATGTGGTTGTGCTGATTTGGAGGGAGCTTTAGTGAAGCGTTAAGGATGACGGATGATGTTAAACTCCTTAAGTACAACATGTGGCTATGATAGCTGAGGTTTTAGACTTTGAAAACCAGCTAAACAAGTTTTTATCTACAGTATGTGCAGAAATATGGCCCCAGCTATTGTCTATGCTACACCAATCAGGCTCCAGAACATCTTCAATTCATTATCTCTTCAGGGTGTGGCCAATTCATCTCAGGTTGTCTGTTTTTGATTGTATCACTGATTTTGCACAATGCAGCCTTCACTTTCTCCTCATGAGAAAAGGATTGGCTGTTCCTCCTTCCTCTAATTGACCTTCAAGATTTTTTTTAGCTGTCCACTACTTTTCAAGCGTGGTAAAAGTCAAATCTGACATGCTGGGAAAGAGATGTACTTTAAAACAGGACCAAATAGGGTAATCAACATTTTTGTCTCCTTTGAAAATGTGAAACAAAACAGAGTTTAAAGACAGCTCAGTCTGGACGAGTGATCACACACAACTTCAGTTTTCTGTCATTGGAGGAAAATGAAAAAACATACTCCTGAAACTTTTCTGTTGTCATAATCAAAGAAGAAAAAGTCTAGGATGTCTGAAAGATGGACTACAGCTACACCATCATCTCTGTGTGTCTCAGTTGTGGCTGGAATAAATCACACACTGCACTACTTAATTCAAACCTTATGCCTTGTTCTTATAGAAAGCTTATAGAAATGAGATCATCTGTAGAGAGAGGCAGCTGCATGTGTTTTGGAAAAAGAAAAAAAAAAGAAATGGCCTTCACATCATGAATGAGAGGCAGTTGGACTTTTATTTTGTTTCCCAGGGAGAGAAAAAAATCAAGCTCTCTGTGTGCGCTGTAGTTTTTATCCTCTCTGAAAATCACGAGCTGCCAACAGAGAGCAACTCAAAACATGTGACAAGCTGCAGATGTGCCAAATGTTCATGCCCAAAAAGATAAAAAGCACTGGAGCAGATTTCATACGTAGGGAAAACAAACCAAAGACAAGATAGGCCCCCTCAGGTTTAACTCAAAACAAGATAAAACGTCGCTTGTAGCCGATAGTAACCCCTCCTCTGAATTATCTCGTCAGCTCTTAAATTGGCAGGCAGGCAGAGTTATGTAAGCAAAAGAAAGACAGGATAACTGTACAACTTTACTGTGATGAGGTCAAAGCGGATTCACAGATGTTAGCGAGCGTAACGGTTGCTCGGACAACCCGGAGGGGGGCTGTGGTCGCAGATGCTGAGCAGAGGATGATCAGCATCGGTGGGAAACCCTGTTGGGAGCATGTAGCCAACATCTTTCTTTTCTTTTGGGTGAGACAAAGCATTGCACAGAAATTTTGAGATGACTTGAAGATTTTCTCTCAAACATCTGAAAAATGTACTTAAGAATTTTCCCTAATATAGCATAAGCCCTGGCTGTGCTGTAAAGTGGTTTTAGGAGGCTCTATAGTTAAGAAAAAAACCCTGCCCAACCTCGCTGCCAACCCCGCAGCATGTAATTATGTAAATCATTGTTTGTGTAGAGCCTATTGAAGTAACAGATGTAGCACAGAAACACAGGAACAATGTCAACAACAGAGGGCTTGTTTCTAGTCCTCAAAAAGTAGCAAAGGCAAACCCCAGAGACAAGTGTGCCAGTGGTGGCACGAAGACATCTGGACACACACACACATTCATAAGGTCTTAATTCACTTGGGGTCATGTTTTTGTGGGGCTGCTTTTCCACTCATCTCCCTAACAGCTTCTTCTTTGAACTCCTTCCAGCCTCCTCACTTTAAACTGTTTACTGAGCATGCTCTTGCACAATAAGCGCTGACATGTTACAGACAAACAAGCCGCTCTATCAAACAACAAGGAGGTGCCAGTATCTCCCCCCCATCTACAGATTACACCCATGGGAAGGGAAGGAAGAGGAAGCTGAATCCTCAGTCTTTGATTGCTGAAGTGGAGACTATTTGTCCCTGAGCTCAAACTGCTTGTCATTGAGTATACTTCAGTTAAATTAACCTTTTCTTTAAATTCCTGTCTATATGGATTCTTGCTAAAGCTCTTGTCTTAGCCTGAGATTGATATTGATAAATGAGATTGTTTATTGCAACAATTCAACACAGCTGATCTACTTGGCTGTTGAAGAAACTAGAGGAGAAACCACTTCTGTGTTGGCACTATACCAAATGTCAGAGTATTCATGATGCTCTGCAATGCTCCTCTGAAACATTTTCCACAGCAATTTTGAGCTTATTTATGTTATAGTTTGGCTGATACATGTTGCAGTTGGTCATACAGCAACTTAAACAAGCAAGAATATAGAGGAGACATCAGAAGAGATGAAATGTTTGGCTGATGTACCGCAAAACTGTTCCTATAAGAAACACAATTTTGCACCGCAGACCAATCACAGGGCTGATGGTTTGTCATTCTGACATGTCATGACATTTAGGAGAAGATGAATGTCAGCTTCGTGTGTAGGTCTCTGTGCAGGTACGCAGGCTATGTGGAGTTTGGCATAGGCCGTGATGTCAAATCCAATGTGGAAGTATAAATTAGGAAATAGGAGCATTATAATGATGTGGTAACAGACATTAACACAGCTATGGCGTTATGGGACATTGATAAAAATGTTGGCAAATCTTTTTATCATCACTAGATTCTGGTGCCAATTCTAAGGAGATGTATAAACTTCATGAACATATCCTGAATTGAAACTAACTGAGAGTTGCTCATCATTTCAAGAATAAAATAACTTCACTTCATGTTTGATATAAAAATCTCTAATTGGAAAAGTCCACAATAGATTGTATATATAAGCCACATTTAAATGTCATCAAAATAGTCAAAATCTTCTTGTGTCTATGACACTCCACAACATGCCAAAGTCCTACTTTGCATGGGTCTGTATTTCAAATGATTGGAGGAGGAAACACCCTTTTGTTCTCTTATTTCATTTAAGAAGAAATATTGGGATATCATTTTTTCTGCTTCAAACAAACCAGATGACTGACATGACTCATAATGCACAAAGTAGTGTAAAATGAAAAAGTAGCTGACGTTTGTGTGATGTCAAAATTCACCCTTGATTAGCATCTTTGATTATCTGAATTCTGACAGCCGATCCAGGAGTGACGAACCACAAGGATTGTGAAAGAGACTTTTAATAACTGAACTGAAATACAACTTGTCCAATTCCAACCCCACTTCTGCTCCTGTGCAAGAAATGACTTTGTTGGATAAGCTAAAGATGTGGTGTAACTCAAATTCTCCCTGGACTAAATCAATGTTGATCCTGTGAGATATTGCTGCAACAGAATCCCTCTCACGGTCTACCTGCACACACTCAAGGCAGACAGGCCCATTCCAGGTAATGCACAAGGCAGTGAAACTGTAATGGCTAACTGTGAGCATATGTGTGTGAGTCGAGAAGGGGGTGATATAATGTTCCCAATTGGAAGCAGATGCCATGTTTCCTGATTGTGCTCCTCCAGGAACAGGCATCATGCGTTCGATAAGGAGCTGCAGACGCCCGGGGGTGGGGTGGGGTTGGGCGAGCGCTGCAGTGGGTGAAGTAAGTGCTGCCTGCCTGATTGAAACCATGAGATCCAGTTGCCTTTCTGCCAGGAGAGAAGAATGGGCCAAGCTCTGCTATTAATCGCTATGACAGGAACGACAGGGGAGGGGGCAACGCAGGGGGGGTCAAGATAGTGGGGTCAGCAGTGTGTTGTTTCAGAGAGTGTAGAGTTGCAGAGCATGTTTAACCCTAGGGGACTAAAAGCTCCAATGTCACATTCCTCTGCACGCTCTTAACTCTTACAATCAGATTCTTAAAGCAGGGTTTTAAATTAAGAAAACATACTTAATGAATGATGACTATAACAACACAAAAGACTGTCTTCATGAGTTAAAGGAGGCAGCACTGGAAACAGTTTGCAAATACAAAAGCCCCAATTAGCTTCAAAGCAAATTAACTATATCTGAAACCATTTATGCCTGTTATTAAATGACATTTTACTTAAAAAGTACACAATTAGGACCAATTATGGAACGCAAGGTTGACAAACTTGGAAATTACAAGCCATTCCATTGCAATTTCAGGCATAATTTTGTCTCTGCTTTTAAAATTTCTCTGGAAGCCACTTCTAGTTTAATGCAGGAGAGTTAGAGCAGAGGAGGAGGTGTGCCACTGGATTGAATTTCCACCCAAGTTATGCCAAAGTGATGTCAGAAGGCCTCTAAAGAGGTAGTTTGACTTTGCAAATTGAGGTCCAGGCTGAGTAGAGAGAAGAAAATTACACTTGAAGGCAGTTTTATGACGTTTTTCCTCCAATTTTTGTACAGCAGGGCTAAACTAATTGTTCCAGTAGTTTTACGTTTTATAAAAAGTGCTCAAATTACAAGGTTTGACCTTTCAACTACCTTAAAAGAAAGAACTTTTAGGTAGCCGATGTATATGGTTGTTGATGAGGCACCATGGTAATCTGCTGTTGAGGGGATCTCAATCTGGGCGGTCTAAGCTGTACCTTCCCACAGTCCCTACTTTATCAGCACCGTGCAAGGCGTCCATTTATTCTACAGATAGAGACATAAGGAATATTTCCAGGACATTCAGTAATAGAAAAAGGGGGCGATACATCTAGAGAGTGTTTATAGAAGCTGTCCAGGCTGAACAGACTCTCACGCACTCAGTCAAAGTAGTTCAAACATGTCAGTTCAGCCCTAGGAGACACAGTGAACTTATCAAAGCTGTGACTTAAATTAGTGGATCAAAAAGTCTGAATTAAATTCCATGTTTAGATATGAATAAGTGTTGTATGGTAGCTATTGCTCTCTGTGTGCAGCAGAAAAGGTGCTCGTAGAATCCACCATCGTGACTTTAAACACGGTGGTCCAGTAACGAGTACAGATCATTATCACCTCACTGTGCCCCATTACACAGCACACGGTGTCCCTTAACCAAAACAGGGAGAGAGCTGGGGCCCAGAGGTAAAAGGACTAGATTTTCAGGTGCTCTAACATGAACTCTACAATTTGAGGCAAAGGATGAGAAACTGAAATACTATAAAAACTGTAGTTTTACTGCTTTAGATCTGATCAGCAAGAGGTATGACATCAAAGGAAAAAAGATACAAAGGTCCACATGGCAATATTTCAAGTTAGTAAAACAATATTTCAGTAATATGAATAATTATATAAGCTCAAACCAAGTGGCAACTGCAGGTGGTGAATAAATCAAACCAATAGTGTTGTGTAAAAGAACTGCAGCTCCTCCAGTGTCGACTTGAGGCTGGTTCCAAAAGTCAAGGAAACCCAATGAAGTCCACAATGAAATGACCACGTTTACAGTGGATGTAAACATGCTTCCAGCCAAACGGTGCTTTTGGTCTTGATGTCTCCTTTCTTTATCAAGGGCAACCATTGGAGGGATGAGTTCAAAACTTCATTTTTTTTTAACATCACAGTTAAGTTTTTTTTCATAAAGTTGTTAAAATACAGACTTCTTTGCCTTAGATTTATGAAAGAGAGGTTGAGTCAGAATTTCTGATTTAGAATGGCCATGGCTATATTGTCAAGCTTTGTTCACCCCCTTAGAAACCAAAACAGACTCCCTTGAGACCAAGTTAAACTTTTTAATACAGTCTACCAATATAACAGGAAAAAAAAATCTGGCTAAAAGTTCCTAAATTTTGCACAGTCACAAATTCCTAGAATGCCATGCCAGTTGTAGAGGTAGCAAACAACTACCAGGAGGCAAGGGACGCCCAATGGTAACATTAGCTAAATGCATGGTGTAAGCTATTTTTACCAAGCAATTGGGAGGGGGGGTAGTAATAGACGAATGTCCCCATGGCTTGTAAAAGCTTTTCATTCCAGAGTAAAGAATAAAATTGTCACCTTGTAAATGTGGCGACTCAAAAGTATTCAGCAGAAGATGCTCAATATTTGTCCATGACGACTGTCTCCTCAAAGAACTAGACTAAATGCTGTCACTGGAGTATTCCACTTGAAGAATTTTAAGCCTGTGGTCACAATGAGAAAGCCACAAGAATGAGTGCAGTTGTAAGTTATGCACAGTCGACCTGTGCAGCTCTTGCGTGTTTAGCATGAAGCCATGAAGCAGCCTTGAAAAACTGAAAGCATGCAAAGCTCTCTGACTCCCCTTAACAGGAAGTAGGTGTTGCAATATGGCTCTCATAAAACATGTCTCTTTACATTACACCATACAGGAGGAGAGGTGTGAAGGCTGTATCTCACCTCCATAGATGCCTGGGATTAGCTGTGCGTGACTGCGACAAGGCGAGCAGACAGGGAGGGTTGAGAGGGAAGAGGGCGTTGAGCTGGAGGCTTGTCTTCCTCCATAGCCTGCCACATTCCTCCATCCGGAGTCCCAGGAGATGGGGGGTGTGGGGGCAGAGCATTTCCAGACCACAGCCATCACTCAGGGAAATATGGTGGGAAAATCTTCAAGAGAGCAATGAAGCCAGGGGCAAGGCTGCGCAACATATGGAGTCAGGGTTGGTTAGGTTTGTCATGTTTGTGCAAGGGCAGCAAGATGCATCATGGTGACTGATTTCTTGGCTTCTTTGAGACAGGACACAAAGATGAGAAATGAATGACAAGTCTGTGTGGGTTTGGGGGGTTGATGCAAGAGTGAGAGAATGTCAACTTCTTTGATATACAGCATGGACCACTGAAATGTTTCAGTAAAGCAAGTAAAGCAGCCCTTAGTTGTGGCTTATGCAAAATAAACAAGTTTAAAGTCAGAGGGCAGTGAGGTGGTGATGGGTAAAGAGGTCAGGAAGTATCATAGCTGGATACTTTCCCACAAAAATAAAAACAGCTTGATTTGAAAATTAAGGATATCTGTTGGTCTTTAAGAGAGAAACTGTAAGTTAAAGTTAGTTTGTTGCTGAATGTTCCTTCAACACATAAGTAGCCTAACTGTTGTAACTCTAACTACTGTTGTTTTAGAGCAGCCAAGAGGAACCTTTTACAGCTAAAATTTTGTGCAGTTGCAAAATAATACAGCACTGCCAGTTTAAAGGTTGCGCCACTTGAAACTTGCAAAAAGTCAGTACCATAAAATCCCCAAGTATAAGCATGATGTTTTCTTTCCTTTTTAGTTTTAAATAAATCAGATTCAAGTAAAAAATTAACTTAAATTAACTCTGATGTTTTCAAGCAGCGACAGAGCTTTGGGAGATGACACAAGCAGCTAGCTAGACTAAGTAGACAAAGTAAATAAAGTAATAATAACATCAACCGTAGCTGTGACTTGTAACTTATGCAATACCCATGTCAGGAAAGTGCTCAGTGCATCAATTGCAAAGAGTATTCCCAGCTTAGATGGTGAGCCAGTTAGTCAGCAAGAAGTCAGCAGTGATAAATAAATGAGGTTTAAACCAAAAACAAATTGTTTCCGAGGTCCAAAGATGATACAGGCCGCCAAGAGAAGCAAAACAATGTTGGCCTGGTTGTGGTTAGTATGGTTTACTGCTAGTTTTTAGGTGCTAAAATTTATTGCAGGTTTGGATCACTTAAAGAATTGAAGCCACACAAAACCAATAGCCACATAAAAAGAAGTTCGGCTGTTCAAAATAAAGGTTATATCATACTGGTATCTGAGGATTTCTAGTAAGCAGCTGAGTCATTATATCCAAATCTGTATCCTCCAAATGGCATTAGAACATCTGTCCTGAGGCAAGCATTGAAGAAAAAAAAGAGGAATTTGCCTGAAAGAAATAATACCCTGACTTTGGGTCTACAACAAAAACAAAACAATAAAAAGCAGTCACTTGGATCATGCTGTCTCTGTAAATGTTGGTCATGAGAAGCAATTATATGCCGAGGTTTCATTCCCGCTGGGCTCTGGTGTGTCAGGAGAGTTTGTTTGTGTCTGATGAGTGATGGTCAGAGAGCTGGATGAAGTTTATTGGTTTTGTTGGCTGTACTGCAAAAAAAACCCAGGCTGTCTTATTGTGTATGGAGAGTAACAAACATGCTTTCCTTTAGAAACAGCAGCAGCCCGGTTTTATAAGTGTGCCTGTGGCGAAGTGACATCATTAGCACAAGACTAAAAAATGTTGCCTTTTACTTTCAGACACAAAAATGTAGTGTATAAACAAGGAAAGTGTGTTAAAATGATGCTTGTCCCTCTGTGGTTTCCTCCATTGTGGAAGAAATGGAGGAAATTTTTACCATGATGTCGCCGAGTGTCCCCAAACAGTAAGGAAAAACTAAACAAACCCATCAGCCACGGCATCCATCATCTTTCTGTTTCACTTAACAACAACGCTGACAGGATGTTACCCAAAAGTCAACAACAAATCACCTGGCGACATGTAGGGATCAGAGAGCTGAAACATCACATTTCAGGCTCACACTCCTGTGTGTCACATTCGTCTGACTAAACCTGATTTATGCCTGACTGTCTCAACCAATTTAAACCTCATCCTTTCCGGTAAAATAAACAGATGGACCACCCAAAGACAGCTGAGGGTTGGCAGCTGAGGCTCCTCCAGGCAGCAGACCACAGAGTCTAATGGACAGCCTTAACAAGGTTAGGGAGTCCTTGACCTGTTGCCAGTCCACACCCACTCTAATGCTCCTAATAGTAAACCCAAGACGCCATGAGGCACTAAATTAGGAAACACTCTGTCTCTGTAGTGAAACTTGAGCATGTCTATGAGTTAGCTGCTGTTGTAGTAGGTTTCACTGTTAAAAAGCCCGCCAAAGTTCTTTGTGTTTATTTGAACCTGCAACAAACTCTAGGTTTTCTCTCCCTGCTTGACAGACAGCTGCAACAGACAGTTGCTAACACAACGAGAGGACCTCCACAGAGATTATGGCTCCATTTGCTCTCACAGCACACACAATGTTTACTCTGTTCTTGTGGCACCTGTCTGTCACAATGATTTACCAGAGGAAGTCTGTGGACATGTGTCTCTGTGGCACTTCTGTGTGATTATATGCGCCGCATGTGTGAAAACCTTAAGCAGTGACTGCAGACAGTCACAGTGAGACGACTGGGAGGAGACAACACTGGCCTCGTGTCAGATCTGATCTCTTGGCCCGGATGCTAGTTTGGAGTGCCTTTGTGTCAGAAGTGACCCCAAATAACCACTTTAAGTCTCTTTTTTTCTGTCAACTTTTTACTGGTCTCTTAAGTCAACCCAGACCAGTCCCAGAGTGTTAGAGTTTCTATGACACAGGCCAAAGGTCATTACAAATCTTTTGGACAAGTATTTTCTTAGTGTTACAGCATAAAAATATGTGGTTTAGCTTCAGTCCTCTCAACAGTTAATCAAATTGTTGGACTCTCAAGGGGTAGTCCGAGTTGAAATAGTCGTCAAGATACACTGTGTAAACCATGGAAGTAGACTCTGTGACATTGCTCATTGGTTTGTGAAGGGTCATTTTGGAGTAGTATTAGAAATGCTGACGCAGCCTGATCTTGAGCCTGAACTTTGAAACTGATAAATACCTGGAGCTTAAGTGGGATTTTTAAGGAGTAGATGGAAAAATATACAACCCTTGTATAGTGATTAAAAAGATGAGTTACAAACACCAAAATCTTTGATGAATTTTAGTTGCTGTAAAGTTGGGCTTTTGATTTGCAACCGAATGTGGTTTACATTGCCAATTTTTTTAAGCTCCATGCTTGTGACTTGACTGTATCTCAATTGTCACTTTTAATAGTTGTCTACTCAAAGATCTACGAACATTCTCACCAAAATTAAATGAATAAAATTTTAAGATTTCAGGACTCTGCTGTATAGAATGAGCAGCTATGGGCATCTATGTTTTTACAGACAGCCAAGGAAAAATGACTCACATCAAAAATGTTTTAGCTTTTTCATTTTACTCGTCTGTTTAAAATATGTATCTCAAAATGAATCACTTGTAGGGCTGTACTGCAACTAGAGTTCAGACTGGGTACAGCATGCTGCAGATGAAAACAGTGAATAATAACAGATTAATAAGATGGCAAAAAAGTAGTTTTCTTACACACTTACAGGACAAAAATTAAATAGAGATAGGTTTTGTCCATGGGTGACATTAAAAGAGTGTCACTGGAGCCTAGGTTATGTGATCAGTTAACATAAATTTGACAAACTGTATAAGTTAAAAGTGGTGAAATACAGAATAACATCATTTTTGGAGTTGTTTGAAACCAGTTGTAACTCATCATTTAAGGGAACAGCTAAAACAATTTGTTCATACAAATCTGACAACATAACTTAAGTTTATGTTTTCAGTACCATAAAAGTAAACCAAAAACAAAGACATTGGCTGACTTTAATCCAAAGTGAACAAAGGAGGGAGTTGCAGGAAAATGAAGGTCAACAGGGGGCAGCAAACTGCATCACCAACCTGAAACCAATCACAAAGTCAATCTGCCAGCGTCTGAGGAGAGGCAGAGCAAGGAGTAATGAGATCTGCAGCAGTGAGGCATTATGGGAATGCTTTCAGAGTGAGGTAATTCTGTTGTTGTTAGACAGAAAGAGGGAAACCTGGGTTAAAGGAAGGCATGCTGGGTAGTCTGACTTGACTTTTGGATATTAACCTCATCATCTGACTTGAGTAAACCAGAGAGGGTAGGGTGTGGTGACATCTTTTTGCTTATTAGCACGGAAAGAAAATATGCTCTGGAAGACGTCCAGGCTATAAAAATATGAGGGTGAAGTCACAGCTGACCAGACTAGAATCAGCCCAACGTAGCTTTGATTCAGTTTAACTGAGGACTGTGGCCTGAAAAAGGTCATATGAATCCTGAAAATGGAAAGTAGTGGCACTATTTGGTGTGTTATTCAAAAAATGTGAAGACTGAGATTTTCAGTGGCATCGCTTCAGATCAAGGCATTCTTGGTGACTCACTCCACTCTTAGTTCGAAGCTCTTTTCGTGCACCTCATTTGTGGTGTTCCTAAAAGTGAGTCACTGTGACCACAGGATTTTTTTATTATCTCGTAGTGAGAAAATTGCTCTTCAAAGTAAGACTTCATGATGCGATCCAGACATCCGAGAGCATCAGTTTATCTACTGCAATGAGATCTATCAGCTCTTTTCCCTCTTGAGCACAATGAAAACTGTCTGTGGGTTTTCACACCCTGCGTGACTTCATACATGAGGAGGATAATTGAAGTTTGCACACTGCATGATGTACTCTGCCAGCTATGAGTGAGACCCTAACATGAAAACTTTTTTAAATGATGCCTGCAGGAAAAAAAGACCATCCAAGAAAACACGTAGTTTTAGAAAAGTTTGAAAAATGGAGAGTCTGACAGGCAATCATAAAAAGGCATTCAATTATAGACAAAATCTATTTTAGTTGACAGGCTCAAGGATGCTTTGAGATTTTCAGGTTTTTGGCACAAGTCAGTATTGTTTATCATACAAGTTGACAGAGGCTCATAGCATTTATCCAAGTGGGAGTGAACAGGAGGTCAGAGCTTTGGTCCAGTGGGATTAGTCCTGGTCTTGTACTGAGGGATAGTTTATTTGCTCAGACTGAGCAGAGGAATGAGTCCACCAATGGGTTTTATTGAAGAATAGCTCCTCTGCTGAAACTAGTCACAGGGTCACATTTCAAGACTTGTAGGGTGCAATTGCTTTTCAAATCCATCCTTTTAAAAATGCACTTCTGTGCTGCTCTTCCGAGCTTTGTCATAGTCCCAAACGGAGTAACATCATGTCAACATTTTTTTTCTCATTTTCCAGCAGGAGTTTTGGCACAAGAAGATTATGAAGTTGTCACAGGTACAACACCAGCTGTGAGGACAGAAGAAATGTACATAAGAGGAGACATGATTCCAGAGACAACTCCAGCCTCAGGTATGTTGCACTGACAGATATCCTCCCAAAAAAGTAGATTCTTTCTCCAAACAAATCATAAAAATACCATGGACTGTACAGCCAGAGTCTGAGCAGTACATACAATAGAAAATCTGAGTGGAAAAAGTTACAAAAAATATGTTTATTTATTTTCTTTCAAAAGTCTAATCTCTTCTTGGCTCTCTTTCCCTGAAGTATCTTACTATTCCCCAAAAAACTACACTATAATGGTAGCTGTAAATCATCGCACAACATGATGTAAAACCCTGTTTTTAATGTCTAATAGCTAATGAAAAAACACTTTCTCACGCAAAAAGGACTTGAATGCAATGCAGCCAAATAATATCTTTATATCACTGCAGAACAAGAATGTGAGAAACATTTCCATTAATTTTTGAAATTTAACCAATTCCTACCTTTTCCTAATGAGGAGACAGAGTTTTTAAGCTATACTGCAGCCAGCCACCAGAGGGAGCAGTTTTTGTGGCGACTTCACTTAGAGCGACATGGTGGCCATGATTTTTTACAGTGCATGTTATCGAGACTGTGAGTTCTCAAAATGATTTTTGTGTGTGTTCACAAATGGCTTTTAACACACTTGTATGTCCAACCCTCCAAACATTTCTCTTTGCTGTATACATGGCCAGAAATCAACTATTTAACTAATTGGGCAGAAGGAAATAAAATTACTGGTGAAGCACATTTTTTAGGATGCAAAAAAAAAAGGGTGGTTGTTAGGGTAAATTTGAGTAACTGTTCAACAACTGATGCCTAAACACATCTCATTGTAAGTCTTGATCGTCCCCCAAAAGATAATTTATGTGGGCATTACATTCGAAAATGTTTTAGGTGAGCTTATAGGTATTGCCAACATGTGAAGACCATGGTGGTCAAGCAAACAGCAATAGATTGTCTACTTCCATGGTATTTACATTGAGGGGCAGGTACAGCAGTCTTTTCAACAATAACATTATATTTCACAATCCACAGTAAAACAACTATCTACAACTCAAGGTCTGAATCAAGTTTCATTGATAGTGATGAACTAGTGAACAGCGTGTTATCTGCTTCTCTTGCTGTCACGTGAAAAAGTTTGTTTTGATGCTGAATTGCTCTTTTGCAGATACGGACGGAGGTCAACAGATCTTGATTTTACCGACCGTGGGGCCTCTAGATCTGGATTATCAGACAACAGCAGCCCCAGATACTGAAACCACTGGAGATGACAACAGCAGCCCTGATTCAGAGAAAGTACCAGCCGATGAAGGTGCTGAGGCCACAACCCCTGTACAAACTGATCCACCCAAAGTGGAACCAGAGACGCAGCCTCCAGTGCCTCCTAGAGGTGACGGCCCCATTAATGTACCAAAGGTAAGATAGTTTAGTTTGGATCAATTTCTCTCTAACGTCTGACAACATTCTGGATTCAAGTTTACATAATTGCAGGGCAGGAATTGTTATAGTATGGCCCACACTGCTAACAAGTTTGTGTGTTTTGCTGATGACACTGTGGTTTCTCTCTGCAGCCGGTTCCACAGGACGATGTCACCTGTGTCAGCAAAGAGGCAGTCCAGGACAAAAATGCAGTCAGTCTAAAGCTCAAGACCAGTTCTACTTGTGTAAGTGCATAATAAAAGTTATGGAGACACTATTTTGTTCCTTTGGAGTGAGTTTGGTGAAGAGATTTGGTTAATCTGTGGAGCAAGGCATTTTTCTAAGCTACTTAACAGAAAAGTAAACATAAAGTTCTGCCCTCTCTGCTTTTTAATGTCCACGAATCAGGGAATTCAGAGAACAATGTGCCCATCCTTTTTTGTTTTCCACTTCTAACACAGGTAGGGAAGATTTCTGCTGCCTGATATTCAGGGTGTGTATAGACGTGTGAGGGCACAGGGAGGAGAGCGCGGTGGGTGGGCTCACTGCTGCCGCTGTGTGATGTAGAATATGTAATGTATAGAGGCCTGAAGCAACAGTGTGGGTGTGTTTGTGTTTGGAAGCACATATTCTTCACAGCCTCAGGATAACAGCTTTGAGGTCTACAGGAATCACAGTGAATATGTTGAAGGTTTGAGCCCAGCAGAGCTACAGCTCACATGAAACAGGCTTTGCAGTAAATGAATTATTAAAGACTTTAGAGGTTCAGACAGGACTGCAAGAAACAGAAATTAACAACAGAGGAAGGTTTGTTTACTCAGGCAAAGTAATCAACAACAGAATTACAGAAAAAAATGTTTTTTGTTTTTTTTTCATTATGTGGAGGTGGTATTTATTTTTAATTCTAACAAATATAGGTGTCCACAACTGAATAATTCAAGTGTGCTTTCAGGCTAAACTGAGCCCAATATGATGGTAGTCTCAATAAAGATTTGAATAAGTTATGGTTTAAAGCTCCTGCCAGAGGCTTATGATTTGTGTGGATTTTAGTGCCCCTCATGGACTTTTCACATCTAGTCCAATATTACTCAATACATGCCATTACACAAAACATTGTAAATGTTCATTACTATTTTATTCAAAATCGAAGTCTTGACTTACTCCTGCTGTTCACCTCCCAGTGAGCATTACACAATTAACCCTGTTTGTTAACTTTCAAAAACAGTTTCTTTAATTTCTATAATTATAACACGAGGGAGACCCTTGCTGTGGAAAAAATACGTTATGGCAGAGGTCTTCAACAGGGGGTCCACAGTCCCTGGGAGGTCTGCAGTGGTACTGCAGGAGATCTGCAATATTTGGATGAATATACATTTGTTTTTGTACTCTCAAATAATTGATAACAAGTTTGTTTGTGCATGCCAGTGGCACAAATAAACCATCCCTTTAGTTTCCACATTTATATATTTGACAGGCAGTGTTGATAGTGGCACTGGTATCAGTTGACAAGTTTTGTTTATAAATGGAAGTGGCAAGGCTATCCTACTCACTGTACATTGGAAATGAACTGGGGTACCATTTGAATAGCTTTGTACTGAATGCATAATAACAAGGTACTTTTACACACTACTAGGCCCAGTTTAATATCAGACACAATTCTATATGTATACTGTATATGCAGGAGGTCCCTGCTACATCTTTCAATAGGTTTGGGGGTCCTTGGTCTGAAAAATGTTTAAGAAAAATGCTGCATTTAGGCTTATTCACTGTCTGTGACACCTGCCCCAAAAGCAGCAACTTCAGTCACGAGGAACGAGAACTAACCATATTATCTATAAATTTCCCCACATCATAAGAATATTTGATACTAAAACTGTTTTACTTTGATCTGTTTGCAGGAAGAAACCAAAGTAAAGATTCAAAGTGTTCTGCAGGAGCTGTGTGGAGAGGACTGTAAGCTGGAAATCTACCAGGAAGACAACACAGACGAGATAATCGTATCCGGGAAGTATGTTGAAGGTAGGTTAAGTTCATGTACGGTTAAAAGAAGAAGATAGATGGTTAACACATTAAGCTTTGATGAGGAATTCAACCTCTGTGTAGTGAAGTGGTTCGGTGATTTTTTGTTTTAACAGCCAGCTTTGATGGGTTTTCATCTCAGCAGGGTTTAGTTTTGAGTTGGGCAGGGGACTCTACCTTTCCTTTCTGTCAAACAGCTATAAACTTTTTCTTTTTTTTTTTTTTTTGTAGATGATGTAGCGGAGATGACCAACAAGTTCAACAATGACAACATCAAAGATAAGGTAAGACAACTGCTTTACATCTGGTCTTTGAAGGATGCAGTGTGTGAAATGGGAACAAAAAATGCATACTGTACTCATCAAATAAGAGAACAACTACTTATAAGAGCCACTATGTTAGTTGTTACTACCAGATATGAAGTTTGGTTGAGAACTGTGCAGCCATGATATATAAGGTTGTGTCACGTTGGGTTTGAGCCACAGGGCCTGAAAAGTTACAAATTCTGCAACAAAAGAAGTTACCTCCACTAAATACTAAGCCCCCTGTTTGATTCATGGTTGTATCGCACAGGAAAAACCTCCAGGGAGAAGAAGAAAACACTCCCTGAATCTGCAGACTTTTCCAAAAGCTTTGTGCTGACAGTTAGGGTGACAAAGAGCCCACAAACAATCCACCACTCGGCTGGGAAACATTTTATCAAGTGTCCAGGGAACAGTCTTGGGTTATGGGTGTGTCTGTCACACCCCTATCCTCTGTCTCTTTGCATCAGTGTACACTATATACTTACATTCACCAGACACAATCACCACATAAACAGAGTCATCTTTCAAACGCGCTTGCATCTTTTTGTTTTGACACTGCCTGGAAGCAAGTTGAAAAACAGACTTTCTGCAGGTAGATTTCGTTAAGTTAGGTTGTTTTATTTTCACTTTTTACTTAAGACTGAATGAATAGTAGTAACTTTACTTGGCAGAACACCTCACAAATGTTTATCTGACGTTTCTGTCTCATTTGTGCCATCAGACAGATGTGGAGGAGGCTTCTCCTCGCTGGGGGAGGAACTCGAAACTGGTTTTGGTTTCTCTGCTGCTGACTGGTCTGCTGCTGGCTGCACTGCTGGTTGCTGGTTATTACCTCAAAACCCACCGCAAAAACTCCAAAGGGGTCCGACTGGTGAGTAGAGCAGTGGAGCTATAACACTGTAGTTTTCTGATGAGGGACTTTTACTTCATCCTCTGAAAAAGTTAGTCTTTTTATATCACAGAGGATTACTTTTTTTCAGTAATGTTTCTAAAAGTTTAAAGAATCAACCTTAAATAACATGGCCCAAATAGATCCACCTCAACAAGGAAAGTGTATGAGGTAACTGTTTATTTGAGAACATATGGATGTGAGGTCAAATGTATGGTTATCCTCTACTTTATTCCTTGTGTAAAAGACGACATGCACAGCTCATGTGTCCTATAACTCAAAGCAGAATTGAGTCCTTCATGTTTTCTCTGCTTAAACTCTTTGCCAGTGGGCCACAGATGGTTTTAGTTTTTTTCCCTCTCAAGCTGATTACATCATAATTCAAAATGCTTACATATGGGGGGCGCACCCATGCAATGTTTCAGATAAAAAAGATCGAAGCCTTGCCTTTGTTTGGCATTTTTCATCCTGACATGACTTTCAGAAGCATCAAGTTTGCTCCTAAAACTTTGCACTGACTGACAAAGCACCTCAGTAAACCGAAACAGTTGGAAACAGCACAGAAGGTTCATATTCTCACCTCAAGGTGGGATGAAGTAACAAGCCAGCATGCATACTGTTAACCTCAAAACATTAAAGCAATTACCAAACACCCCTCTAAGTGCAAACACAGCTGAAAGCCATAAATCTCATTAACCAAGAATGCATCTGTTTGTTTTTGAGCTACACCCAAAAAAACAAATCCATTCCCAATCACACACCTTCCTGTAACGTCATAGCTGAACAGTACAACAGAACTTTTAGAAGTGAAATATTTATCTACTTTGATCACCAACATGTGATTGTTTTGGGAAATTTCCAGTTACACCCAACAAATAATTAGAGGTCTATTCTTTATCAAGTACACCCAAGAGCTAAAAAACTTGAGCAATGTAAACATCAGACAGTCAACTCACTAAATCCTGGAAAAAGCCAAAAATCCACTTCACTTCAGCTGTTATTCAGCTCCAGCTTGCCCTTTAAACGTTTTAGGAAACATGTGCTTTGATCTATTGCTAAAATGTCAAATTTTATGGATTTTATGCACTTTATCTTTCAACAGACTCATTCTTTGGTTGGTATTATTTCTTTATTGACATACAGTTGTGCCTAAAGTTTACAGGCCCTCCAGCAGAATTTTCCGATTTTTTGGCCTTTTCTCAGAAAATATGAATGATAGCACAAAAACCTTTCTGTCACTTATGGTTAGAGGTTGGGTGAAGACATTTATTAACAAACAACTGTGTTTACTCTTTTTACATCATAATGACAACAGAAACTTTGAAAATGACCCTGTTCATTGTTTTATACACACACTGATTACAAGCAAATAGATCACAGGTGAGGATGGTTACCTTTAGTAGACATTCAAACACGTTTGTGTTAACTTTTGTGCATTTATCAGAACAAAACCACCAGAGTTTTATAAACTTCTTAACAGGGTCATTTTTGAAGTTTCTGTGGTCATTATGATTTAAAAAGCGTAAACTAATTTTTTTTTCAATAAATGTCTTCACCCAACAACTAACCATGAGTGATAGAAAGGATTTTGTTACCATTCATATTTTCTTAGAAAAGGCCAAAAAAGCAGAACTTCTGCTGGGGGGTGTAAACTTTTCGGCACAACTGAAACACTCAATTTGATCTTGATTAATTAACTGGTTGTAGTTTTGTATCAGGTTTTGTTTTTTTTTTTTTTTTTTTTACCTTGATTGGTCCAATTTTTTCATATTGAAACAACACTTTTTCATCAGTACATTTGTTCAGCACTTTTCGCTGCACTTCTTTTTAAGAGATGCTGAATCAGCTCTAAAATCTGCGTCGTTTGTGTTTTCTTTTCTTAGGCTGACACTTTCCAGGTGGATGAGGAGAACCAGGCTAACACCCTGGTGTCGGTGGCCCCCTTGCCCCAGGAGCCCCTGGACAAACCCACCGTCAACGGAGAGTCTCCACCAGAGAACGGGAACAACCCTGCCCCTACCACTAACGGACACTCCGCCACCCAGACCCCTGTGGCCGACACCGAGATGTGAATCACAACACCCCTGACCTCCTGTTTTACTCATCACCCACTGGGACTCACTACCCACAATCCTCCTCTGCTGCCTCAGAGACTGTCTACACACTGAGAGAAATTGTTGTGTTTGTTTCTTATGTGAGTGGAGGGGAGAGGGAGAAGAGGTGGACGTAGAGAGACCTGCTACTACTGTCACTACTTCGAAGACTAAGACAACTTCTATTACTGTTACGGACATTACACTTTTCAAACCCCTAGTAACCGGTTCTCTTTGGACATTTATGGGTCACAAACCCTGAGACTGAACCTCATCAATCTGGCCCTGACTTCAGTCTGGTTTTAACAATCATTTTAGAATCACCAAATTATGCCAAATATGTCCTGATGACCCTGATGGACGAGCTGGGAAAAATCTTTTTATAAACAGATGAAGCCAGGCAGTAGAAAGTAGACCAGATTTTGTATTGTTGTAAAAAAGGACTGACACTCATTGCTTGATTGTTTTTTTTTTTTCTGTGTGTAAATTCAGAAATGTTTGTTTTTGTAGCCTTTCCATTTGCCTTCAACATTTTTTAAACCCTCAAGTGAGCTACAGATGTTTGAATTTACCAATTGTTGGCTTTTCTTTCCTAAAACAAAAGACCAGTTTGCCAAGTATTAGTAGGTTTGAAAAATGGTAAAAGGTCATAATTCCTCTACAGCACATCTACACCCTTTTTCTGTCTGATGGGGAAACTTCTCACCAATGTATGTCTGAAAATAGTTCTCTAATGATTCTAAACAGTGTTTCCAAAGTATCATATTTCCTGAAGACAAACACAGTGTTAATGACATAGGAGCATTTACTAATTTTGCAACCGACCACTTTTTCTAGAATTTTGTTGGAAATGTATGATACACTTGCTACGTTACTGCAATTTCAACCAGAAGGATTCTTGCTTTGAATGAAGACTGACTGAATTTTTATGCGCACTTCCGAAACATTAAATGTCAGCAGAAGGTTTAATATTTGCCTGAATGCATTAGACTGACAGACACAATGAAGGACTTAACTTTAAAAAAATGACCCAACTTTTGGTCAAAATAGGAGTGATGTAGGTTTTAAAGAACGCTTTCTACTTTTGTGCTTGAGTCTTGTTTTTTTTTTCACACTGCCCATTTTCCGACTCTTGTCTCAATTTCTGGGAACAATGAAGCGCAGCTACAGCATCACTGCCTTGAGATTCCTTCCTTACTCAGAACAGGATCAGCATTCCCTAGACCAGCTTTATCTCCTTGATATGAAACACTTTTTGTATCAGTAATACACATTTTTTTGCTTTCATATTGTGCTGCATGTGTAAATACGCCTGCTATCTCTGTACTTGTGCCTGGCTCATAAACTGTGACTGTTTCCAATACCTCTGAATCTGGTCTAGATTTCTTGTGTTTTACTTACTTGACATATGAACTGAATAATTTGGAAATGAACATGTACGTTCATTTCATTGTATATCATTGTATAAAATCATGGACAACACAACAGCTACCCCAAGTGAAAAAAACAGTTACAGCAGATTCTAACAAATTATGTTTAGTCTTCCTTTCCTCCATTCCTCCATCAACCTTTAATAGCTGAGTTTACAGAAAAAAAATTATGGCATTGCCAGAAAACTGGAGTCTTAACATCCAAGATTTCCAAAGATGGGCCTCCCTTCATCCATGCTGACGACTGTAGCCTCCAAAAACCTCTGACTCCAAGCCTGACAATACTAATTGTGGCAGTTTGTTGTTGTGGATGGGGGAAATGCTTTCTGGCATCAACATGGAGTCTTTACTCTGAAAATGTATCTGATGATAGTATATCTTTTTGGTGTCTGACTTTCCATTTTCTTCCATTTGCCCCATGCCAATTGATGCCCCTCTGGGTCAAGCATCTGGCAAAAGAAAATGCCTTTCATATCTGCTGTGGGAGGCTCCAGATTGCCAGAGCTGAGATGAAGTAATGATGCAACAAGGTGAAGCTCACTCAAAGGCTGGGGGTGAAAGCAGAAACAGACCAAAGACAGGATCTGGTGGTAGTTTGCCGTTACAGCTCTCCCTGGTGACTGAGGACAATACAGGTCTGAGAGTCAATCCCATTTATTTAAGCAGATGGATCATGGGTCAAGCTAGAAAATTTCAATAGATAAGATAAAGTCTGACATTTTAGCTACAGTCACTGCTTTGTACAGATAAGATGTCAGCTCTGTTTGATTAGGTGTAAAATTGTTAAGGATACAAGTCAACATTTAACCAATAATATGTGATTACTCATCTTATAATCTTATCACTTTTAAGTATTGTACAGCTGTTGTACCAAAGTCAACAACACAGCAATCTCTTTATACCTGAAAATATGATTCACCAAAAAGTGATGCAAATAGTGTGTTTCTAATTTAAACCCCAACAAAGACAGGGGCAAATTAAATTAGCCAGTCCTAAAATGCACTTCACCACAAAATTGATATCTTACATTTTACGGTGCAAACATCAAATCAGTTTTGAAAGCAAAAACAGGGATTTAAAGAAAACTGTTCAACACCTTAAAACAGGTGCATATTGTGCGAAGGTCTTGGTGTGGTTTCTATAGAAATGCAAATCAGTGTTTTGAATATTGAGCTAAAGACCTTAGTCTGAATGATCAAAAAATGAAAAAAGCAAATCAGATATTCAAAACACAACATTAGCGATATACTTCAGCTAAGTCAATAAACGAATAAAAGCCTTAGTTTGAATATAATGAGGGAGTAGAAACTACAAACTCCCTGACCAACCTGTTGCAACAAAGGGAGACTTATTTGAATAAAATCCTGAAAGAGTCCGAGAGCACTGGATTCAAAGCAGTCAAGGTGCCTGTGCATGCTTTGTCTGACATCTGGTTTGAAAATATTTAAATATCCCTATTTGTATCAGACCTTTGTACCCTTTCTGTTTTCTTTACATAACAGCCAGAGATGAATTCTGATTGGATGCCTGTTGCTCCTATGTGTCTCTTAAAGGCCACAGACAGGATGATAGTATTCCTCAAAGGGGTGAAATCTAAACTGAGTAAACATGGGGGGACGTGCTCTCAGTTTTTTTGTAGTTTCAGGTTTCCTAACGGTAACTGTGCTTTCTAAAGATGTATATGTTAGGGAGCCAAAGACATGGTCGGAAGCTCTAGCACACTGCAGAGAGCATTACTCTGATCTGTCAACAATCAACAGCCAGGAAGAAGAGGACACACTTTACAAGGAAGGGGGAACCCAAAGGAGACCCAACGTTTGGATTGGTCTCTATAAAGACAGCAATGATACCTGGAAGTGGTCGAGTGGGAGAAAAGCAGTGTTCTTCCAATGGACCAATCGTCTAAACAGGACAGAAGAATCAAATAGATGCGTGGTACAGACCAAGAGAGGGTGGCGCAAAAAGAACTGTGAAGGAGAACGTTTCCACTTCTACTGTTTTGACAGTGACATGAATCTGGTGAAGGAGAACCTGACGTGGGGGGAGGCGATGGAGCATTGTCGACACCAGCAGAAGGAGCTGGTCAGCGTTTCCTCTGAATCTGCTCTTAATGACGTCCTGAGCACAAGTTTAGGAGCCCAGACAACCGGGGTGTGGACCGGCCTGCGCTACCTGGGTGACACCTGGCTGTGGGTGGGCAAGGGCGAGGTGACATATGAGGCCTGGGGGGAAGAGGAGACGCCACATTGCCCAGCACTGGAACGCCACTGTGGGGCGGTGTCACTGGAGAAAGGGCAGTGGGAGAGCTGGGATTGTGTTGAAAAACTGAACTTTATCTGCACTTGAAGGGGATCAGGGGGAATCAAGATGTGGGTGTGTTTGTGTGTGTGTGTGTTTGTGTGTGTGTGATAACACAGGTCAGAAACGGTAGACCCTTAATATACATGTAATACAAATATGCATTTATTATTTTCCTAACGGTGAGGTCAGACAAATTGTATTGCATTTCATTATTTCATGAGTGATCTGTTGTTAATATTTAACACATCTGGTTTGAATTCTCCATCCTGATTGGTCATTATGGGACTTCAAGGTTTGCTTTTTCTCTGTGACAGTTTTGAGAACATATATTAATAAGGCTCAAACTTATACTTTTTTAGCTGATGACTAAGTCTAATGGCATCTTTTGAATTACCTCTTTTTCATTCTTTATACCCCTTTTGATTTGATACATAAGCGTTGTCACTAGTCCCACCCGTAGATAGTATGAAACATGGAAGTAATCTCTGCTACGTAACCTGTCTGGAAAAACTTGTGATTACTTTAACTTTGAAACCGCAGAATTAGAAAAAAAAATCATCTCTCCTCAAGTATAGCACAGACTGATTGCAAAATTAATGTTTCAGACACAAGTCCTTTTTTGAAAGAGGCTGTGAATGGACTTTTTAATTCTGTAAAAGTCCACTTTTTTGGCTTGGTGTGTATGTACTTTCTGGTCCTTCTGTAGCCAGTCTCATGGGTTGCTATCAATCAACAGAGTTAAAATTGGCCTATAGTGGTTATACCCAACAGGTGGGAGGAACTTAAGGCAGCCTTTGTGTAATGAAAAAAGAGCCTATCTGTCATGACACATGCACCAGCCACAGAAAGAGGAGCAAAAACTATATTTACAAAGTTAATTAACAAATTATTTTGTAAGCAGCTGTGACATAAGTGGGACAAATTCAATAAGAAGGTTGTTAAAGCAGGAGAAGATCTGCAGGATAAAAACATTCCTGCATCAACCTCTAGTGGTTGTACTCAGCTATGACAGCCTGCTCGCTGTCCGCTGATTCTTGGCTCTGTCTTCTAAGGAAAAATTGGGACTTGATATGTTCATTCAGATGTGACATCATGTGTATAACATTTAAGATATCATTTACCTATTGTCAGAGCAGATGGATGCTGCACTTATTTTTTTTGCTCTGATTGAGTCCAATTTTCTCTACTTTGTGATTTATCTTTACTTTGTTGTATACATTTATTTGCAATAGAGTTGAATGTTTTAATGTTTCAAATCTGATGTGCTTTTTTATGGAAAGGCTTGAGTGTGTATAAAAAAGCTTAGTCCAGAAAAAATGAACACAGCATGAATGATATTTCTGTCTTGTTTTACGTTTGTAGGTGTGTTCAGTGGTATCATTTTACTTACAATGCAAAGGGCTGAGTGGTGAAACCTTACACCTCATGTGCAGAGGCTGTAGTATCTGAATCTACTACAACAATGTCAGATATCGGGAAAAATCTAATACTGTTTTAAACATTTACAGATTGTTTTTTGGAACCTCAAAAGCATGAAATAATTACAAAAATGGAAATGAAAGGAGGGATATTACAGCTGATATGAGTAGTAGGCCTGTGCCAACTAGTAAAAAGCTTTGGTAGAGAAATGGAACAGCTTTGGGGACCTAATCAGTCACACTATACATGGTCACAAGGTCAACAATCTCTGAGTGTTGACTCTCTGGAGAGGGGATAAGAGTGTGAAAAGCCTGATTCTGTGTGTGTGAGTCTTTGTGGAGAACACAGCCACAGCAAATTAACCATTGCTGTCACTCCAGTTGATGTGACCTTTTTCCACCCTTGTTGTAACACTCTGACAGCCCAAACATGCCTGCAGCAACGGTTCACTCACCATCGCACAGAGCTAGAGGCTAACACTGTCTGTGCTCCGGCTTTAAGGCCGACAAGGTTCGAAGGTCAGCGCTGTGTTTGCTGATAACAGTGCGACTGTGACTGAACAAGGCCATGTCACTACAACACTGAAGATTACTGCAGCAGCAACAAGTATCAGGCCATGTGTGTTTACGACAGCAGCGCTCCCTGTTTGCACAACTGCTGTTACTGTTGATATTTTCCATGTATTACTACACTTCAATGGCAGTCATTAACCAATAAATAGCTGCCAATTTCAGACACAAACATATCGACAAGGCATTTTTAAAAAAAAATTGTGAACAGCAGGTGCCACTGAGATTTTTTTTTCTCCTTTTTGAGAACAAGTTCAGCATGAATATCCTTGGATTAAAGGTATAAATATTCTTTTGATGATGCAAATTCTAGGGGGAAAGTAAGCATTTCAAGATTTAAGTAAGAGCTGTAATTCAAATCTTGGAACCAAAAAAGAAAATAAGAAACTTGCAGCCTTAACTTAAGAAAATGGTCCAAATCTTTACAAACCACATGAAATGACAAGATGCACTCTTTTTCATGAGTAAGTCTACAAGTTCTATACCCAGTAGCTACTTACTTATAATTAAAACTGTATGTTTGTTCGACCGTTCTGTTAAATGCTACAGTTTGGTCAAAGTTCTGCTATTGTATTTCTTTGGCTATTTAAACACTGTTGTAGAATAATAACCCAAGAATGATTTTCAAAAATATAAATTTCCCATCGAGATCACAACCTTAAAATACAACATGGAAAGAACATTTTGCCAAATCTCAGTTATTCTAGTTGTCTTATCCTTATCAAGTTATCCTGAATTTCCCTACATTCTATTCTTTTATATTCTATTGAGTTCCAAGAGCACCAAAATAAGTGCTACATCTCCATCTACTGGAGAGTATTTTTTTTTTCAGCTGTTTTTCTCAGGAAACCTTTCCTGCGCCACTGTCTACCACATGATATTTCTAGAGGAAAGACCACCAGACTACCTTAATTTTGAAAATATATTCATGTTTTAATAAATATGGGATCTATGTCTGAAAATTGAGTGTTTTCTGGCTATTAGAAAACGGTGATTAAAGTTTGGTTTTCAACCAAAAATGCCTAAATTACATGTTGTTTTCTTTTTGTCTCAGCTGAAACTGACCCAACAGTCCTATTATGTATCTGGGAAGTGGATTAAAATTTGTCAGGCTGATAATGAAATGTCTCCAGACCAGTGTGAACACATTTGTTCTCACTCTTAACGCTGTGGGGTGTGTATCTTATAAAGGGGTCAGAATAAAGCCGGGGCGTTTTCGTCTGACTTTGGGCGTCTCTCTCGGACTGGCGATTCCCGCCAAATTGTTGGTGACGAAACATGACGTAACCATTACCGTAAATCCCAGTAAAGTGGAGCTATGAGTCATGCCTGTTACCAGTTACCGTAAATTACTCTCGAATTATCAGTAGGATTCGTTGGAAAAGAAACCACATAATGTGTTTCCTGCTTCAGCCGCTCTCGCCTTAAGAACAATAGAATTGGCCATTGAGTCAAACAATATAGATATCATCAGCAAAAAAGTTGTTTTGGTTTTCATGTGATTTTTTCTTTGTTTTTACACAAAAATGCCGTTTATTGATGTTTTAGGGAACTAAGATAATTAAACAAAATCTGACATGTTCTCAGGGCACATGTTCCTCATAGAGCAAATGGTTATTGTCCAAATCTGACCCATATGCAGCATGCTCCACCTATTTAGTCACAACACATTTAACTTTTATAGAGCCCACACAAAAGTGGAAAAAATAGCGCATATTATTCAACTTTGTCGAGCCAAGCACCATTTATCACGGATAATAGTGATGACAAATGTTTTTTTTTTTTTTTTTTTTTTNGCTTCAGCCGCTCTCGCCTTAAGAACAATAGATTTGGCCATTGAGTCAAACAAAATATAGATATCAGCAAAAAAGTTGTTTTGGTTTTCATGTGATTTTTTCTTTGTTTTTACACAAAAATGCCTTTTATTTATGTTTTAGGGAACTAAGATAATTACACAAAATCTGACATGTTCTCAGGGCACATGTTCCTCATAGAGCAAGGTTATTGTCCAAATCTGACCCATATGCAGCATGCTCCACCTATTTAGTCACAACACATTTAACTTTTATAGAGCCCACACAAAAGTGGAAAAAATAGCGCATATTATTCAACTTTGTCGAGCCAAGCACCATTTATCACGGATAATAGTGATGACAAATTTTTTTTTTTTTTTTTTTTTTTTTACATAGTGGAGTCACCTCTGTATCTCTGCGGAGCCACACATGAGTAACACTGCCATCTGTTGGGTCTGAGACATCACTGCGAATCAGACCCAGATTTTTTTTTTGTCATGTCACCTCACAAACCGCTGCATGATTTAGTGGTTATAAATCACATTTGAAAGTAAAATCAACCAATGTCATTTTGTTACTCTAGAGTCAGAGATCCAAGTATTAGATATATTGAGGTAATGAAGTCAAATTGATGAGGAAAAAAGAGTCAAATTTTGATATACTTGAGTCAAAATTAAGGGAAAAGGAAGTCAATTTCTTGAGCTTAAAAAAAATAATTCGAAACTATTACCCTTTACCCCTTCAATTTGACTTCTCATCTCAAAAATTTGACTCAATATGGGCGAAGAAAATAAAAAAATCAACGCTCAGTTTTTCATTTTTGCATTTTTAACAGGCAGAAATGGGCCTCAATTCTATTTTTTGTTATGTTTTCTGTGTTTACACCATCAAAAATTTTCACTCCATACAAAAATGGGATGTTTTAAATTAGTCAATGGAACTACTTTGTCGTCTATTAATATCTTTGGGTATTTAATCAACACACGCACATCTGATGATAACCTTTGCGGGAAAAAATTAAGAAAGTCCGCTTTTTTGTACTCAAAAAGAGATATACATTTATGTAAATTAGGTCTATCATAGCAAGACTAAAAATGAAGAAAACTGCACATCTTGTTCTTTATAAGCAGTCAGAACAGACGGTACAGAGTAAATCTGAAGCCATTACGAGGGTTAACTTCCTACTTGGATTCATCATATCACCCCTTAAAATATATCAACAGTCGGTATTTGCGTTATTTTCCCACCATTACTATCACGATAAGATCATTTTCTAATTCTGTGTCTGAGAAAATCTATGACAACAATAAAAAGATAATTAGATCTCGTCACGACATCTGGTTGCTGCGTCAAAATGAGGTAGTTTACGGTAAAACCATGTGATCTCACCGATGTTTGTAAACATGCGTCAGCCACATGTGATTCTGGCGATGAGGAAAGACTCCCCAGCAGCTCGGCCAACCAGCAGCCGGGGGAGTGTCAGGGGCGGGGTATCCGTGTTGCGCTATGGAAAATCATTACGGGGATACACTTCGATGAATGTGCGCTCTGAGATTGAATATAACGACAACAAGGCTGAAACGGGAACCTGCTGGACTGATGGAGGACCGGGTCTGAGCTTCACCGGCCTGGGAATGAGGCAGAGCTCTTCGACGCGGGAGGAAAACATGCTCGGTATAAACACGTAAGTTATTTATGTTATTATAGGGCGACAACGACATAATGCTGCGTATGTTGCGTAGAGAATACCACTCTGTAATTCATAACCACTCGGGTGCTAAGTGAAAAGGTGACGAAAAGAGCGGCACTGACGGAAAAAAGTGTAAAGAATAATAAAAGAAATGGAATAAAAGTCATTTGTTCTCAGGCGGATAGGGTGTGAGGGGCTTGTTTATAAAAATACATTTAACACTTTTTTGAAGACGTGAGTGTTTCATCACCGACATGACAACAGGTAAATTAAACTGCGTCAGCGCGAGGGACCGTCAAGCCACTTGAAGTCCAGTGGGAATTTCCGCTGCGATGGTGGAACATGCTGTGACGGCATGACAGCGTTAGTTGTGCTCGGTTTAAAACTTAACTCGTGTCAGAATTTAATGTTAAAATGAAGATGTAAACAAAGCGTGGAGTCGGCGGGCATGGCGTGTGAAGGGAGAGCTCGGAATAGGATGCTGCGCAAGANTGGCCGACACCGAGATGTGAATCACAACACCCCTGACCTCCTGTTTTACTCATCACCCACTGGGACTCACTACCCACAATCCTCCTCTGCTGCCTCAGAGACTGTCTACACACTGAGAGAAATTCAACACAAACAAAGAATACACTCACCTCCCCTCTCCCTCTTCTCCACCTGCATCTCTCTGGACGATGATGACAGTGATGAAGCTTCTGATTCTGTTGAAGATAATGACAATGCCTGTAATGTGAAAAGTTTGGGGATCATTGGCCAAGAGAAACCTGTAAATACCCAGTGTTTGGGACTCTGACTTGGAGTAGTTAGACACCCTGACTTCAGTCTGGTTTTAACAATCATTTTAGAATCACCAAATTATGCCAAATATGTCCTGATGACCCTGATGGACGAGCTGGGAAAAATCTTTTTATAAACAGATGAAGCCAGGCAGTAGAAAGTAGACCAGATTTTGTATTGTTGTAAAAAAGGACTGACACTCATTGCTTGATTGTTTTTTTTTTCTGTGTGTAAATTCAGAAATGTCTGTTTTTGTAGCCTTTCCATTTGCCTACAACATTTTTTAAACCCTCAAGTGAGCAACAGATGTTTGAATTTACCAATTGTTGGCTTTTCTTTCCTAAAACAAAAGACCAGTTTGCCAAGTATTAGTAGGTTTAAAAAATGGTAAAAGGTCATAATTCCTCTCCAGCACATCTACACCCTTTTTCTGTCTGATGGGGAAACTTCTCACCAATGTATGTCTGAAAATAGTTCTCTAATGATTCTAAACAGTGTTTCCAAGTATCATATTTCCTGAAGACAAACACGGTGTTAATGACATAGGAGCATTTACTAATTTTGCAACCGACCACTTTTTCTAGAATTTTGTTGGAAATGTATGATACACTTGCTACGTTACTGCAATTTCAACCAGAAGGATTCTTGCTTTGAATGAAGACTGACTGAATTTTTATGCGCACTTCCGAAACATTAAATGTCAGCAGAAGGTTTAATATTTGCCTGAATGCATTAGACTGACAGACACAATGAAGGACTTAACTTTAAAAAAATGACCCAACTTTTGGTCAAAATAGGAGTGATGTAGGTTTTAAAGAACGCTTTCTACTTTTGTGCTTGAGTCTTTTTTTTTTCACACTGCCCATTTTCTGACTCTTGTCTCAATTTCTGGGAACAATGAAGCGCAGCTACAGCATCACTGCCTTGAGATTCCTACCTTACTCAGAACAGAATCAGCATTCCCTAGACCAGCTTTATCTCCTTGATATGAAACACTTTTTGTATCAGTAATACACATTTTTTTGCTTTCATATTGTGCTGCATGTGTAAATACGCCTGCTATCTCTGTACTTGTGCCTGGCTCATAAACTGTGACTGTTTCCAATACCTCTGAATCTGGTGTAGATTTCTTGTGTTTTACTTACTTGACATATGAACTGAATAATTTGGAAATGAACATGTACGTTCATTTCATTGTATATCATTGTATAAAATCATGGACAACACAACAGCTACCCCAAGTGAAAAAAACAGTTACAGCAGATTCTAACAAATTATGTTTAGTCTTCCTTTCCTCCATTCCTCCATCAACCTTTAATAGCTGAGTTTACAGAAAAAAAATTATGGCATTGCCAGAAAACTGGAGTCTTAACATCCAAGATTTCCAAAGATGGGCCTCCCTTCATCCATGCTGATGACTGTAGCCTCCAAAAACCTCTGACTCCAAGCCTGACAATACTAATTGTGGCAGTTTGTTGTTGTGGATGGGGGAAATGCTTTCTGGCATCAACATGGAGTCTTTACTCTGAAAATGTATCTGATGATAGTATATCTTTTTGGTGTCTGACTTTCCATTTTCTTCCATTTGCCCCATGCCAATTGATGCCCCTCTGGGTCAAGCATCTGGCAAAAGAAAATGCCTCTCATATCTGCTGTGGGAGGCTCCAGATTGCCAGAGCTGAGATGAAGTAATGATGCAACAAGGTGAAGCTCACTCAAAGGCTGGGGGTGAAAGCAGAAACAGACCAAACACATGATCTGGTGGTAGTTTTCCGTTACAGCTCTCCCTGGTGACTGAGGACAATACAGGTCTGAGAGTCAATCCCATTTATTTAAGCAGATGGATCATGGGTCAAGCTAGAAAATTTCAATAGATAAGATAAAGTCTGACATTTTGGCTACAGTCACTGCTTTGTACAGATAAGATGTCAGCTCTGTTTGATTAGGTGTAAAATTGTTAAGGATACAAGTCAACATTTAACCAATAATATGTGATTACTCATCTTATAATCTTATCACTTTTAAGTATTGTACAGCTGTTGTACCAAAGTCAACAACACAGCAATCTCTTTATACCTGAAAATATGATTCACCAAAAAGTGATGCAAATAGTGTGTTTCTAATTTAAACCCCAACAAAGACAGGGGCAAATTAAATTAGCCAGTCCTAAAATGCACTTCACCACAAAATTGATATCTTACATTTTACGGTGCAAACATCACATCAGTTTTGAAAGCAAAAACAGGGATTCAAAGAAAACTGTTCAACACCTGAAAACAGGTGCATATTGTGCGAAGGTCTTGGTGTGGTTTCTATAGAAATGCAAATCAGTGTTTTGAATATTGAGCTAAAGACCTTAGTCTGAATGATCAAAAAATGAAAAAAGCAAATCAGATATTCAAAACACAACATTAGCGATATACTTCAGCGAAGTCAATAAACGAATAAAAGCCTTAGTTTGAATATAATGAGGGAGTAGAAACTACAAACTCCCTGACCAACCTGTTGCAACAAAGGGAGACTTATTTGAATAAAATCCTGAAAGAGTCCGAGAGCACTGGATTCAAAGCAGTCAAGGTGCCTGTGCATGCTTTGTCTGACGTCTGGTTTGAAAACATTTAAATATCCTTATTTGTATCAGACCTATGTACCCTTTCTGTTTTCTTTACATAACAGCCAGAGATGAATTCTGATTGGATGCCTGTTGCTCCTGTGTGTCTCTTAAAGGCCACAGACAGGATGATAGTATTCCTCAAAGGGGTGAAATCTAAACTGAGTAAACATGGGGGAACGTGCTCTCTGTTTTTTTGTAGTTTCAGGTTTCCTAACGGTAACTGTGCTTTCTAAAGATGTATATGTTAGGGAGCCAAAGACATGGTCGGAAGCTCTAGCACACTGCAGAGAGCATTACTCTGATCTGTCAACAATCAACAGCCAGGAAGAAGACGACACACTTTACAAGGAAGGGGGAACCCAAAGGAGACCCAACGTTTGGATTGGTCTCTATAAAGACAGCAATGATACCTGGAAGTGGTCGAGTGGGAGAAAAGCAGTGTTCTTCCAATGGACCAGTCGTCCAAACAGGACAGAAGAATCAAATAGATGTGTGGTACAGACCAAGAGAGGGTGGCGCAAAAAGGACTGTGAAGGAGAACGTTTCCACTTCTACTGTTTTGACAGTGACATGAATCTGGTAAAGGAGAACCTGACGTGGGGGGAGGCGATGGAGCATTGTCGACACCAGCAGAAGGAGCTGGTCAGCGTTTCCTCTGAATCTGCTCTTAATGACGTCCTGAGTACAAGTTTAGGAGCCCAGACAACCGGGGTGTGGACCGGCCTGCGCTACCTGGGTGACACCTGGCTGTGGGTGGGCGAGGGCGAGGTCACATATGAGGCCTGGGGGGAAGAGGAGACGCCACATTGCCCAGCACTGGAACGCCACTGTGGGGCGGTGTCACTGGAGAAAGGGCAGTGGGAGAGCTGGGATTGTGTTGAAAAACTGAACTTTATCTGCACTTGAAGGGGATCAGGGGGAATCAAGATGTGGGTGTGTTTGTGTGTGTGTGTGTTTGTGTGTGTGTGATAACACAGGTCAGAAACGGTAGACCCTTAATATACATGTAATACAAATATGCATTTATTATTTTCCTAACGGTGAGGTCAGATTAATTGTATTGCATTTCATTATTTCATGAGTGATCTGTTGTTAATATTTAACAAATCTGGTTTGAATTCTCCATCCTGATTGGTCATTATGGGACTTCAAGGTTTGCTTTTTCTCTGTGACAGTTTTGAGAACATATATTAATAAGGCTCAAACTTATACTTTTTTAGCTGATGACTAAGTCGAATGGCATCTTTTGAATTACCTCTTTTTCATTCTTTATACCCCTTTTGATTTGATACATAAGCGTTGTCACTAGTCCCACCCGTAGATAGTATGAAACATGGAAGTAATCTCTGCTACGTAACCTGTCTGGAAAAACTTGTGATTACTTTAACTTTGAAACCGCAGAATTAGAAAAACAAAATCATCTCTCCTCAAGTATAGCACAGACTGATTGCAAAATTAATGTTTCAGATACAAGTCCTTTTTTGAAAGAGGCTGTGAATGGACTTTTTAATTCTGTAAAAGTCCACTTTTTTGGCTTGGTGTGTATGTACTTTCTGGTCCTTCTGTAGCCAGTCTCATGGGTTGCTATCAATCAACAGAGTTAAAATTGGCCTATAGTGGTTATACCCAACAGGTGGGAGGAACTTAAGGCAGCCTTTGTGTAATGACAAAAGAGCCTATTTGTCATGACACATGCACCAGCCACAGAAAGAGGAGCAAAAACTATATTTACAAAGTTAATTAACAAATTATTTTGTAAGCAGCTGTGACATAAGTGGGACAAATTCAATAAGAAGGTTGTTAAAGCAGGAGGAGATCTGCAGGATAAAAACATTCCTGCATCAACCTCTAGTGGTTGTACTCAGCTATGACAGCCTGCTCGCTGTCCGCTGATTCTTGGCTCTGTCTTCTAAGGAAAAATTGGGACTTGATATGTTCATTCAGATGTGACATCATGTGTATAACATTTAATATATCATTTACCTATTGTCAGAGCAGATGGATGCTGCACTTATTTTTTTTGCTCTGATTGAGTCCAATTTTCTCTACTTTGTGATTTATCTTTACTTTGTTGTATACATTTATTTGCAATAGAGTTGAATGTTTTAATGTTTCAAATCTGATGTGCTTTTTTATGGAAAGGCTTGAGTGTGTATAAAAAAGCTTAGCCCAGAAAAAATGAACACAGCATGAATGATATTTCTGTCTTGCTTTACGTTTGTAGGTGTGTTCAGTTGTATCATTTTACTTACAATGCAAAGGGCTGAGTGGTGAAACCTTACACCTCATGTGCAGAGGCTGTAGTATCTGAATCTACTACAACAATGTCAGATATCGGGAAAAATCTAATACTGTTTTAAACATTTACAGATTGTTTTTTGGAACCTCAAAAGCATGAAATAAAATGGAAAAGAAAGGAGGGATATTACAGCTGATATGAGTAGTAGGCCTGTGCCAACTAGTAAAAAGCTTTGGTACAGAAATGTAACAGCTTTGGGGACCTAATCAGTCACACTATACATGGTCACAAGGTCAACAATCTCTGAGTGTTGACTCTCTGGAGAGGGGATAAGAGTGTGAAAAGCCTGATTCTGTGTGTGTGAGTCTTTGTGGAGAACACAGCCACAGCAAATTAACCATTGCTGTCACTCCAGTTGATGTGACCTTTTTCCACCCTTGTTGTAACACTCTGACAGCCCAAACATGCCTGCAGCAACGGTTCACTCACCATCGCACAGAGCTAGGGGCTAACACTGTCTGTGCTCCGGCTTTAAGGCCGACAAGGTTCGAAGGTCAGCGCTGTGTTTGCTGATAACAGTGCGACTGTGACTGAACAAGGCCATGTCACTACAACACTGAAGATTACTGCAGCAGCAACAAGTATCAGGCCATGTGTGTTTACGACAGCAGCGCTCCCTGTTTGCACAACTGCTGTTACTGTTGATATTTTCCATGTATTACTACACTTCAATGGCAGTCATTAACCAATAAATAGCTGCCAATTTCAGACACAAACATATCGACAAGGCATTTTTTTTTTAAATTGTGAACAGCAGGTGCCACTGAGATTTTTTTTTCTCCTTTTTGAGAACAAGTTCAGCATGAATATCCTTGGATTAAAGGTATAAATATTCTTTTGATGATGCAAATTCTAGGGGGAAAGTAAGCATTTCAAGATTTAAGTAAGAGCTGTAATTCAAATCTTGGAACCAAAAAAGAAAATAAGAAACTTGCAGCCTTAACTTAAGAAAATGGTCCAAATCTTTACAAACCACATGAAATGACAAGATGCACTCTTTTTCATGAGTAAGTCTACAAGTTCTATACCCAGTAGCTACTTACTTATAATTAAAACTGTATGTTTGTTCGACCGTTCTGTTAAATGCTACAGTTTGGTCAAAGTTCTGCTATTGTCTTTCTTTGGCTATTTAAACACTGTTGTAGAATAATAACCCAAGAATGATTTTCAAAAATATAAATTTCCCATCGAGATCACAACCTTAAAATACAACATGGAAAGAACATTTTGCCAAATCTCAGTTATTCTAGTTGTCTTATCCTTATCAAGTTATCCTGAATTTCCCTACATTCTATTCTGTTATATTCTATTGAGTTCCAAGAGCACCAAAATAAGTGCTACATCTCCATCTACTGGAGAGTATTTGTTTTTTCAGCTGTTTTTCTCAGGAAACCTTTCCTGCGCCACTGTCTACCACATGATATTTCTAGAGGAAAGACCACCAGACTACCTTAATTTTGAAAATATATTCATGTTTTAATAAATATGGGATCTATGTCTGAAAATTGAGTGTTTTCTGGCTATTAGAAAACTGTGATTAAAGTTTGGTTTTCAACCACAAATGCCTAAATTACATGTTGTTTTCTTTTTGTCTCAGCTGAAACTGACCCAACAGTCCTATTATGTATCTGGGAAGTGGATTAAAATTTGTCAGGCTGATAATGAAATGTCTCCAGACCAGTGTGAACACATTTGTTCTCACTCTTAACGCTGTGGGGTGTGTATCTTATAAAGGGGTCAGAATAAAGCCGGGGCGTTTTCGTCTGACTTTGGGCGTCTCTCTCGGACTGGCGATTCCCGCCAAATTGTTGGTGACGAAACATGACGTAACCATTACCGTAAATCCCAGTAAAGTGGAGCTATGAGTCATGCCTGTTGCCAGTTACCGTAAATTACTCTCGAATTATCAGTAGGATTCGTTGGAAAAGAAACCACATAATGTGTTCCTGCTTCAGCCGCTCTCGCCTTAAGAACAATAGATTTGGCCATTGAGTCAAACAAAATATAGATATCAGCAAAAAAGTTGTTTTGGTTTTCATGTGATTTTTTCTTTGTTTTTACACAAAAATGCCTTTTATTTATGTTTTAGGGAACTAAGATAATTACACAAAATCTGACATGTTCTCAGGGCACATGTTCCTCATAGAGCAAGGTTATTGTCCAAATCTGACCCATATGCAGCATGCTCCACCTATTTAGTCACAACACATTTAACTTTTATAGAGCCCACACAAAAGTGGAAAAAATAGCGCATATTATTCAACTTTGTCGAGCCAAGCACCATTTATCACGGATAATAGTGATGACAAATGGTTTTTTTTTTTTTTACATAGTGGAGTCACCTCTGTATCTCTGCGGAGCCACACATGAGTAACACTGCCATCTGTTGGGTCTGAGACATCACTGCGAATCAGACCCAGATTTTTTTTTTGTCATGTCACCTCACAAACCGCTGCATGATTTATTGGTTATAAATCACATTTGAAAGTAAAATCAACCAATGTCATTTTGTTAATCTGGAGTCCGAGATCAAAGTATTAGATATATTGAGGTATGAAGTCAAATTGATGAGGAAAAAGAGTCAAATTTTGATATACTTGAGTCAAAATTAAGGGAAAAGGAAGTCAATTTCTTGAGCTTAAAAAAAAATCGAAACTATTACACTTTACCCCTTCAATTTGACTTCTCATCTCAAAAATTTGACTCAATATGGGCCAAGAAAAAAATAAAAAACAACGCTCAGTTTTTCATTTTTGTATTTTTAACAGGCAGAAATGGGCCACAATTCTATTTTTTGTTATGTTTTCTGTGTTTACACCATCAAAAATGTTCACTCCAAACAAAAATGGGATGTTTTAAATTAGTCAATGGAACTACTTTGTCGTCTATTAATATCTTTGGGTATTTAATCAACACACGCGCATCTGATGATAACCTTTGCGGGAAAAAATTAAGAAAGTCCGCTTTTTTGTACTCAAAAAGAGATATACATTTATGTCAATTAGGTCTATCATAGCAAGACTAAAAATGAAGAAAACTGCACATCTTGTTCTTTATAAGCAGTCAGAACAGACGGTACAGAGTAAATCTGAAGCCATTACGAGGGTTAACTTCCTACTTGGATTCATCATGTCACCCTTTAAAATATATCAACAGTCGGTATTTGCGTTATTTTCCCACCATTACTATCACGATAAGATCATTTTCTAATTCTGTGTCTGAGAAAATCTATGACAACAATAAAAAAATAATTAGATCTCGTCACGACATCTGGTTGCTGCGTCAAAATGAGGTAGTTTACGGTAAAACCATGTGATCTCACCGATGTTTGTAAACATGCGTCAGCCACATGTGATTCTGGCGATGAGGAAAGACTCCCCAGCAGCTCGGCCAACCAGCAGCCGGGGGAGTGTCAGGGGCGGGGTATCCGTGTTGCGCTATGGAAAATCATTACGGGGATACACTTCGATGAATGTGCGCTCTGAGATTGAATATAACGACAACAAGGCTGAAACGGGAACCTGCTGGACTGATGGAGGACCGGGTCTGAGCTTCACCGGCCTGGGAATGAGGCAGAGCTCTTCGACGCGGGAGGAAAACATGCTCGGGATAAACACGTAAGTTATTTATGTTATTATAGGGCGACAACGACATAATGCTGCGTATGTTGCGTAGAGAATACCACTCTGTAATTCATAACCACTCGGGTGCTAAGTGAAAAGGTGACGAAAAGAGCGGCACTGACGGAAAAAAGTGTAAAGAATAATAAAAGAAATGGAATAAAAGTCATGTGTTCTCAGGCGGATAGGGTGTGAGGGGCTTGTTTATAAAAATACATTTAACACTTTTTTGAAGACGTGAGTGTTTCATCACCGACATGACAACAGGTAAATTAAACTGCGTCAGCGCGAGGGACCGTCAAGCCACTTGAAGTCCAGTGGGAATTTCCGCTGCGATGGTGGAACATGCTGTGACGGCATGACAGCGTTAGTTGTGCTCGGTTTAAAACTTAACTCGTGTCAGAATTTAATGTTAAAATGAAGATGTAAACAAAGCGTGGAGTCGGCGGGCATGGCGTGTGAAGGGAGAGCTCGGAATAGGATGCTGCGCAAGAGATGGACAGTGCGTAATCCTGTTGTGGGAGAGGACGATATTACGCAGTTCATATTGGCACGACCATTTAACACCTCGTGTTTTTTCTTACTTCATGCTCTCAGAAATATCCAACTCTTCATGAACATGTGTAGGATACAGAGACTTTCCAAACATGGTCACAGAATGAAGCACAGGATGTTCTTTTGCTTGTGTCGTCTCACAGGTAAAAATAAACTTTAAATTCAAGTAAGCAACATAATGGTGGCGCAGCTTGTTTTGTTTTAGAGATGTCAGACAACATTTGCTGCGTCACAGAGATCCCAGAAGGTCTCTAATAGTAATCTGGCTTTTTAGTGCGCACTTGATATGATGAAAACAAGCTCTGTTTCCCAACCATAGAGGGTGCTATCGAGTAAGAAAATTCTTCTTCTTCATTATATTCTGTAGGGGGATGTTTACATACAGATATTCCAAATTCTCCCATATAAATCAGCTTTAACGATTCAGTGTATTTTGAATTATTGATACAGGAAAAACAGGATCTTGTTACAAGCGTAAATCACATGACTCATTGACCTGTCAAACTGAGCTGTACTTTTGAAGTCTTAAAAACTGTTGCTGCTCTGTTACATTCATCCAACATGTTTGTCTCCCTTCACTTGAGCTTGTAATGCACACCTGCCAGCACACAATAGGACCCTGACACGCCTGATGTGATGTCACCGTGGTAGTTGAAACCTCCTCACACCCTATAGGAGTGAAGTCTTGGTGCCTCCTGCAGCTCACCTACCAGAGGGATGGCAGATGATGGTGAAAATGAGACGCAGTTCTTGTAAAGTGGATTTGTTCAGTCAGTGGGTGAATCAGCGGTCAACCTCACCAGCTGTTAAACCACTGTCAGAGAGAGAGAGAGAAAGAGAGAAAGAAAGAGGAGGGGAGGGGAGCTTGAGAGCCTTAATTATGTGTACTGAATAGAAACTTGACTCCCGAGGGAAAGTCACTATGGTAGTTTTGAAACAAACAGGTAAAGGTCATGAGTGGAAGTACTGCTTAACACTGAGAGAGAACTCCCATATGCAAATCGAGGTCACGTTCAAGTCATAAAATCTGAAAACATGCACATCAGAACATTTTCATTTACAGTCAGTATCATGAGCTGTACACGCGTAATGTTTACCATCTCTTATGAGACCGAACTCCAGAACAAGTGACCCACTTTCACAGACAAGGAAACGTGACCTCAATAGTTATTTTGCTGTTCTTTCAGGGAGGGGCGCTGCCTCTCAAGTCAAACAAACAGAAGAGGAGGCCAGAGCGAGTGGGCTAAATACGTTAAACCTCGTTTTATTTGGAGCGTTTTTTAGAATAATTCTGTTATTCAGCGCCAAAAACAGATCCCTGCTGTTTAAGCTGGGGTAAATGCAATTCAGCAGATGCTGTCAGGGCCGAAGTGCATCAAACAAGCTCTTTTTGAGAGAGGGAGGAAGTGTGACCCCACTGATGGATGTGTTTACAGTAGGATGGAGGAGAAAGAGGAGGAGGAGGAGGAAGGTATCACCTGTAGCTCACAGACAGGAGAGTTCAGTGGAAATGATGAGCCTCTTAAAACAGACCCCTTCTACTCACAGATAATAGCAGGTGGCATGGAGCCAAGAGATGACAGTGCTAAAATTAAACCTGGAGCACTGCTGGCCTCGTCGCTCGATGATGATGATGTATTAATAGACAAGTGTGAGGCAGCGCTCATTCGCAGGTGTCATTAGCAGCAAAGCACCTCGCAGGCTGCAAAACAGGCGAAAAAAAATAGTGTAAGAAACGGAGTCCCTGGAGGTACAACTCCTTGCTCTTTTAATTAACAACCTTTGTTTTCTTTGTTCTAGAGTAAAATTTCTGTCAGAAGTCAAAGGATGAAATCTTCAGAAAGCTTTATGTCCAGACTGACAGCTAATTAATACAAAGAATGAGTTTTCTGTTTTCTTCTTATTCTGAACCACTTAATCAAGAAAAAACATTTTAATTTATCTTTTATTTTTTACCTTTAAAGTTGCTCCTGCTATAAGCAAAACATCTCTCATATCCAATACAGGCAGAGCAGGAGCCAGAAGAGGGTGACAAAGTGTTAACCACCTCCTCTTTCTCCAGCTCTACCACTGTGTTTTCCAAAGTTTCAGGCTCATACCATCCCATCTCATATTCCCAAACATTTGGCAATCTGTTGCTCTGAAGGAACGATGATGCAATGAAGAAGGAGATATGTAAGCGATTACATAATCCGAGCATAATAGTACTTTGAGTACTCTATGTCCTAAAGAAACAGGAAGTGAAGTCTGTGTTACCTTTGGCATTAATTGGTTCAGTCAAGTTCTGTGATCCTTTATGATTCCACTTTTTTTTTCCGCAATAACTCTTATATAACAAGAATCATTACTTTAACTGTGTGCAAGTTATCACAGCTCCAACATGCAAAAATACTGCTTTCATCTACAAAGAATTCATGAATGAAATGATAATCAAATGATAACGCTATTTTAAAATATATTCATTCTGAGTTTTTTATCAGTTTTCACAAACGAGAGGTGGTTTAAAAACACATTACCTCGATGAGTTTGCCCCTCTCACTCCTGATAAATTAGGACCTCTAATCTGTAAGAGGATTAACCACCTTCACCATTTGCACGTGCACACATGCACACAACCCCGCCCCCCTCCACTGTTACACACAGACATGCTGTGTCCCTTTAACTTAACCTACTTTTGTGAAACTGTAGGAGGCATTCGGCCTGTTTGTTAAGGGTCTGCTCATGTATGTAGGTTATTGTGCTTGAATTAATAGACTTAAGTGCGTCAGTTTTATACCAGGTCATGCTGTTCAGGTGATTTAGGTCAAAGATGAGCAAGAGAAACTCTACAATGTTGAACGGTAGTTGAAGGTTTTGGATGGTAAGCATGATAAAAGAACACAAATCAAACAATAAATGTGTCTCTCTCTCTCTCGTCCGGTTGAGTCACAAAAGTCTGTTTCTGTCTGTATCCACTGTCGTACCAATCTCAGAGCCCATCAGATATTGTCTGATGGTAATATCTGCCTCTAAGAGCAGTGAGCAACTTTTCTGTGCTTCCAGTGTTGACATCAGATACAGATGAAAGACTCCTGGCAAAGACTATTTTGTGCTTTGTCATTGTTTACTGTCTGCCTTGCAACTTGAGATGAAAAAATGGCGTTTGTGTTGAGAAACAAAGCCTCTGAGAGGTAGTTAGCTGCCCCAATATCCATTTCACTTACATTTGTGCCAAACTTTAGTTGGATGGCCACAGATGTGTTCTGGGATGACTTAATAGCCAATGAAACCTGCTTCAAACACCTGATGTATGACTTGTTTACCTGCATACAACTTTTGCTGTGACATGTCTCATTGTTCCTTACTGTGACTAAAAATTGTTGGAAAAATCTTAGTTATTCTAACTTAACTGCTTTCTGACCAAACTACATTAATAATACAATAATAAGAGAGCAGATGTGAAATCAAAGGGCTATGAATTCGAATCCAAAATCAATTTACACCTAATCTTTTCAGCCATCAGCATTCAAACACCTTCTGACTATCATCGTTATGAGCTTGATTTTCACATTATTTGAAGTGTAGATTTTGAACACTTTATTAATTTCATAAAAGTTTGCTGCGGACTCTTTGAAGTTTGCTGTTAGCATCCTACTACCTCCTAGCAAACATAAGTTTTTCAGAGTGGTTAAGTGGTAGCATTTGCTGTTGTTTTATACTGTCTGTAATAACCACTTGGGAATGAATCAAGTTTTTTTTTTAATTGAATTGAATGTGATTATGATTTAGCATATTTTTTCTGAATTGAAACGCGTCTTTAGCTTAGATTGAAGTTTCAGTTGCCAATGAGTCCAAAAGATACAAACTCATATCAAAGTTTTGGTTTGTTTTTATAACTTTCAACCAAAGAACAGTACTGTGAAAATCCTGAGTCTGAGATCAGAGGACGACATGTAAACAGATCATACACATTATTTTTCTCCTGATTTGACCCTGAAGATCATCAGGTGGAAGTTCTTAACCAGATCAAAGTTTGGTAAAAAGGCTGCGAGTAGTGACTGTGGTCTTTCTCTCTGGAACAAACAACATACTTTAACTCAATGTGGATGTGTATTTCTGTAATTAGAAACAGTTGTTTGTTTTTCTTGTTGTAAACACTCTAACTTTATAAGCTTCATCTGTTCCTGGAATTTGATACTGGAGATGCATCCATATTTATCAATAACTTTAAGCTGCAGTCTTAGATAAGTTAAATTTAAAGTTTTGTAAAAGTTGTTTTTGAAATTTGCAAAAAGTTGTTATTTATAAATCATAGATGGTCAGATGACTTGACATGACAGAACGATGACAAATGTTTTTGTTGAACAGGAGGCGTGTGAAACTGAAAAGACTGGACTAATCAGCGTCAAAGTCTTTGTATTTCTAACTGAGTTACGCTTAAAACTTTCACAGTTTTCCTCTAATACTGGGAGTGTTCGACCAAATTGAAAAAGTCTTTTTTAATTTTAGAGTGAAAGATTATGTCAGCAAAGTGGCGATAGATGATGCCCAAATTTAATTATCAGCGGCGACGGTAAAACGAACTGCGACAACAGCTCTTGTTTTGGAAGGCCAAACATTAAACTAGAAGTGAGAGGATTAAGCAGTGACACACAGGGAAATTGTCCCTGAAAGACACATGAAGGTTTTGGATTAGTTGCTACGTCACCTTTCTCATCAACAGGACAAACAGCCTCTGCCATTCAAGGGAGATAAAGCCAGTCTTTTAATGCCAGAACTACAAATAGGATCGGGGGAGTTTTCCACTTTAATTGTCCTTCTGTCATTCCAAAATAAAATAAGGCAGTCTCAGTGAGCTCTCTAAAGACATTCACTGAACAAGAGTGGTTTATTCTAACTAATCTTCACCTGTTTCAGGGTTCGGTTTTGCCTCTCTGGGCCAGAAGAAGGACTTGGGGGCCTGAAGCGAAACCAGGGGATGACACAGTATCCTATTGTGCACTTCAGAAAAGTCCACAGGGAGCTGCAGAGGTCTATTTTTCCACGGCATGATTCATAGACAGGTTTTGTTGAGTTCATCTCTTGTGCCAGTATGCTGTGTGCCATTTCTGAAAGAGGGATCTTGGTCATCTGATGCACTTTTGACGCAAGTAATGAGGATGCTGTATCTTGGAGAAGCTGGACATGACTCAGTGTTTTCTCATAGGCTTTGTTTGTAGAAAATAGTCATCATTTTCTACTTTGTCATACCTTTAGTGTTTCTTAAGAAACTAAAACAGGTCATCAAGGGTGAGACGTGTGAACCTTTGAGTTTAATATGACATTATTTTGTGTAATAATACACAGTAATAATAGTTTCAATAAGTTGACTCAAAATATGAAAAATATATCTTGTAAAAAATTAGTCATTGATTGGCGAATAATCAAAAACACTAACTATCTCTGTCCACTAGATGGTGCTGCTGTTTTTCTAAAGAGTACAGAAGTGACAAAGAAGTTGACTAAAATGAAATTGAAGGCATCATTACTTTCTGTTGAATTCATAAGGCAGTACTTCTGCATACCTCTGCTAGACAGTCTCATTTTACTGAAGAAAAACAGACTGAAAACCTCTCAAGCAGATAAACCGCATGTTGACTGAGGCTCAATCCCCATAAGAACTGTGTGTACAAAATGTACCACTTTAAAACCATCCATGAGAGCTCTGGTGTGAATTAAACAAGGAATGACAGACTTTCTGTGAGTTCACGTCGACAGACTTTCCTCTTAAGTTTACCAAGAACTGTTGGCACAAACCACATGATCTTCTTGTCCCTACTTACTGTGAACAAATGTTTGTTCAGTGAGACACCATTAAATAGAATTAATTATTTAATAAAGAGACACAAAATGTCAACAAAACAAGTATCACACGGACAGGGCAGAGGAAGCTGCAAAATATGTTCATATTTACAGTACAAAATTCAGCTAGTTAATTCACTAATACTTTGCCTTCTATAGGAGAGCTTTATTATCCAACTATGCATCTTGTTTCCAGGCAACGTATGATGTCATCTCTGTTGTCTGATAGGGTTAAGTCCTCTGGCTTCAGTGTGGAGATAGGGATCAGGACAGGTTTCCTTTGACGAACAAGTTTGCTGTAGAAACAAGTTCATGAATCCAGTACTCAGCATGTTTAGAACTTGAGTATATTGGAAAAAAAACTCCTCAGATGTAGCTTGTTAGCCCATAGTTGTAAAAAAGTTGCTGGTAAAATACACAAACCTCCCACCTCAGAGTGCTTGTGATCGAATAATTGCTCGGTCTTGTTTCTTGAAAGTGACTGAAAGTTTATCTAACAGTCTTTCCTTTAATTGAACACCTTAACTGACTTTTAAGACAAACTGCAGGAGCAGAAAAAGGTTTCTGGTCTGAGATCACACCATTAAAAAGTCATGAAGAGAAAAAAATTGTGCTTCAAACAGCTAAAATCTATTTGTCCTGAGAATAAATTTAAAACAGCAGATGACACATTTAAGTATCATCACTTTCTGACAAATCTAAGGTGATATGCTTTTACTCTACTGACTTACATTCATGTCTTCATTGATTTACAGAGATCATAGAGATGATGCATCAGTTTCCTCTCCGACACATCCATTATAGAAGACAAAAGTGACTTAATTTGGCATTTTGGCAGGACACTGAGAAAACACATCTGTCTAATGTGGAGTTATGTCACAGCAGATTTCATTATGTTCCTTCACACTAACAAAATTTTCCAAGTAAATAGAATCAGCCTCTTTTATTGACAGAATTGGAGAAATTCTGTTTTTGAAATGCATCCGACATGTGTATTAATTTCATTGTCATAATCTAATCTCAGAACGCTGAGTCAAGCTGAGTCTCAGGGGGAAAAGTGACTTATTCATTGTTTTTCTTTTTAACTGCAGGAAAAGACGTCCCTTCCTTGGGTGGGTTTTTATCTAAAGGCATCCTCCCCAGGGAACTGGTTTCAGATGGTGTCTTAGAGAATAAAATCCCATCTAGCACCATTTGAAATCGGTGTCCTTGAGCGGGAACAGACTTCAGGAGGGATGACAGCGACGACCTCATTCTCTCAGCGACCTCAAAATATGAAGGATTACAACTTTATGGCAGTCTGAAGACACACATTTTACAAACAGTTCCAAATTTAAGAGTAAAATACAGGCACATTTAAAAGTCAACATAGTCATTGATGCAAAGCTACACGCCCATTCTTTCACTGGAGCAGTCGTCTCTTTCACTATCTGTGAGCAGCATTAATAAAAAAGGTGCTGGAGAAACCTGAGCCTGTTTGACCCCTCTCATCAAGGCTGACCGTTTTCTTCTGGTGTTCAGAGTTACCATCATGTCTAGCACCATTTGAAATCGGTTACAATGTGGAGGGAATATCAACAAGTCCACTGCTCTAACATGCTGGATTGAAAAAACACCACAAGATGGCAGCATTGAGATGCATGTGCACCATCGACCAAGGAAACCAGGTTTAGAGATATCGCCTATCGTGAGACTTAAGATAAATCTGCAGCTCACTTTCATCTCACTGGGAGATGCTTTTCTGTTAATGTGTTATCTTTGTCTGGGTATGTTTTTTTTTCTCTATAACTTTTCCCACCATCACTCAACAGCACAGGAAGTTCCTGCCTCAGTTATCTTGTCCTGTACTCTGATAAATTAACAGATTATCCAGTTTACGGATTCATTGGTTAAGAGGTCAAGTACCCTCATTGTGAGAACTGACAAAAAGGGTTGTACTATCCTTTTGTGGAAATGTGAACCCTTGTCCCTCCAGCCCTTCAGCCTACAAGGAAAAATCTGTCAGAAATAATTATCAAAAATGCTGACTGAAATCTGTTTTTAAACTATTGGGTAAGATCTGCAGTTTTGAAAGAACTACCAAAGAATAACTTTCAAAATAATGCTCCAAGTTCCTCATTTTTCTGATACGCAAAATTACATAGGAGCTTACAGGACACTTAAACAATATGTTTTTACTCATAAACTTTCACCCTCTTTTTTTAAAGACTTCAGTCTTGCAAGGTTTTTTCTTTCATCTGCCAGATTTTCTCAAATTAAAGAAAAAGGGACTTGTGGGGGAAATATTTGATATTTAGCGAGGAGCTTTAAAGCACTGTCAAGACAACTTTTTCTAAGAACTGCCATGTTAACAGGCTTATGTTGCATGTAACATATTTGAAATAAAGAAGTGTGAATTTTTTTCTTTCTTTCTTTCTTTGTTTTACACTTCCGAATGTGCAGAACAACCTCAGCAAACAGAGTCCTTTTCCTGCTTTGTCTACAGGGGGCGCCCAAATCAGCACGATCCCAAAAGATCCTCACAGGAGCTTTAAGTTATAACTTCCAGTCCTGGCTCAGTGTGACTTACAGTATGTTTTATCATTAGATGATAGTATATGGCTTGACCCTAACGTAAACTATTTAAATCCTTTACAGAATTGAGACCAATAGATAGCTATTTTTGCATTTCACATCCCTATGTCACCTGTTCAGCTTCAACAGAGACAGAATTATACCCTGTCACATAACATGCATATTAAAGTCAAATTTTATGACTCTGATGGGTCTGCTACTAACACACTATAATTAAATGAAGTGTAATTATAGCTTGCCATATTTTAATACATGCTGCCTGACGCTCTCATATTTCTGACATTGAGAGCAGACGATAACGGTGCATGAAAAAAAAAGAGATGTGTGGCTTGTTATACCCCACATGTCCAAATGGCTGGCAGACAGGTTAATGAGGGTGTCTGTCAGAGAGTGAGTCTGAATTAAAATCTGTGAATGATTAACCAACACAGTTCAGGTTAATACCAACCCCCACATAGACGCACATTAATTTAAAAAAATTTAAAAAAAGCAGTTTAAAAATAGCTTCCCATAAACTAAAAAACAATAAATGATTAAAAACTGAAATGGCATTATTAGCAACAAAGTCAGAATCAAGAAACATTCTGAGATCACTAAAAAAGTTTGGAGGTGGACTTTGAGACCTAAAACAAAGAGCTGTTTAAGTACCATATCAGCTTAATCATTTTCGCTGCCCAGCTTTACAGACCTGACTCAGCAAATGTTTACGCTTATTTGCATCCACAAACTGTATAAAAAGACGGGTGTTGGTTTGGCCTTTTGGTTAGATCGTGCACTTCTGAGTCCAACCCGTAGCTTATAACATCATGTGTGACATTCACAACTCTCTTCGGTTTTCCTACTCGATCAGCTGTCCCTTTTATACTCCATACTTGCCTCTCAAAAAGAATGGATAGCATGCAAACATCTTTAGCCTGCTCATTTAGAGCTCTCATTATGGCTATCTGCACCATACTGAGCACCAAAATATGGGTCAGAGTGGAAATTTTACAAGTTTTACATTTTCCCAAAGATTGCTTTCTATCATCAAAAGTTAGTTCTTAGAGCGCTAATGTATGTCCAGGTGTTAACTTCATCATGAGGATTAGTTTTCATTCATTATTTGATGCTCGACCAGGGGGTGAAATGTTACTTCTGATATCTCTGTCGACAGATGCGGCTGGTGACAGAAAACCTACCCTAGTTATTGACCTTTCCATAGCTATCAGTGTCTACATTAACCTGACACAAGTAGCTGTTACAGTGCAGACTCTGCTGTTTCATTTGTAAATCAAATGTGTCCTGTGGATAGAAAAAATGATAGGATGTCGATACCACAGCTTCACCAGCTTGACTGGAAATTATCACTAGTGCAAGGAGTCAGAGATCATTGCGGGAGGTATTTTGGCTTCACTTTCACACAAGAGGAGGAGGAAACATGCCATCTATCTTATATACGCTCTATGGTTGAAGCTGCTGACATTTTAAGTGTCTTCAAATCTTCTGCTGATGTTTTCACTTCTAATAAGTTATCCATCACTCCCTTAACCCTCATCACTTTGACCCTCTCAAGTTAAGGGTGAAGTGCTGTGTTAAGGCAAAGTCAGAGCTAAATTCAAGAGGCTTAAAATGGCCAGCCTCTGAAGGAGTATACATGTCCACCTGCAGTATGTCCTTACTTCTATCTCTGGTGCCTCCAGAAAGTCAACCTGGCAACTCTCTGTGAATGTATTCATAGCAGTGTGTTGCTATATCAACAAACAAACACCAGCATGTCTGTTTGTCAGAGTGTTTCATGTTGTTTCACTTTGGAGCAGCGTGTGAGTGTGTGTGAGTCATGAGGAGTGTCTCTGTTTAACATGACTTCACCACACAGCAGCAACATCAGTTTTCAGCTCTGACGTGCTGTGTGTGCCAGCCTCCCTGATGTGGTGAGTGGGGCTGCTGTGTCTGATTGAGTAAGCTCACTGTACAGTCAGGGTTTCCCCCGAGCTCAGCAGATTTGGACTGAGACCTAATAATTATGACTTCAGATCCTGTTTGTCATAACAGACGTGACGGTTTAAATCACTGGAGGAAGAAGAAGGAAATATTTTTGGGGATTGGGTTACATTAAATATTAAATCTGAAAGTCTTGTTTTGGGCTCAATAAATTACTCTATGGCTAAATAAGAGAAAATCGATAAAATAATAATAAGTCACAAGAAGGGAAAAGGGTACACAATTACACGTCTCTATATAAGTTAAGAGAAGTTTGTGATAATGTTTCAAGGGACACTACCCTAGTCTTAATCTTTAAACATTTACAGCTCAAAAACTAACATGCAGGTTATATGTAGGTCACTGAAAGCAACATTATGGCACTTAGAAGGAAAAATATTACAATATTCTGGTTACATATAACAGTGGTAATGACATAAAAACTGCAAAACCACATCGGCAAAGCATTTAGACCTCCTCCTATTGGCTGATTCCAGTACATGTCAAAAGCCTGCCGCCATAGTGTAAACTGATGAGACATGGGTTCAACCCTAAAATTTGTGGGTTGGTATACCCTAGTAAACAATGCCACTACCTCACAATTTAATCCCTTGGCATACAGATACTTTATTTTTTTAAGCATATCGAGGTTTACCAGTTACCAGTACAATTTCCTGTTGCCTCCATGTCACCGTTTCTCTTAGCAAGTCAAAAAAAGCACTTAAATTACATCCTCCATGGGGCACTATGCATATGTTTGGCATTACATAAGGCTAACATGTCTGCTTTCACCAGAGTGTGACGTCCGACTAAGGCAAAATTACACAAAAACATGCTGTTGTATGTTGTATCAACACTGCTGTGAGTCAGCAGAGGAGATCCCTGAGTAGCAGTGGCACTGACCATTGTCAAGCTAAGCTAACCTGCTAAAACTAACTCTTGCAGTTTGTTTTGTAATAAAAAATTATATTGCAGCTTGACATTTTAATAGCATCGCCCTGAGAGTAAATATGATGAGCATCAGTAAGGGGGCCTGAACTAAAAATGCCCTTTTTTTGTACACAGTATGAGCACAAATAGGGTAGAACTGCAACACGTGCTCTACACAAGGACCAGATGTATTTATTTAAAGTAAATGCTAATTTACAGCACCTGTGACCATGAATCCAGCAGAGCTTTTCTCCAGCTAGTGTTTACAACCTCAGTATCTTTTATTGCAGTGAAACTGAGAGGAGGCTGCTCATATAATGATAATAAAACAAAACAAACCAAAAAAAAACATACTGTACTTCATGATGCAAACACTACGTGTCACTCTGCTAAAAAAAGGTTGTTAATATCTACTCTGAGATAACTACAACACTGATGGCAGGTTATTCTCGCTTCACATCTGTTTCTGGTCGACTGCTGAGGCCTCAGCAGGAACCATTTCTGTCTTGTTTGTCTTTAGCTTAAAGATCTCCATCTGCCCAAATCATGAGAACAACTTTAAAGAGAAGTCTTTTAATCAACAAGTGGTTTTATTGCTTTATTTATGCCTTTTTTCCCATCGCAGAGTCTGTTGTGCTGTAAACAAACTGACCACACTCACCACATTGTGTGTGACCATGTAAGTGACTCAGTTCTGCATGCCATTGGGGCTGCCGTAGTCATCCTACTGTACAATGCCACAGCAAACATGTGCTGACATGATCGTGTAGTGTCATTTGTTTGCATGTTTACCTCATGTGTAGATCGCATCACTTCCTATGCTGTTCCCCCAGTCATGCTCAACAATGTCTGGAGCAAGATAAAGAGAGAGCAGCTCTTACAGGGCTGATGGGAGGATTTCCTCCTCTTTGTGCCCTGACACTATAAAAACGAATCAAAATGAAAAGGTCTTATTATCAGGCCAAGTAAAAGTCAGGCCATAACGCATTGTCTGATTAAAGACTTCCTGTAATCGAAAGACTGAATCCTGGAATCTCTGAAAGTAGGTCCAACATAATCTGTTAATGTATCCTTTCAGCTATTAAAGGGCTTAAATCAACTTCAGTATTGGTTTAAGGACTTTTTCTTACTGTGTCTGATCATACAGTGTCTTTTTTGAGAAATAGTTCCAGTAGGTTGTGAAATTGAGTTACAACACCCAAATTCCATGAATACATCATCAAGATTTGTTAAAGAGGCCGCAGCTGTCTTGATAATCCAACAGAGTGAGCAAAGTTCAAATGCTAAAGCCGCAGAGAACATAGTGATCCAACGGCAATATTTTACACAACATCAAACCAAAGATTTCCTAGGCCGAATTCCAATTTCATCAGGACATAAAGAGACGTCTGGACAAGAGAGGAAATTATGCCACTTATGTTAGTAACATGGAATTGTGCGATGAGCAGCAGAGCTAAGTAGGTGGGATGCACCCATGAAAAATTTGCCAATTTTTTTCTGCCAATTCCAAACAGCTAATTCTGCTGTTGCCCCTTTTTTGTGTTTTTATGGTTGATTGGATGAATTAAGTCCGAAAAAAACAAGACATATTGAAAATTTAACCATTCATTTATCCAATGGGAGTCTCAGTAGCAGGTGGAAGAACCACACACAGGCTAGTCACAAGCCTGGTCACACATTGTTGTGGATCGACATCCTGATCTTCAACAAGCATTTGACAGTTGTCAGCTAATGTGGTTGTGTTGGTCACTGTATCCTGAACAGCTGACCAGTTGACCCCACTCTGTGGGGTGAGTGTTGTCATGCCGGAGGATAATATCCGGCCTCAGACTTTGGAGATGTTGGATTACCATTTGTGGCAGAATCCCATCTCTCTGGATTGAGATTTCCTCCAATGGTGACAAACCTTGTCTCTCAGGTGAGGGAGATACTGCCCCAAACCAAACACTAGTCCCCTAACTTTTTGCTCCATGTGTATACTAAAACTGCTTGTAAACTGTCCTCTGTAACCCTCTTTAATCAAACTCTAACTTATCTTATTCTTCTGGAAAATGACCTTGTGCAGGGAAAAGCACAAAGTGAAAGTGAAAAGGAATTCCTGTGTAGGGTTGCCTCAAAGAGGATGGACACACATGTCATCACCATGTCCGTCTACTTGTCACACAGGATACAGACTTACATCCTGTTTTACATGTACAAAACCAACTGTGTGAAAAACACAAGGTTGTGTTGGCATGTAAACTGTAAGTGTCTGGTCATGTTAATTCAGGGACATTTTGACATCTTCTCTATGCTCTAAAGCAGAATCAAAACTTCTGAGAATTACAAGTTCCTGATAAGCTGATGATTCAGAAATACACATTTTACACCATCCCATGACAGTAATAATTTAAGCCAGGATGGGTGTGGAGGTTCTGAAATGGGTAGTGGAAAAACAGGCTCCAAAAGAGGATGAGAAATCAATGCTTGTAATTCTGGAAAGTAGAAAAACTTCCCCGTCACAGGGAGGACACTCAGCACATTTCCTGCTGTCACTCTTGTTTTGCTTTCATCACTTGACTCCTGTTGTGTGACCACGTCTTAGAAACGACCAGTAAATCTGGTTTCCATGATACTGTAATATGAATATAGCATGCTTTCTGTATTACTCATGTGTGTTTACCCACATAACAGCTATGGTTGTAAATCCAGATAGGGCAGAGGGAGGTTTCTTGTTTTGGCAAAGCCTCAGTTTTGGTTGTAGGTTGGCTCAGCACTTGTAAAGATTACCCCACAATTTGAGACAGATGATTTTCCTCAGGTCTGATACGTATCCTAGGGCACTATTTGGGTTTTGCCATGTTTTTCTTGGACTATAGAGGTGCTGATATAGAGTGAAGTCAGTCAATCCTCCACTTTGGTTTATGCTGGAAGATTAATCTAATTTCTAACTCACTGTAGCTGAATCGTGCGATTAAATTTTGTGTGGACATTCAAGCTCCCTGGAGGAGAAATTCTTCTTGTGTGATCCTCTTTCATGTTCATATGACACCTCCATGATGTTGACTTTTGAGGTTTGGGGTATATTTATCTTTGAAGCAATCTATCTGATCACCTTATTATGCGAGTTGAAATGCTATCACACTGTTTAACAGCTGTGATAACATTTGGAACAAAAAAAATATTGGGGAGGTCAAAATTGACATCAGTAGTTGAGCAGCCTTAAACCTCTTAGTTCTCACTGATGCGCATGCGAGCCATTTGCCATTTCTCTGACTTCATCAAAGTATAAAAAGTAACACCTTTTTCAAACGTTAGAAAGCTTAGATTATTCACATCTCAGCCGCTAAATTTAACATTTTTCTTCACAAACAAAGTGAAAGACTCGTTCAGATGGCGACCACAACATGTAGCGTCCCCAACAGGTGACACTTCATCTCTACATGTCCTTCCTTCAGCGTAAAATCACGCACACCGTTAGAGCCGCGAGACAAACAAAGCAAACCGATCCATCACCAATCAGAACAAAACCGGGAATACAAACAGCATAAACACAAGGGAAAATAATAACAATAAAAATAATTAGTGACAACCTTCTACACAAAATATGGCTTTGAATAACTGTTAAGGCCCCTGCACCCATTTGACCGTTAAAATACACAGCTGAACAACCCCACACAATTAATATAAACACTTCAAATGCGCCGATTGAACAACAAACAAAAGTAATCAGAAGCCACCAGACAGAGCGCATTTTGCACGTTTAGTGCAAAATAAATGAGCATTGACCACCACAAAAACAATAAAATAGTAGTCTACCTTGTTCCCAGTTTAGGAGGGCGTTAATCTGACGACTGATGAACCACACCGTCACCTGTGCGATACTTTACAGACGCACCTGTCTGCGTCGTGGTTGTATTAACATAATTCCGGAGCCACTGAGGCCGAAGCCAGCCTTCAAAATAAAAGCCCCAATCTGTCTCATAAAAAAAAAGGAATCAAATCACAAACAAAAATAAAAGATATAAGTAACCAGGAAGCAACCCTCACAAATGAATACCTCCTTGACAACAACATTTTGTTTTCTTTTCTTTTTTTACTGCATGGAGGCGCCAGACTAGACTGTGGAAAACAAGGATGTATCTGCTGTGTTTGATCACCTGACACTAAAAACTCTTTAACTCCTACAAGGTCTTACCTATAAAGCTCAAATTTCACCCAGATGTTGATGACAAGGTGTAGAAGTGATATGTATAATCTCTTGTGTCAAACATGAACCATCTTGAAGTCAATGATGTTCAAAAATTGGTTATAAGAAAATGAAGAGAAAGAAAATACAATTTGAGCTGCATTTATCCCAATGTGAACTTTAGCCACGTATAAAAACGTGACAATAAAAAAAAAAAAAAAAATTTTGAACTTTTTGAAAATAAAACTTTTACTGTAAAAATTCTGCTCAATCACCCTCTATGGGCCTCTGCACATGTGTGTCAGTGTCTCTGTCTACCTCAACTCCCTCCTCTGCCTGTTACGTTAATGTTTTGGTTGTCTCGAGACGTAGGCGTGGTGACCCCAGCGAATCACAGCATGCTTAGTGCTGTTGTTGAAAGTGACTTTGCTTTCAACTTCTTGTTGATGACAAGAAGTGGGTCTCATGTCATGAAATGTGATGCTGCTGGTGCTCTTTGGGCTGGTAAGCATCACATAGCTGGATGTTGTGTTTACAAACAGTAACAGAAATTCCTGCAGACCCCACCTTTAATCAATATTTTGATAGTAAAAACCACAGAAAAGCCAAAGACTCATCTTGTAAATCAAAAAGATTGTAGAAATCTGAAGTCAAACCGATCTGGCGCCAACATTACAACAGAACAGCTTTTTTTCTTTTCCTTTTTTTTTTCCATGAGCGGGGTGTGGAGGATGGTTAATGACTACCACCACTGTTGTATAGGGCTCCCCTCCCCTCTTGTCTGTCCACATAACTAAGATGAATAACTACAGTGATGAGTGCATATCCTCTTTATGACCATGTTTTCCCTTTTCAGAGGATTTCACCAGTCAGTCACGGCTTCTTTCTAATCCAGCAAAAGCTCATTCATTGTCCAAATCAGGACTGTAATATTTGACTGAAGGTCATTTACTGTTCTGCCACTTTGAAGTAGACACAATAAACTGTTTCTTTGATCCGTTGGAGGCTCAGTTCAGGCCTCTGGCACAATGAAACAGAGGAGTCACTTCTTATTTCTGGGCTTTTCTCTTTATACGTCCACACCCCTGCCAGGATTACTGCCTGGCTTCTTACTGCTGCCATGACTATGAATGCAACCATTGAGTTCCTCCTTCAGGAAACAAAAACTGGTGATTAGCAAAAAATGAACGACGTTGAACATGTGCTTTAAGGTACTCTTATGAAGTGGGTCTTTCTTTCTTTGAACACCACATCATGCATTGTAAAAGAGACATCAAAAAACAAGATTTGGCGTTTGACATAATCTGCCAGCAACCTCTAAATGAAACTATTCAAAATATTCTGAACAGTTTCCTGATGATTACACCTTCTATTTTCCCATATGGGCTCTTACATAGCTCATTGAGAGGGGTTCCTGTTGTAACCTTTAAGGAAAAACAATTTCCATTATTTTCTCCCAGTCTGCAAAAACAGCTGAAACACAATAGACAATAATGAAAAGAAAGTCAAGAGGCGAAGAATGCAGCTGATCATATCTTTATCAGATGCCATTACAGTCTCCACACTGAACTGACCACATTGTTTGCTTCTTGTATCCCCTGTTTCCACAACTCTCTATTAACAAAATAGCTCAGTACTGACAAAATCTTTAGAATTTTTATAAAACTCCACACTAAAAAAAACTTAAATAGTATTTGCAATACTTCATAATACAAGGAAAACACTGTTAATTCCAGTTTACAATATAAATAACTTACAAATAGAAAATCTAAAGTGGCAAAATATATGTACAATAGTGGCAATAAAAATATAAAAAAGTGCTTTTGATCATTGGAAATTGTTTTAAATATGATACTGTAACTCAGCAGATTTGAAGATCTGCTGCTCTGAAGTGCAAAATGAGTGAGTTTCTGTCCCTGTCGACTCTGAGAGGCACCGGTACAATCTGTCAGCACGTCTGTCCCACTTCACAGATGCTCTTCATCAGATAGGCGCCGTTACATTTACAGAGCTGGTGTCCACAAGAGATGAAGAGAGCATGGTTCACGGTTCAGCAACACAAAAAAAGAGAAAGAAAACAGAACAACATGCATGATTTTTGAGAATTTCTAGCTCACACTTCATATGATTGGTGATTTTACTCAAGGAGGGTCAAGTAGGAAAAACTACTATGATCTTTAAAGGTATTTAAGCTACAGTTAATACACAAAGGTTGACAGGTACCTCAGTGAAGCAGGCAATCTAAAGATTTTGGAACTGTAATAACTCCGGCTTCAGGTCCTCTCTGGTGTCATATGAGCTAAAGTGCCATCAGACAAAGAATATTTCAGTCATTTATGCAGTTATCTTAAAGGAAGGTTATTAGTTTATAACAAATCAAATTCATGGAATGATTTTATTTCATAATACTCTTAAAGTTCAAAAACATTCTCAGCCAGAACAGGGTTACAAGACACCGCTAAAATGACAACAAGACCAGAAACCAAAAGTAGACAGTAGAGGTGTAAGGTGTATGAATTTGTACCACAACATTTTGATACTAGACTTTTGACACAGTGCAGATGGACACAGGAAACTTATCAGCCTGTTTTTGAATGGACTTGTACAAAGCCAGCATGTTTACTGAACTCATTAAAAACACATGGATTGTATTATGCCAACAGGAACTTTTCCCTCGTGCATTCTTTTTCTTTGTTGGCCAGATTTACTAAAGGATTTCCTGTTGACTTTCCTCATTCCCCAGCACAAGTCAGGAAATATGGAAGTCTAGATTTCTTTACACTGTTCAAAAATCAGTGAAGAATCTGAACCAGCTGCAGAGTTAGCAACTATAAGCCTATGGTAGCTGTTTATCCACAGAGATGTGTGCTAATAAAGACGCAAACGAAAAAGCAGAATCAAGCAGAAGAAGTAGTAGTAAAGTGTGATAGAATATTAAACTTACCCCTTTTTCTTCATTACACACTTGTATGCGAAGAAAAGCACAAAAGCTACTACTGTAAAGAAAAAAGTGATAGAAATGTTAACAGTGCTCTGTCTTATAAATGAGAAATGGAGCTAAAACTTGAAATTCAAGAGTAATATTGTTACCTAATGAAGCGCATCCCCCTCCGATTATACCAGGTACTAATCCTAAAAAGCAGATTCAGAATTAATGTCAGAGCACAGGTAATCACATATGTTGACATGTTGAAGCTCAAAAACTCACCACTATTGTCGTTAGTTTCTAAAGTTGCATCGTGCTCATCTGCAAGTGTAAAACAGACTCGATATAATCAAGGTCAGGCTGCATGAAAAACAGTCTGTTTCACATTCATCAACCTGTTTACTGATTTAACACACAGAACTTTCATACGCTTTTCTCTAATCTGTTTATGTATGTAAAATATCCTTCTCAGTGTCTCCTCATCCAATCATTAAGGAGGAAATACAACTGACCAATGTATCAACTGAAGCCTGTGAGATGAGATAAGACAATAGACCTTTACAGTCAGTACATTAAAAACAGTGTTATTAGCCCAGCAAAGACAATAGAGGGCAAACTATAAGCCATTAATAACTGTGTTAAAGGAGTAGTTTGACATTTTGGTATGTACACTTCTCTTCAGGATGGATTAAAGAGGAGATGATGCTCCTCCTCCATGTGTCAATGTGGTACATAAAGGATGACAATCAGCAAAAGCTTGGATGTGAGAGGGAGCTTAATGGATCCTTTGCTTTGGTTACCAAGCACCTGCCCGGAGCCAAGAAATAGTCCGGGCTTCTTTAACACAAAAAGAGATAAATCCTTGCCATTTTAAAGTATCCTTGCCTTGAATAAGCTAGTTTTAGAAGTTGTTTTAGAAAATGTATATAAAAAAGAGATAAGATTCTGACTCAGTGATCCAATCCTAATCTCCAGCCTCAGGCCTGAACTCTTACGAACTTCATGACGTCAGGTGATCAGTGTGTGCGTGCTTGGGAAGGTTTAAAACCGAGACGCTTTAGAGCTTTAAGTTTTGCATGACCAGCTTCTTTTCTTGTTTCTAAATGAACTAAAGTTTAGTTGAATCAGCATTATGGCAACCAATCATCACGGCATCACATGTTCCAGGGTCTTCGATCTTAATGAACTGTTTAGAGGTAATGAAAATTAAAATGAAAACTGAAACAGCAAGGAGTAACCATAAAGTGATTTGATATATTGTAATTTATAAGTAGAATTTTTAACAGTTTTTTGCCATGCACTTGTCTTGTTAGTTTTTTTGTATTTCCAGATTCAGTAAACAAACATTTGTTTACATTCAGCTTGAGGCTAGACAAGTTTGCAATGAATCATGGGTGAGTCCTCTGGGGAAGTCTGCAGAAATGCTGACTCATGGAAAGTGTATAACGTGGTGCTGAACGTCTACACTCACGCACTTACCGAGAACACACCGCAGAGTTTCTGAGCACATGAGTACGAAGATCAGGATTCAGCCAATGAGCACGTCAGAGGTCTGTTCTAACGTGCTCATTGGCTGAATCCTGGTCTGTTTATCCATACTGATCATTTATTTTTCCTCAAGCCTGATCATTTATGTTCTATTTTTAAAACCACTTCTTCTCATTCCTCTTTCATTGAGGTCAAATGTTCCACTGAAAACACCAAGCTTGAAAAAACAAATCTCAAACCAAAAAGAAATAAAGCTCACAAAGTTTAAAAGTCCACATCTGTTTAAAGTTTAAAGGTACATTTCAAAGTAGAGTCCATCTGCTCATGGGATATAGAGTGATATTTCCAGAGGCAGAAGCCTGTTATTAAATTTAAGATTTTATAATCATGAAACTTCCAAATTGGAAGAGACAATTTAAACTTCACTGCTTTTCCATTCAATCATTTGATACCTGGTAATGAAGTCGTTGGTGTTACTGTGGATGAAGTAGCTTCTTCCTCAGGTGTCAATAAGTCTCCGCCACCTTTAAATAAAATGATTATGATACAGATTTCTTTGTCACATTTGAAGAGGAAAAAGTACCTGATGGGAATGCAGCATGCACATAATCTAGAAATCTAATTTTATTTCATGCTAAAGGTTTCCAGTCAGGTTTCTGTACCTGGGGGGACAGTTGTTGCTGCTACACCTGGAGCAGTACTGTTGATGTCTTTTGTGACTTTTGGAGGTGTGACTGTTGCCAAAATGTTTCCACCACCTATAAAGAGAATTTTCTTTAAGATACAGGATTCCTAGAAAAAGGGTATGAATAAAAAGGCCTCTTCTTATTCTACATGTAAAATCTTTTTATACCTTGGGATGGAGTTGCAGGTGCTGAAGTTACCATTATTGTTGTAATTTTATCTTCTGTGGTGATACCTGTACAAAATAAAAACACTTCTGAAACTTCTGAGGTTTAAGATCAACAATGTTCATTTGCCATTTCAGAAAATGGAATGGAGCATGCATGAATTTTGCATGAAAATGCAGGAAGTGATTTATTTACAGATGACTTTTTAACAGTGGTGTACGCTGGGGTGGGGGGTGGGGTGTCAAACCCCCTTGTGGCCCTATTGGTGGAAAAACACGCAAAGTGTAAGTATCCTCTTTGGAGACAAAATGTGTTCTAAAGTGTCTTCTTGGGAGTAATAATACTGATCCCTGCTTGTGTTGTAAAATTTTTTGATGTATTTTGCTTTGGATGAAAGCACCTGATAAGCAAATTGAATCAAATTGAAATGCATAGGGAGCCAAAACACATGCTAAAGCACCCTCTAGGTTGGCAAATGACACTAATCTGCCTCTCTGGCTGGTTTAAAACATGGAAACAGCCCTCATGGGAGCCAAGCTGCATGCCAAACTACCCTCTTTGGAGCCGAAATATTTACTTTAGTGTCTACTTGGGTACCAAAGTACCCAAAATTGCCCTCTCAGGAAACAAAACATGCACCAAAGTGCCGTCTTGGTTGGCGAATGACACTAATCTGCCCCTCTGGCTGGTTAAAACATGATAAACTGCCCTCCTGAGAGTCAAAACAAATGTTAAAGAGCCATCTTGGGGGCTAAAACATGCCATGGTTCCCTATTGGGAGCCAAAGCGCCTGCTCTATGTGCCCTCTTATTTCTGTCACCCTTGCCCTTTAAAATGTCTGTGCACACCACTGCTCTTTGACATGCTTCTTTACGTGTTTCATCATAAGACAGAAAAAGGAATGAGGTTTGTTTTATTCAACATCCCCAGGCAGTCACAAGATTTTTTCAGTGACAAATCCATGTTTTAAAAAGGTTCCTCTGATTTGAAATGTTACACTCTTCACGGGAGGATTAGAGAAAGTTAGTGCACAAACACATGTATGATGGCTAAATGGTGTAAAGTTTGAGAGGAGAGTAGTTTGTAAGGGAGGTTTCAGTGATTTAGTTCAAACATGCCAACTGTGTGCATTGCTGAGTTTCCTTAGCAATGCCATGGTAACAACTACAGTATGAGTGCACTGTATTTATTGCACCATTTTCCAACTGTGGCCATTCTTCTCAAGGGTGGGATACCAAAGAGCTGCTTTGATGTCATGTGGCTGATTTTAAGCTTGTAAATCTTATTAATAAAGGGAGTAACACATTGTTTTTAATTTAACTGCTTCTTAACAGCAGCTAAAACAACAATTACACTGTCAGCATGTTAGCTCCCCGCTCTGAGCATGAAGCCAGAGGTAAATGGCTGCTGCAAGCATAAAATCATTAACTACGGTATGTTATAGATCTAAGTGCACGATTAACTTGCCACTGATCATGCAGAGCTGGAATGTTAACACAGGAACACGCCTGCATCTTTAAACCCATTAACTATGTATCATTCACACATTAGCTACATGCCAACATTTCAGAGTGCAACATGTTTTACTAGTGTATGACACTCAAGCCTGTGTTCATTTTGGATTCATTTCACTGCAGTGTAAAAATCACATCAGAGAGATTTAAAGCTTCTTCACGAATTTTTCATATCTGAGATTTTTTAGCTCTGAGTGGGGGGCAGGATGACCTTGATGCTGAGTAGAAACTGATAGACTCCCAGCACTCACTTATCTAAAGGCATACAGAGGCTGAGAGCACAGATGAGGATCACTCCTGGGTGTAACCTTACGTTCCTGCTGAAAGTTGAGACCGACTCTGAGTTATTCCACGTTCTCCAGTTGGATTTCAGCTCTGTTTGTGTTACACTTGGGTGTAACTTTTACAAGAAAGATGAGGCAGGGGAGGAAAAATAACTGTGTGGCGTCTTGTTTTTAGGATGATTAATGAAAGCACAGATGAGGGTAATCCATGATTGGACAGTGAGCTGACTCTTCGGTTTGGTTTGGCAATTCTTGTTTGAATTAAATAAAGAGCTCTCCCTTTATCTGCAGGATATTGGAAAGATACACAGTGCTGCCTTGACCTGCCCAGCAGGTGCTGATCACCCAAAGGTTATATGCAAAAGAGGCTCTTAGCTGTCAGTGCCTTACAGTTGTGTAAATGTGGGGAAAGTCTATCCGATTACTGTATGCCGATAATCTCACTGTTTTACAATTAAGGTTCAGGCTACAAACCTTTCCAGTGTTCTTATCAGTAGCTTTTTTCATTTATGAGCTCTGCAGATACAACTTAAAGGAGTTAACATTTTGCTGTCCGTATCTTTTTGCTTTTGGGTTGTTTTGTCCAGATTTTCTGCAGATTCATTGATAAAAAACTGTTTTTGCTTTGTGAACACACATAATAGCTGCAGCCACAACTACTGTGGCTGGTAGGTGTCGGCAAAATTGCAGCAGTCACAACACGAATGCAATGACACAAATACAAAAGCCACAACATGAGAATTACAGCTACAACACCAATGCAATGGGAAAAACATAAAAAGAAAAGCCACAAAGGAAGTTAAAAGAGCAAAACTTTTATCGGTTGCCTCGTGGATATTTTTTTGAGAAATTACTGAAGAAGAACTAACAAGTGGGAGTAATAGAGGAGTCTGCGCTGCTGATTGCGTTTCAAGAAACAGTTAACGTACTAGCCATGTGGCTTACTTTAGACAGCATATTACTGTCATCTAAAACAGAGATGTAATCTCTCATCCAGTCCTCTCTATGACTGCTTTGTGTTAACTTACAGTATAATCTTAATCTGAACTGCCGTCGGCGTTTTCACTCTAATCACTCTATCTTTCCGTCGTACTCCATGCAACATGATACTTGCGTGGCTTTCTTCCCAGAAAATTCACTTTAACATTTTCAAACTGTGACTCTAAACAGACTGTTCTTGTTAAGAATAAAAAAAACCCTCACTCATAGTGTGGCTACAAAACATGAAAGTAGCAAATAGTGACTATTTGTTCGAGTCTCGTGAGTTTCTGGGGTCACATTTTCACACTGCAGTGAAATGAATGGAACAAGCGTTTCAGTACAAGAATATGTTCAACACATTTGGTAGAAATAGTATCACAAACTTACAAACTCAACAATTAATTGACCCACATATAGTCAGTCCCTAATGAATGAAACATCAAACACTTAAATGAAGAGTGCTTACCTTGGCACACAGGAGGTGCAGAGTCATATCCTCCAGTTTCAATGCATGTGATGCTGTCTTTCCCAATGAGGCTGAATCCTTCATCACAGAAAAACTGGATCGTCTCTTTATATTTTGGCTTTACTTGTGAATCCCAGGAGTGTTTGCCATTAGTCACTCCAGCAGGTATCTTACAGGTCACAACTGAAAGTCAAATGTCAAGATATGAACACGGAATATAAGCGTTAATATTCCTTACACGTTGCTTCTTGCTGACAGAAATCACAAAAGTAGTGCAGAGACATAAGGAGGAAATGCTTCACAAAGACACAGAAGAAAAAACAATCCATGCTGCAGATAATTCATCCTGAAAATAAATTTTGAGTGGATTTACCGTCACATGTGGCTCTCCCACTCCACCCTGAGGAGTAGCACTGTTTAAAGCCTGAGCCGTTGAGCCGGTAACTGTGAAAAAGAAGCATGACACAAGCAAGAGTGTTTATCTGACGAGACATCAATTCAATAGAGCTGTGTATTTTGCAATGAGGCGCTAAATGAAATCTGAATTCTTACACGGTTTAGTAATGAACTCTGTATCAACAAGTAAAACTGTCGGTGAAAGGAGATCCCGGTCTTTAATCAGTGAAACTATGATGTAAGTCTCTTTGTCCAGACTTCTATGCTTCCTTCCTTTCTTTCTTTTTTTCTCTCTCTCTTCTTTCTTTCTTTCATCAATAAACACCTGGTTTGAATACTCTGGTTGTAATTACCCAGTGACAACTGTTTGTGCCAGGGTAAACAGAATAATTAAGCAGTTATTAAAGGAACAATGTGTGTTTATGTCAAGGGAGGTGCTTCATGTCGACAACTGCATCTCTGAAATCAGACTGTAAGAAAGACTTTATAATAAGAAGTGGGCATAGTTAATTTAATGTCGTGGTGGATATTAGAATGAAAAGTGTTTTTGTTCCCATTTGTCATAAATTAGAGTTAAGCACTTTTGACCAATCAAGTATCAACAGCCTTTGCAGTCTGGGGGACGAAATTTACATATGGAGATCGGGAGTAGGCAGATGATGTCATTCCGCCTACAGAGGAGGTTATTTGACTACAGTATATCCATTTCCATATATGAATTTATCAGAATCAGAATTGGGAATAAATGCCAAGTACCTTAACACATACAAGAGATTTGACTCAACGTATTGGTGAAAACAATTAACTATAAAATAAAACAACTAACAACAACTTAAATGATGCAGAATGATAAGCTGTACAATATAAAATAAGAATATCAAAAAGTCAAGATTTAGAATTTAAAAAATATAAAAATATAAGTGAAATAAAAACCGGGCAACAAAAAAATGTATCAAGATACCAGAAAAGTCCTACTTTAGCAATACATCTGATCTACACTCACAATTAAAAAATGTTTTTCCCTTAAAAGGATAGAGTTGACAAAGCTTGCACTTTTCCTTTTTCATTATCTTATTTCAGCAAACTTGAGATCTGTAAATTGAGGAATAAATTAGGACTGAACGATATGGACAAAATTTCATATCTCAATATTAATGCCAAACATCTAGATATCATTACGATACAATATGACTCTGGGTTTAGTGAAAACTAAGCATTTTTCAGAAAAATAAAAGCATGATTTTATAATAGGATGTGGAAAGTGAGGTTGATTGTCAGAGCTTTACATGCAGGGTGAGCTGGGAAAATCTACATTGTTGATATCTTCGACATTGGGATATTAATATCTTGAATTTTCATATCTGAATATCGATACGATAACGATATATCTTTCAGCCCTAGAATAAATCACAGGAAAACTGTTCTTTTCCAGGCTAAAACCACTGAAGCTATGACAAAAATATATCAGATGTCTTTTCGCTCCATCACAGCATCAGTTCTGATGGGCTTCTCATTGAATTATGTGTAAATGTGTTTGCGGGACATAGTAACAACGCATGAAGTTTCACAAACAGTGCAGCAGGAAGTCTTACACCTAAACTACATTAAAACACCCGTTGATTTCAAATTAGGATAAGTAAACTGTACGAAACCTGATTGTATTTAGCTTGACTACTACAACAAACTGAGAATGTGATGGTAGCCCAGTAAGAGGGCAACAGATTTGAGGTTTCACAGTCCAACATGAATGAGGAGAAGCTCATCTTTGGGGTGGGAGGCACAGTTGACAGGTGAGAGAGCACACAGTCAAAACGCATCAGAGCAGAGACACAGATACTGGCACAGCTTTGGTGAAATCCTGGCATCAACCACATAACACAGAATTCCCAATTTCCCAGTTAAATTAAAAATATGTGACTTAGAAATGACAACTTTGATCTTTTTTTAATTTAAATGTCATTCAGGATGTATTAAGATGAGGAATATTCCAAACTTTTTTATTCATACTCACCCTTTGTCACAAAATACTTTTGCTACATCTCCAAACCAGGTTCCTCCACTTGTATCAAAGCGCATGTTTTCCTTTGGTGGTGGCTGGCCACAGTTCTTCTCTGTAAGGTAAAAAGAAAAAAAAATCACCTTACTTTGCTTCATTAAACCTGAAGTTGGCAGAATAAATCTGTGGTTGTTTTCATTAGTATCAGACTGTTGAATAAAATTGTTGCAGTAGGACTCACTTCTGCAGACCAGATCTGGCTCACTCCACTTCCCATCGATGCAGGTTATAACTCCAGAGCCACTGTCTGTCTCATATCCATTACCACACTCTAAAGTGACATCAGAGCCCTCCGGAAAACTATTCATCAGAAGGGCTGCGGTAGTTAAGACAATATTCTCCCTTGCTTCAGGTTTTGGGCACTCAGCTGCAAATACTTGAAAAAAGATACACAGAGGCAAAATTCAACAATTACATCTTTTTGTTTCAAATTAAGACCAAGTGAAAAAGTTCATCTGAGAGTCTGATCAAAGTCTTGTTCCAACTCCTTCATGAATGTTTTTATTTTTTCAAAGAGACAGCTTTGATGAAAGGTTGACTAGTGATTAACAGTTTAATCCATCCAGACAGTTTTATTCATGAAAATATTAGACTATTTTACACATAATGACTGAACTAGTTAATGCCAGTTTGTCATATTAACTGTTTTCAAAGCATTAACAATGCAGCTGTAAGTGTAGTAGAGTCAGAAGTTAATGATTTTTTACCTGTGTAAATCTGCAATTGTGTTAAAAAGTCATTACTAAGTATTTTCAATCCAGCAGCTTAAAACAATTGATGTTAATAGAAGGTAAACTTCTGTCAAAATCAGCATATAAATGTTTTCTTTGAGGTGGAATCTTACATCATATTGATTCAGTGTTGTGTATAAACCACAACAACATGATCAGTTACAAGTTATTTAGCCTCTGCAGAGGTTGGCTCATTACAAGTAAGCCTATTAAAAAATAAGCTTACTTCACTGAAGGTAAGTCTGCTGTTTACACTGGCAGGTTTTAACTGTCTTATCTCTGAAGGCATACCAGAGGAATTTCCAGAAATATTTCCAAATATCCAGCACAAGGCGGGAGATGTATTTCACCTAAGACGATAAAAATTTCCTGGAACAACCCAGGGAAAAAAGAACTTGCATCAAAATGCTGGATTTACGCCATCAAGTGTCAAATTACGCCTAAATGACGTTGTATATACCATACTATTGGCTTTATATGAGCCAAATTATGTTGTTTATTTCATCTTTTGACATAAAGGAAGGTATCAAAACTAAAATACAAATAAGACAGTTTAGCACCCAATAACGACCAATAACTTTGATTTAAATACTTAAAAAAGAAATTTAAGTTGGTATTCAAAGAAAATTAGACATTAACTTGGTGATATTCGGTGTTTTCTTTTTCTTTTTGGGGACTTTTTGGTATAATCTTTACTTATAATAACTTATTACAATTAATTATGATCTTAAGTCCTCTAGGTGTGAGTTTAAACCATTTACAGATTTCTGACACACCCCTACACATGCTTTTAATATTATTTTTTAATTTAATTTAGGTCATTGAATTTAATTTAGGTCTTTTAATATTATCGTTTACACCAAACAAGTTTAAATAAATAAAAGTATTTACTAAGTATGATGTTTATGTCACAAAATATGAAGTTAGCTGTGTTTCAAAATCTATATTTAACTTACAAACTCATCCAGTATTGCCCAAGTATAATTTCCGTTTACATTCAGTATGAAGTCAGCTTTACGACTTATAAGACATTTATTTTGTACAACTTACACCAAGAGCAATGTTTTTTTTTTTCTTAAGTTTTGGGGGGCAATTTCATTAAAAGTAACTTCAGTTAAAATTATTTGGTGTTAAGTTGCTGTAGTTGTTGCTCAGCCTGTTCGTGCTGTCACGTGACTCGTTACGTTGATAATTATTATCCAATTATGCAAACAGTTTGACTGATGCTACATTATATCTCACCTGCTGCCTTCACGATGAGGAGGTAAATAAAAAGCAGAGTTCTGACTTCTCGTATTCCACAAGTGTTCAGAAAAACATCCATGATGCCGGTTTCGAGGAGGAGATTAAGATGCAGATTCAGAATTAGATCCAAACTCTTTTAATCCACTTGACCTGGGAGGTAACGACAACACGAGACGGACTCCTCTGCCGGCCGGTACACACTGATCCGCCCCTGAACTCACCACCACAACTATTACTGTCCGGATCGTCAAGTTAACTTAAATAAGGGCACTGACAGGAAATCTAGTAAATCCTTTCACAATAAAAGTAAAAATGAACTTCTATTTGCAGTTGCAAAATCTAACCCAGAATCAGAAAAAGGAAGTTAGGGATGGAAGTAAGACTCCAGATACTTTAAATCGTGTTACTTATCTTTAATGTTCTACGTGGCCCTTTTGCAAATTAATGGATGAATAAAAAAATATAAATTAATTCTAGGAAGTTGCCTCACAGAAAAAAAAAATCAAAGAAAAAGTCCAGGTTGCCTGTTTTAAACTAGGATATCAAAGGGTTCACACAAGTACCTTTCCATACATGATACTGGATGCCAAATTTGGATGGAGATTTTGCATCCAGTATCATGTATTTTGCACATCTTGAAGAGAAACATTCAAATAAGATTCTATATTTGGAATATGTGGAATATGAGCAATAATACCATAAAACCAGTGGCTCATGGATTCTAAAATCCTGTCATTGTGTATATGACTGGGTTGGTTTTTATTATTTAAATGAAAGTGACTATTTATTTTTAGATTCTTTTTGTGTCATTTTATTACTTACTCTTTGAAGGTGTAAAAAACAACTTCACTTTGAAATAAGATAATCTAGATCTGTTGGAATATAGTATAAAATGTAAAACATAACAATAAAACAAAAGACTAAATTGATTGGACCACAGCTTTTTGTCGACCCATTAGTTAGATTGGGTTCTTCTGGGAGCAAGGGAAACTTTTGTTGTATTTTATTTTGAAAAGCTGCCGAGGACTTTTTCTTCAGCTTTTAACTTGATGTGTTCACTGTGTCTAACAACGGGATCTCACAACACAAGGGTTTTTGCGTGAACAAAGAAAGTGAATGAAATCAGACCTCAGTAACTGGTCATGAAGATTCGAATGAACTTTTTTCGTGCCATAAATAAATTGATATATTCTCCTCTAACCTCTGGTTAAAGGAGCTCTGTGTGGTCACTCCCTCCGTGCAGAGACGAGACGTCTCCATGTGTTGCAACAGAAAAGTGGAAACATGAATATTCTGGGTGTGTCCTAGAAAAAGGGGGTATCCCCTCTGAGAGCTAAAAAAAAAAGGGAGGGGGGATTATTCCTTTCAGTTGTATTCTATTTCTTTCCATTACCCCTTTCAGAATTTAATTCCATTTCAGTCTCCTAAATAATATTTATTTATTCAATTCATTTTCATTCCATTACTGCGTTTTATGTTTGCAACTCTTTTCTGTACTTCACTATTTTATCATCCCCTTTTTTGTTCATCAAGTTTGTAACACTTTGTTTTACTATAATTAAAATTCAACCCACAAGGTTTATAAATATTGTGATTCTAATTTAAAAGAAACCCAGCAATTTTGGATGTATAAAGAAGGAACAATTCCAGGAGTTTGCGTATTCAGATGTTTTATGGAGCTTGAGTCACTTTCTGAGGTTATTGTTATTGTCATGGATACATTCCACAGTTCTCTCCAACAAGAAGGGCTGAACCCCACCGCCTCACTCACAGACACTGGGGTAAATTCCAAGGAGCTTTCCTCTCCACCCATTTTTTTAAAAACCATATAAGTTTGTTGACAGGGGCCTTCTCCCGCCTCCACCCTGGGTTTCCTCGGAAACCCACAGACGGATTACACATAACCCTGGCAACGTGAAGCAAACCAAGTCTAGTGGCCTGTGTCTGGACACTTTCCTTTGCCTGAACTTACGAGGAAACACCAGGAGAGGGGATGTTTTGTTCCCTAATGCACCTTACATCACTGAAAAAGCAAAGAAGCTTGAGATACAAGCGGTGTGTGGTTGGAAAGTAGTCCAGCTAGCATAATCCACCTGTAAAAACTGTGGTTCACCTCTTGTCCTTTTAAGGCATTTGGCTGGTACAATGCTTGTAGTTGGTCACACAATTCACACAACCTGAAAGCCCAAGCATGCCCTGCTTTTCTTATCTCTGCGAACACCCTGCCTGAAAGATTAAGACACCTCCCCTCCCAACAAAAAGAATGCATCTGCTTCTCCTCATGCCTGATAATGGAGGAAAGAAGCTTTAACACTTATGTTAATATCTGTCAGCTGCTGCACAGTTACCAGACCTTCTCATGCTCAGTAGGCTTAAAATTCATGGAGAGTAACAGGGCATCACACTAAATGTCACACAAACAGTAAATCTTAAATCATATGTTGATCTTTTTCATGGTTTATGATTCCCTCTATCCTGGTAATGGAAATATCTATTCATCACATTAAAAAAAGTTCTCAGTCTCTGTTTATTGTCTGCTAGTGGTACAGATGTCTGTATGCAACATCTCTATCGCCGGAGAATGATTAACTCAAAGCTTAATCCGGACTCCAAAAGTTTCCACTTATCAATCAGGTGAGCTCTTTATTGTATATTTGTGACATCTAGTGGTGAAAATGGAGAATAACAACAAGCCCAGTGTGGAGGGCTAACTCCTTTTTATTGTTCAGAGAAAATAACACACAAAGGTCACAACACTCAACAAAAATTAAAATCACTGCTGCATGAGCTCAGGGTTGTAAAGTCATTCTTGCTTCAACAAACTTTAAAGAACATAATAATTGTTGATATCTGCTCACAGCTTAGTTGCCCCTAAAACTACACACCAGCAACATTTATCTTTAATGCTTATTCCGACCTGAGACAAGCAGCCATATGTTGTGATCAACTTGGATTATGTCACATGTCTATTAACCAACTATTGTATTTTGTTTGTGTTTACAGTTTTCTTTGGTTTGTTGGAAACGTTCACTGTGTTGCTGCCTGTTTTGTCATGACTTTTTCCAGATAAATAAGGGTAAAATGTTAAATAAAATGGAAAAAAGATGAATAAAAAGCCCTTTGTTGATCTGATTACATTTCATGCATATCCATTCTTTTGTATGAAAGATGAAATGCAGAAATGAAAGAAAAACAAGTAAATCTAAAGCTGAAAGTCAAAGGCAATGTCACAATACTGAAGTTCTGTATGATATCACACTGCATATTGTGAACACAGTCCAATACACTGGCTTCTTTTCTCTTTTCTAAAAAAGACAAAGCCGCATCTAAACATGCAATCACAAACAAAATATATAAAATGTGTATTTCTACAAAGACAGGAAGTCCCTGCAGAATATTTACCTCTGCAATGAAACTGACACTGCAATCCACTTCTGCACTTCATTTAATGTCTGTGCCTGAAATGAATACGAGATGTGTCATCTTCCATCCATTTCAGAGCAATTTAGTCCATTATCACACCACGTGTGGTTGCCAGTCATTGTGCGGCCATTAAATCTGCTTCTCAATGACCTGTTATAAGCTCTGAATAGAACCATCCAAGTCCTGCAGGGTCCAAGTCTGCAACATAATGAAAGTGCAGGGAGTCATATCGCAGCCATTCATGAATCAATTTTACTTCTATTTTGACAGAACATTCACATTATGCCTCCACTTGTCTCAACAGAGCTGGTCAGAAGTTTGCCAGTGTTGTTCTTGGTGGATACAGATATCTTAGGTGTGAACTCTATCTCACTCATCACTTATTCCAATATAAAACTTAGCTCACAAGAATTAAGAGTCCGTCTTAACTTAATTACAGTCATTATAAACTATTAGCACCTGCTTTTTAGCTGCAGCTTACAGTAGCTGAATCACAGAAAGTGACATTATTATTAGCGACACAGCTCAAACTCACCTCTGCAGCTTGTTCAGATGTCTTCTTCATCGTCCTCATTTATTCTTTGTGATGTGATAATGTTCAATGTCTCTTTATGTGATTTGTTTCACAGAATTGTTGACTATTTCACTAGGGTCTTAATTAAAGATCTCATTGTTTAAGTTGCGCAAAGCTACAACAAAAAGAACAGCAAAAAGAAAGAAACATTGCACAAGCAAGCAGAAAACCACTACAGTTATCACATATCACATAGAAACATCTGGTCAAGTTTAAGTAAATCTGCACTTCTTCAACACTTGATTTGTGCACATATGACAGGCAGAATTTTTTCTTGGACTCTTGCTAGCTCCTTCCTCTCTGGCAATTAAAATGCTAAATTGCATTAGACAGAAACCTTCCTGCTGACCCTGCAACACAAAGTCCTGCTGGACATTTTACAAGTTTTAAAATCATGTTAAAGGATCAAGAGTATGTTATTCATGTGTTTAAGCTTAATACAAATGTATGACAGTATACTTATCCTCGGTCATTCTTCTGTAAATCCTGGTTTAAGCTAGTTTTCAGAGTCCAGGCAGAACAAGGGATCATGACAAGGGATTTGTGCGTGTTTTATTATCAGTAATGGAAGTCCAGAGGATGTTTTCAGTAAAACTTTATTTTTCAGTGCATGAACAGAACACCATGTCAAGGTCATAGTCTACCCTTTTCAATCCATTTTTAAATGTTTTCTCCTTTTGTACATAAAAAAATAATGGAGCGATTTAATATACCTCTATTTTCTCCCCCAGAAAGAGCACTCAGCAAGTATTTATAAAGGTGCTGTACAATGTACAAACATTTACATCTACTGTCCCTACAGAATGTAGAAGAAACCACAAGGATTGTTTTCTAATGAAGCGATGCAAGGCCACAGTATGATACAGAAATGAGATACAAAATGGTGAAAATAAAAGCATTAACCAAAGTGCAGGGGGCATACAAAACAAAAGGGCATTTTCTGTTTTACCAGAGTGAATTGCCTATACCTGACTCTCAAGGTTGGATTTACTTGTTCAACCAACCATACTATTGCACAAAACCTTCCACGGATGGGCGCATGGCACATCCTTGAGGGATTTATAACCTGAAAGCACTGGTTTACAATCACAAGATCTTGTCATCATCAATCACAGAACGTATCCCTCCTTTTCACTTTCACTTATATTGACTTGACCCACAGTGATGCGCATTTGCTACTATGCTGTGTTCCCTGAGCTCAACTGAATATATAACTTAATCTCTTGTAGTTGTGTCAGCAGGAATCTTCAAAATGAACTGCTTCTGGTTTTCAAGCAGAAGCTTTAAAGATTTAGCAAAGTAGCAGCGAAAAAGGACAAAAGGTGTGTTTCCACTGCTGAAACTTTTCCCATGAACTTTTAGAGTTTGCAGATGTTTCCACTACAGGAACTAGGCTCCTAGCATGTCGTGTAAGATAAAGTCCCAGGACTTAGGGGTGGGGCTCTCAGTGCGTTTCTGACTGGTCGAATGATCGCAGCGTTTATTTAAACTTTTCACTAATCAGCAGACTTGTTATCTGCTGCCCAGAAATACGATTGATGACAGGAACCTTTCAATCCTTTGAGAGTAGTACTTGGAACTAAAAATCCTGAGCACTTTTGTTAAAAGTTCTGTGTGATATTAAACAAGGTTTTAGCTGCGTTTCCTTTGCCAAAACTTTCCTTAGGGACTCAGAGCTGAAAGAGGTACTAGCTGCATTTCAACTGCAGCAATCAGGCTCTAAATAAAGTTTCAGGCACTTTATTTTTCACCCCCAAAAGGTTCCTACCTTTCACTGCTTAGCATTTTGTACATTCTACAAATCAAACTTAAGCTGCATTCCCACCCCAGTCTCCTCAAAAAAGGTTCCAGTTTAGTGTTTTTAGAAAATACAGGGACTTTGCAGGTGGGCCTTACATTTCTGAGCGACTGTGATTGGTTGTATACGGAGCTAAGATGGCTCTTTTATATCTAACAGTCGAACAGTCATGGGTTTTTTAGACCTGGTGGAAACAAATACAAGAAAACTTGTAGCTCCTGGGACTAAAAATTCCAGCTGCATTTGGTGAAAACGAGACTTTTGACTCAGTATCACTGAACCAATGTTTGTGTTTGTGTACTTTAAAGCCATTAACTTAATTATCCTCTTGAAACATGTAGGAGGATTGGATCCCTGTATACCTATCTTTCATCAGCAGCAATCTTAATGTCCGTCTAAACCTCCTCATCACTCTAAAAGCTCTGTTATCCTTCACGCTTCTCTGGCATAAAAATCACACAGCAGGATTGACAAAAACGTATGCTGAAGACTCTCTTTAAGCTTTCTAAAATATAGATCAGGAAACTAAAAAACAAAAAAATGGCAATGCATGGTCGAAAGTCAACATCACGAATTAAATACGACTCATGGTCATTCTGTTTTGCTACAAGGGCAGATGCAGTGCAATGGAATTCAGTAGATATTTAAAAGTTAGAATCTGCAAAACATGACACATTCAAATATATATATTATATATTATATTATATTTCACAATGAGACACGTTTTGAGGGATTGCAAACATTTCGTACAGCAGTTTGCACATTACCTATTCAGTTCATGAACTACAAGATCCATGGTAAGTCCTACCACTGAATAACATTGGAAGGAAGGTGAGAGCTCAAATAACATGGGACAAATCTTTGAAGTCTATATAAAAATGTGGAATGGCTTGGTACAGCTACATATACACATAATAATCTATCATCTCAATAAATTACACACTGGTTGGTTATCATACACATGGTAAACAAGATCTCAAACCACAAGTTTCTGGTCTTTTAAATGATACGGTCTGTATGGAGGAGAGGCATGACTATAACCATAGAACAGTCTAGAGTCCCTGGTAGAGTGAACGCTTGCTGGGTTGTATAAGAAATCTGCCTGGTGTTGAGAGTGAGAAATAGAAACAAGAAACAGGATCATCCTCAGTGATGTGCAGAACACGTGCAGAAAAACAAACAGAAGGTTCGACTGCATGCAGTTGAGCAAAGTTTTAAGAAAAAGACAAGTCAAAGTATTCCACAATAAGACCGAGAGCAAATTAAACCCTAGGTGACAGTCACAATTGGTGTATACTACAGGCAAGAGGCCTTTCTTTGCATATGGGTCATTGCATTGTAATGGGTGAAGCGCTGTTGGTAGTCGTAGTTCCACAGGAGGCTCCCAGGATTGGCACATATTCACATTTCAAAAAAATCTTTTCTGGCAAGGCCCCCGAGCATGCCACACATGCTTAAACCCCGCATCAAAGATTGCTGAAGCAGCGGACAAGGCAGAGGGGAGCTGCTACATGCCACATGTGATGTCACAGGACTCCCAAAAAAGACCTTGTCAAAAAGACAGATCTGGTCCAAAGGTAATAAAAGTGGCACAGGGGTTGCACTTCTCTGTTTTTTATGGATGAACTCAGAAAAACAATCCACTGAGGGTTGCTGTTAAATATTCCATGGCACAGCTCAAGTCTGGGTGATTCAATATTTTATCACAAAGGGTCACGAAGGACTTCCGCCTCAGAGAGGATTTTGGCTGAGCTGGGCACTTTCCAAGGGCCGGGGCTTAGAGGTCCCTTCAGATTCTGCAGGGTCCCTGGCAAACTGTTTGTAGAGGCCACAAAGTCTTCTCTTACACTGGCTTCTTTGGAGGATGCATTTGTTTGTTCTGTTCCTTTCGGAGAAACAGAGCCCTTCCTGGTTAACTTTTCTTTGAAAGGGAGCAGCAGTGATTCTCTCTTGTTGATCGTCTCTGTCGATCTGCTCTTCCCATTAGTATCTCTCTGCCTCGTGTCTTTAACTTCTTTACCTGTACCTCTCTCTTTTTGGCTCGCTGTGTGAGGAGGAGTCCCGTGGTGTCGAGAGTCTACCGCCACCCTTCTTTGAAAACTCTCTTGCTCCCGGGCAGACCTTGTTCTATCTCCTCTGCCGTCCACCTCCGTTCCTTGAGTGTGTCGTCTGATCTCAAGGGTTCCTCCTTTGTTGTTCTTCTTTTCATGATCCAGGCTCTCTCTGCTGGATGACTCTTTTAATCTTCTCTGAGGTCCTTGTTGTTGCTCTGTGCGCTGCGGTGTTGAAGCCACTTGCCGGCCAGCTTGTGTGGTCTTCCTCGGGGTCGTGGATTGTGTGTTGGCCTGTTTCTGAGACACTCTTCTCCTGCTCAGTGCTTCATCCTGTGCCTGACTCTCAGTCTTTTTGGGACTGTGATGTTGCTCTTTGGCTTTAGGAAATGTCTCCCCTGTTTTCTTTGGGCTGCTTAGCTCTCTGGAGTCTCTGATGGGTCTGGTCCGCCTGTAGAAGTTCAAATGCTCAAGGGAGGCATGAGCGGGCCTTTTCACCTCCTTGTCTGCCCACTCGCCAATCTCCTCCACTGAGCTCAAGCCCCTGCTACCGCGGAGCAGAGGGCCTTGTGGGGATATGGCGCTCCAGCTGTGGGAGTGTTTCAAATTGCTGGAGAAAGGAGGAGAAACAAACATGGAAGCCCCAGTTGAATATGGAGAGGACGGGGATGATGTGTCAGAGAAAAACACCTCTCCGGAATAGCTTGCAGGTGAAATGAGTTTTTGATCATGTTGACCTGTGGGAGAAACACAGAATTAAGATGTTGACATCATAATGACACATAATATATTCAATTCCACACAAACTACTTAAAGCCTCTGGAAAGGTCTTGAAATTGTAGAAATTTATGTTCAATTTGATAATTCCACTGAGAAACTCCTTCCAAATGATATTTCCTCACAGATTCCTGGTTAATCATGGTGAATATGTCCCTATAATACTCAGAGAAGAAAGAAGCCCCAATTTAAAACACTGTTTGTCAATACTGTGTAAACATGAGATCAGTAATCAGCATGGAGAAGCTTGAAAGAGTATCGTAGTGTGTCCATGTGGGAGCAAGATAACTTGTCTTCTGAGAGAAGTCATTTGAACCGGTCATTTTTAACATTCACATCATGGTTAGCAGTTCACAAGCACCTGCAATCTGCTGCTGTGGACCAGCTTGGATCAATCTACAACAGATTTAATTACCAGTCTCACTTATATTATCATTACTGCATCTGTTTATGCTAATACAAGACCTGTTGGAATTTAACTGCTACAATTATTATCATCCTTTATACTTCGATAATCGCTCCTGCACTTGTTGGTGCTATATAACAATTTCCTATCATCACATCTATTGCTCTGTTTTTTTTCTCCCTTTTTTGGACCTCTCTAACTCTCTTTATCAGCCCATCCAGTCGCAGCAGATGGTGGTCCACCAATTAGTCTGCTACTGCCAGAGGTTACTTCCTGTTACAAGAAGTTTTTCACCGCTGTTGCCAAAACCTAGCTCGTACAGAATAATGATTACTGTCCAGTCACTCTCTTTTCTTCAACGTTATTATGATTTGGGGCTGTATTAATAAAATAAATTGACAGATTGATTGATCCGACAGCTAGGATACCATAACCATGATGCTTATTTTTGGCCATGAAGCCAGAAACTGTAAAAAAAAAAAAAACATGGACAGGACTATCCTGAGTGAGGCCAAAACTCCCAGAGCTCAGGATTTTTAAGCCCACCTCCATCATCATCAAACAAATATTCTATATTATATTACATATATATTATATTACATTTATATTATATTACAAAAAAAGCTTTCCATCATAACAGACAGTTCTAATCATGCTGACTTTTCTGACATTGCTTCAAATATTGCTTCTGATATTGTGTCAAAAACTGACATCACAGACGATGTCCATTTAATTCAGGTAAGTTTCCATCCGTAGCAAAATGTTTAATGTTTATATTTTTTAACTTTCAAATACCCTAAAGATGCATGAAGATGTATTTGACAAAAGAGCAATGAATTGACTGGGTCACTTCGAACGCACATCACACATTCACTGTGGCAAAACTTCTCACCAGCGCCTTTACAAACATGAAGTCATCTTTGCTAATGCAAGTTCATGAACAGTGGAAGACACGTATAGTGCTTTTGAAACAATGGTCATCATAAGGGGCACAGTATATAAATAAAAATGGTTGTCAAACATAGAATGTTGATTTTTCCCATGTATGGAAGCTTATGGCCCATCATGTACAGTCTGACTGTTGTATACTGCACCAATTTCATAACAAATACTTGCGGAAAAAAAGAAAAAAAAACATGCTCAATTTAAACCTTTCATCAGGAAAGTGTCAGTTCCTTCAATGAAATTGTCCTAATTAATAAGCATTTTAACAGCAATGTGCACACACCCTCAATTTTATGACCATATTATTAATTTGAAGGGTAAGTTCTGAAATACTTTGGCTAACAGTTGCATATTAATTAACACAAGTCAAGTTGCCTTTCCTGTTTCCAAAGCTTTACTTGCACTGATCTGGGTGCATGGTGTTAGGTAGTGCCAGCACGCAACAATGTTCAACTGCAGCTGATGCACAACAAATGTCACTATAAATAGATTGTCCACAGTTTGCACTTTACTCTTTAAGCTAAAAAAAGAATACTGTCAATGCCACTCTTGAGTGTTAACCCTAAATGTGACCTTTTCTTGTGGAGGTTTGTGCCTGATTTTAGAGATGGATACTGCAATTTGAACAGAAACTTAGATGACACTACTTCTAACTAAAACCAATTTCTTATACTTTTTAGTTGCCTTCAATAATAAAAGCAAAATCTTCAATGCATGACAAGATGGCTAATCTTTATTTAAGTTTCCAGGGGCTTTAAATCTAGAGAGAGAAGGAGGGAAACATGAATACTTGGAGATTATGGAGGTTAGATATGTTAGAAAGAGAAGAATTACCAAGGTAAAAGAGAAGAGGCCACTAAAAAGCAGTGAAGATGTTAGTGTTGGTGCTCAGTGTAGTAGCACACAGTAGAGGAAGATGTACTACCTGCATCAGGGGCAAGAGAAGAGGAATCAAAAGGAAGCAGATGGTTAGAGGTTTAATGAATAAATAAAACACCCAATAAAGACAGTGCATCCAAATCAACATAGGCAGACTTCCAAAATAGGCTTCATCAATTTACAAGCAAATGGACTCATTATCATTAGTAAAACATGAGCCTTGGTGCTGTGGATAAAGCATGTGTTTGACTACGGTTACTGCCTCGTAAACCAGCACATTGAGAGAATAAATCCAAGCTTGTTGCTAATTTGAGCTTAACTGCAGAAAGAGATCAAAGGCTTCATGGATAAAACTTGAGCACAAATCATAATCAACAAGCTGTAATAAAAAGAATAAATTGATTTTTTGTGTAATAGACCAACACAGACATAATAAGACAAACAAATAGATGAAAGATAGACACAAGTTCCATATCTGTCTTAAAATGAAGCTCTGGTTAAGCATTAACCAAGACAGGGAAAAGCTGACTTTGCTCAATACAAAGGTAGAAAAAGTCTGTACAGCCATAAAACTTGACATTAAAATCAGTTTAAAATATAAAAGAGTAATTTTTTTTCCAAAGGGGCATGGAGAACTCTTCATTGACCCCAAGGTACCTGAAGCTATTATTCTTATCATGTGAGTACAACATAATGTAACTTTTTTTTGTTGTTTTGTTTATTTTTTGTGTGTGTGTGAATTAGCATCCTCTGCTGAGCAGAGTTGAGGAGTGCACCTCATGATGTGTTGATATGTCATATAAAGCACTGTAAAATATCTAATTAATTCAGTTTTCATGATGGTAACACTTTTGATCTGTGGGACAGGTGTAAGAGAGCTTCAAACTTTAACATCACTCTTAGAAATATTTCAAGATTCAGAGGCATGTTTTTTTTAATATTTTCAATTGCAAGCTAGATAATAGCGTTGTCTAATTTCAAAGTGATGCGATGTTTATGCAATGACAAAAGTTGCCGTGACGGACCAATTACCACTTAAATGTTGATAACTGGTTCAACACACATGCCAAGAGACCACTTACATACTCCAACATCCAATATGTAGTGCACACAAAATATAGGCTATCACCTTTGGAGCACTTCAAGGGCCTGATAGAAATCTGAAATCCAGTCCTTTTTAAGTTGTATGACAACCACAAGCTGACTTTTTAAAATCTTATTCAGAGTTGAAAAACGAGATTAGAAATATAACTTAATGTGTACTAATCAGTTAACTGACTTCCAGTTTACTGACTTTTAAACAAGAGTAATCATTTTATTAAAACTGATCCTCTTTCTGCCTTTCCCACTGTATCGTTTCTATTTATCTTCTCAACAAAAGCACTCATATCAGAAATTTAATGTTGTTCTACGGAATACAAGCTACAGCTTGTCTCAGCCTAAAGGCATAAAGTTTTAAGCTGATAGTCTTTTTCACTTTATGCTAAAACAAAAAATAAACAATCAACTTCAACACGTACTGCACTCTTGAGCCAGTCCAGCTCCAGGTCTCAGCAGCAGAACCACTTTGTTTCCACCAGCCTGGATCAGGTCAATGGCCCGCGTGTGAGAGATACCTCGTGCTGGCTCGCCGTTTATCTCCACAATTTCATCTCCAACCTGTGAGCATCACAGGGAAAAACATTTCTGAACAGAAACACTAAAAGCTTTGCAGACATTCAATGTCACTCAAACATACAGGAACAACTTCCTGACACACACGCAGGCATATGTAGACTTTACATTTCACACACGCACACACATAGAGACTCTTGTGATACCCTGGAGGTTTTCTCTATTATTGGCGATGACAAAATAACTCAGGATAAAATGTGTAAACATGTCAGTCTGTTGGGATCTAATCCGTGTTGACATTTCTCTCCTCCCTCTGAGAGGCAAAGTCATGCCTACAGATCCTCATCTGCAAAACCTAAGACGGCTTCTTGCTCGGAGCTCCTATTTGGTTCCCCCTTTCCTCGATAATAATAATAATAATACCAAGATAAATTCATCCCTATGGGCAGGTTCTTACACTATCAGAGCTCCCGCATGAGCAGAAAAAGTGCAGAGTGAGTGAAAAGTGGATTTCTTATTTAAAAAATTGTGGCTGTAAACAGAGGGAAAGATATAACAAGACATACAGTAGGAAAGAAAAAAAAACATACTGTAAAAATGTATAAATAATTGATTAAAAAGTGATGATGGATCTAATTCAATCTGAGGGTATAAACTATTTATCTGATGCACAGGGAGATTAAACAGCTTCGCTAAATAAAAACAAATAAGCTGCAAACACACAGCAGATGAAGAATAAACAGCAGTATACCCTCAGCACTGGAGCAGGCAGTTGTTGATACACAATTCATTAGTTTAATCTGTGCACACTAAAGTATTAAAAAGCTCATATTTCCCCCTGTTCTGCCTCTCTTCCTCATAAACAACCACATTTCAGGGGGGGTTGATTTAATGGAAAACACAACTGTGTCAGATATTATTGGATGGGACCAAATTAGCCATGGGACACAATGACATTCATCCAATCAGTAGTTTTTTTTATCAATCTTTCTTGTTAATCTGAGGTCCCGAAGTGTGTCGGTCACTGTGTCTGTTGGTCCAGGACTTTTATCCGGAGCACGACTCGTCAACATTAGTGGCTAAATGCACCTGACATTTAAGGAGGATAATATCCCCAGAGAATGAATCTATATGATTTCAGCCTGAGCACAGACTCAGCTCATAGAAACAGCACAATAAACTCTCCTATAGCTCATACATTCACACAGTATATTTCATATAACGATGTATTAGTTCTATTGAATCCCTCCATGTATTTTAATCAGGCTTATTAGATAATAACTTCATTAATGAGCTGTGACCTTTCTTCAAGCACCAACCTTAGAGAAACATTAAGGTTCAGCCCCACTGCTGTTAGAGTCTAACTATAGCAGCAGCATGTTGTTTTCTGCATTAACTGAGGGGTCATGTGGAGTGCATTTTGAGTACCATCAGGGCCCAGTGGTCAAATGTTTCCTTTGAGACTTTGAAAAAGACTAAATGAGGATTACCAGAGCTCAAAATAAAACTTGAAAACGATAAAGTCTGTCCACAGGAGGCACTAGAATCAACACTTCAACGTTGCCTAAAATTGAATTAAACATTTTATTGTAACAGAAAGGAAAAAAAAAAACCATCATTCTTTTTAGTACTGTCTTATCTCTCTTATATATACTATGTTACAGTTGAGATGCAGGGAGTTGTTTCCTAGAGTCTACACTATTTCCACTTTTTGGATTTAACCCAATCCCACTCAAATTTTCTGAATAATACAAACTGGAATTTTCTGTTAACAGTTGGTGAGTCCAATTGTTTTATAATCCACCACATCTATTGAACAATACATTTCAAAGATAAAATACAATCAAGTAACTTCAATTCAACCAGATTACCTCTCCACATCTGGGCCCTTTTGTTAACGTAACTCACACCTCACCTATGTAACCAAATCATGAATTTAAAGAAAAGATGTGCTCATGTATAAAAAGTGATAAATGTTTTATCTAACATTGGAGCAAGATCTAGGGGAATTTGTGTTTGGTGGATTTTTTCTGCTGTAGCAATGCTTCTTGTCAATAGATCTTCTCTTGTAAAGCCTGTTTGTTTTGCTGTTTATTTTGCTGTTACAAGTGACTTATTTTGAGCTTCTGGATCCCTCTTTGTGCTCAGAGTCGTATTACTTTTCAGAGAATTTTTGTTTTTACCTCTTATACCAAGGTATTTTCCCATCATACAGACTTATGAATTGTATTTACAATGCAGCTCTTATGCAAGTCATGCTCCATCTTTCATCCCCTTGAAAGATGAAAATTTAAACTTCTGGCTATATTGACATAAGTTGATCTCACATGAAAGACAAGATAATAACTTCTTTGTGAAGATGTATAAAACAGGTAGATAAACATAAAATGATCAAACAAATAGGTTTGTACAGGAAGCACCACAACAATATTCTCTTTCCGTTCAATGTGGGTATCAGGAACTTTTTAAAAAAGAATAAAAGCTGGAAGCTGGGAAACAGGTTCTTCCAAAAAGCTTGATAATGTTAGTTAGACAACAATAAATGACTGAATAGTTGTGACATGGTAGATTTGCAAATTGGGGGTTACTATCTCTTTGGATTTGAAGTTGGCCATGTTTTGTTCAGATCAGGAAAAGTAGTAATGTGTCAAAAATAAATATGTCAGACCTTATAGATCATGTGATTATTTTTGATCCTTGTTTCCAAACTTTATATCCTCAAGTTGGTTCTCAAATTTTGCTAATTTGTTTCATATTCTTGAGTTTAAAGTGCTTTTAAGCCCTTCTCTATCATCTGTGAAAGCATTTTATTCTTAGAGATCATAGGTTAGAAGTCTAAAAGAAAGGAATCTTCATTGTTTTAAGTTTCGGTGAACTTACATGAATCCGTCCATCCAGCTCAGCAGGTCCCTCCTCAGCCAGTCTCAGAATGTACAGACCCATGTTGTACTCTGTGCCTCCTCGAAGGCTGAACCCAAACCCTCTGGATCCCCGCTCTAACTCCACTGTCAGACAACCCTACATGACATACACACAACACACAGTCATTACTACACTCACATACAGAACACAAAGGAGTATAGCCAAATCTACACCCAAAAGCATCCACATAAAAACAAACTCACTGTGTTTTCCCTGCTCATACAGTTAAACCGTTTGAAGTTTTTATGCATGTATCGGAGAAACCTCCTGATTCTCTTCATGATAACGTGTCGCAGAGTTAAAAACAGGATTATTCTGACCTGGTTGGGTCCTGTCACACACAGCGTTCCCTGCTCGCTCAGTGACAGACTTTTGTGGTCGGACCGGTTGACTCCCTCTCTCTTTTCCTCCATGTCCAGGTTGTAACTGAAACAAACACGAGATGTATTTACTCAGCAACACACGCTGTAAACAGCTCGCTGCAGGCCACAAACACAAAAAGCAATTATACTAAACATAAAAACTAATAACACATTGGATATTAAATATGAGAGCACTGCTTTTCTTACGCTTTGAGGTTTAATTTGTATGCAGCGTGGTGCACTCTGCGTTTTATACAGCAGACGTTGTAATCTTACACTCTGTTATGTGTTCCTCTGATGGTTAGCTCTCAGGTAAAAACCAAAAACGTGCAGACTTTACATCATGTTTGTTTTGTGAGAACTTGTCAGAAGAGGTAGCAACATTACTGCAATAAAAGCAACATAATACGTGATTTATTTAATACTCAAAAGGGTTTCACATTGCTTCTGAACACATTTCCCTCAGCTTAGGGAGGAAGGAAGTGAGGAAGAGAAGCAGGTCAGAGGGAAAATAGAGTTAGCTATTAACACTGAAGAAAAACATAATAAAGGCTGCACAGGGTTGCCTCAGTATTGCTTCCTGTGAAAAGGTATGTTTTGGTCACAAGGGAACCATTTTCAAGTTTAATAAGAGGTATTTTAGTGTACTGACCCAGAGGTGAACTGTTCTCTGAATAGTTTGTGATGTTTTTTTTTGTACTTGATGTAACCCTTGAAAAAGAAGTGTCTCGCAAACTCAGTTGTTCACTTCCAAGTATGCTTCAGCTCAACAAAAAAAGAATGTAAACAAACAAGGCTTCGTACTGTAATCTCTCATAGAAAAGCCTGTTTCCACATTTCAGAATAAACTAAAACCTGTTAACATCAAATAGATTTCTTCAATAACCACTTGAAACAGATATAGAAAAATAAACATCTGTATTAGTTATCAAAATGTCATATTTTTTTAGTGAGGTCAGGGTTAAGATCAGATATGTCACATCTTTCTGTGTTCTGATGGTTTTGATAGATGGATGATTTGTGCAGATTCCACTCAATGAAAGGTGATCATTCAATTTTTTTTTTGTGTAGGCAAGAAAGAAGTAAAGAAAGTGTGTTGATGGAAAACCAGATAAGTTTTTATCTTGGTTTTTGACTCCATTCATTCCAGTCCAAATAGTTCAAAACTCAACAGACTTTCCTTTGAAGACTCAGAGAATTTATGTCCTCTGTCTCTTTAGTAGTAAATTAGATTCTTACCGTTCATCCTGAAGCGCTGACCTTTGCCCCATGGCTCTGTGCTGAAGAGCTGGACTTTGTTTTGCTGAACTCGCTCCAGATGGAGGTCCTTTGTATTCTGAAAATATAGTTTGAAACTGAAGGAATTAGGATAAAGTGCTAATTTTCTCAATGAATACATCATTTCTAGTCTTGGAATTAAAGAATCGATCATTTTCTTTGAAGATAGGGTGAAGAAGAGTTAATGTAAGGGCTGTTTAATCCCTCTCCTCTTATTCATCCAATCCTTTCATTGCAGGCAGGCTTCACCTTTAGCAAACGTGTAGAGTGTCAAATTATGCTAAACTATCATCCCTCCTGCATATGAAACAGGTGAAAAACTAATTGACAACCCCGGTACCAGAGGACGACAGTGAATACAGATATGTGCACAGAGAGAGAGAGAGAGAGAGAGAGAGAGAGAGAGAGAGAAATACTGACCGTCCTCTGGAACCACAGTGAGGGTGACAACACTGCCGGCTTCCTTGATCAGCTGGACAATGTCGTTGTGGGAAAGCTCTATGATCGAGCGACCATTGACCGCCGAGATACGATCCCCGACATGCAGCAGGCCACAGCGGTCGGTGGGACTGCCTTCAATGATTCGGCCGATTTTGTGTGGAATAACTGAAAGAGAAGAGACAAAAAGAGATGTGACATCAAGACTCAGAGACAGAAACTTATGAAAATCCACAAAATGGTTGATGATCTAGCTCTGAAAAAAAATCATTTTTTGGTTTCTTGACACAGAAACTGGGAAATCTATAATGGAAAAACACCACTCCCTGAATAAAACAATTCCTTGCATCTCTTTGATTTGGGCTTTAGAGTTAGTACCCAACAACAAACTTAAACCCCTTTGCTATAAAGTGTGAGCTGAAGTGTTTATCTCTTCTTGCTATTCATCTGTATATACTGCAACATTTTCTTAAAGAGAGAGTATTATGCTTTTTAGTGTTTTACAAATATTAAGTAAAGATACTGGTTGTCATTACAAAACATGGTCAGAGTTTCTAATTACGATGTAAACAAGCAGTAGTGCAATCTTTAGATGAGACGAGACATGCAAGAATTTAGCGAGAGCCAAGAGGGATTTGTTCATAATTCATGACATCATAGATTGATGAATCTCCTTAACGGGCAACTTTTTCATGTTGAGAAAAGGAACAAACTTTGTTGCATGGCAACTGTGAGGAAGGCTTCCAGAATGCTGAGTTCTGGAATGCAGGGGCACATTTTTAAAGAGACAGCAGCTGAGCTGAAGAGTTTTAAAAACAGTAGTATGAGCTAATTACAGAGTTTTCTCAGCTATGAATCATGTGATGTTAATTCAAAGCTGTCAGAGGGAAATTTCAATGGTTAAAAAAAGGTCAGAATACCCTATCTTAAATTATTTTCCATGACCAAAAAGCTGCTTTCGTGGCATTTTACAATTTTTAAATGCAAAACAGTCCCTCCTGTTCTTTTTCCTTCAGCACAATGTATCTATATGCTTTTTTTATTTACAAAAATACAAAAAATCCATTTCTACTCTACTGTGAAGGTGTCATTTGTACACAGTAGTAGTTATATAATATATATTTTTTTACAAATTGTTTTTCTCTCTTCAGACATCACAATAAAAGAACCTTGCACAGCCATATCCATTAAAATCATGAAAATACAGAGATCAAATCTTGTTCATTTGCAGAGGTGTATTCTTAAAAGGAAAGGACACAGAGGGAACACATCACTTTGAGCAAAAATCATCAAGCTATGAAAATGATTACAGGAAATTGAAATGACGAACTTTGGTTCTTTTCTTTTGGGAGAATTTAAGCAATTTTCAGCAACCGAGGAGTCATTGTGTCCTCGCTCATTATCTCTAGTCTGAAAGCCACCGAATCCTTGCAGTGACTCAATCCTCTTTGGTTGGTTTATCTAAAGAAATCCAGTCCTTCATAATGGCCTTCCTTCTTTAGAGAGAGAAGTTATTTTGAGGAGAGTGACTAATGGAGAAAACATGATTTGGTGTATGTTATTATGAACAAACTCTCTGAAACTATTTTAGTGTAACACTTATCAGAGGGAACAGGATTGTTTAATTATGTACACATCGAATTAAAAGGGATGATTGTTTCAAGTCTTACCTCCGAGCGGGGGTTTACTCTTGGATGTGAGGATGACAAAGCCGAAGCCCTCTGTGTCTTTGCGGTGGAGCGTGATGTCAAAGGACTCGTGGTCCAGAGCGCAGGGCATCGGTATGCGAGGTAGCTTTGGAGAACCATTCACCAACACAGGAGCCATTTCCTGAGCCTCTTCCTCTGTGGCGTCTTAAACAAGAGGATACAGATGATAATGTTTCCGTGAGAAACTTTGTATTCATGTTCGTGTGGGAGTGTTCGCACCCCTGAGGGTTTTTATTGAACACTGTGGAGTTTCTGTGCGTTCATAAACAAGATATTTGCAAATAAAAATAATAAAGTGTTTTGCTGTAAGCAAATACAGTGAACTGAGTCAAAGTGTGGATGTTGAAGAGGCTGCTGGAGGCTACTGTTAGCGGAACTAAACTACTTAAACATTCAGTAGAGGGCCTTTTCCCCTCCATCTATGGCTGATAGATTATTACAAGAGTAAACTTGTAATAAAGCAGCAGACAGCTTTGTGCTTGAGCCTTTGCCTCGGCCACTGTGGGTCTTTGGTGATGATGCAAAAGCCGGTAAGTTAAAGCAGTGGGATGAAGTGGGTTATTCCTTAAGACATGACTATCTGAGGTTTAATCAAAAGTAAAATGATGAAGACAGATTAAAGTGTAACTTATCTGCTCATTTCTCACCTCTGTAGATGACCTTCCTGCGAACAGTCAACATAACCTGACCATTACGGGCTGCATTGGTCATCAGATCCAGCACCTGCTTGTGTGAGCGACCTTTCACCATCACACCGTCGATGCCGATGAGCTCGTCTCCCGCTCTCAGGCGACCGTCCTTCTCAGCAGCTCCGTTGGGCACAATGGCCCCGATGTACACCTGCGGGAAGACATTCTGGTGGAGGGTTAGTACTGGGGTTAAGGAATCAATGACAAATAAAGTTGAGTTTTCATTATTTGCAAGCCAAGATCATCAACATTTCAAGAAATAAGGACTTGAAATAATTCACTCTATGTATGAGTCTATTTTATATCTGGAGTTCACTTGCTGAAATAAGTCACCAAAGATATTGAACTTTTTCATGATATTCTAAATATTTCTGAAGTACATGTTTATGCAAACAGTTTCCACAAAAAAATCTACCACCCCCTTCAATTTAGGAATTAATGTCAACAAAACATAAGACAGGAACCTAAATATAATTACAGAATAAATTGAAATTGAAAATGCAATATAGGGAAAAATAATCTCAATTAGATTATTTTTGCAAATCATTCAGCAATAGTTGGTATTGTGTAAAAGAAAAGACATATTTTTCATAGCTTCTGTTATTTTCTGAAAACTGTTGTGTTATGTTATGTCTGTTATTTTTCTTTTATTTTGGTTTCATTGATCATGTTTCCAGGGTTTAGTTCAGCTGCTTCTCCTCTTAACTCTCGGGAATTTCAAGGAAATAACAACATCAGATATTTCAATAATGCTGCATCTGAACAAGAGCGTTTTAGATTCTTACTGGCTGCTGTGGACCTTCTCCTCCCAGGACGCGGAAGCCAAAACCCGTTTCAATGTCTCTCTTTAGAAAAACATCAATATCTTTGGTGTGAGGCTCTGTGGACCAAAAGATCAATCAATCAATCAATTATTGAGTTCATGAGTCCTTTTTGTGCAGCGCATTCAAGAAAACAGAAACACAGAGACAAACTTACGTCTGCTGTCCAGCAGGGCTTTGGACTTCAGGTATAACTCAGTGGCGTCTCGTTTGGGGGAATCACCGGCGCGCAGGGTGCTCGTGTTGGAGTGATAGGGCAAGGCTTGGGGGACAGAGTCTGTGATGCCATCTAAAGTTTCTGTACTGGCTGTCATATCCTGTCTCTGAGAAAAAAAACACACACATCATCAACCCTCCTTGTAAAGCTTTGAGTATCCCCCTCTAAAATGTAATTACAACCTCAATTTCATTAAGCCTCATATCCTCTTGTAGTCACCTATGAAGGGCACATTTCTTTGATAACCTTGAAGCTCATTAATCCAGACAAGTGGCTGAGCATCTAATGGTGACAGATTACCAAAAGCATAAAAGGCCACTCCACCAACACGCCTCTTATTTTAACTCCGTCTGCTTTCAATTTGCATTCCTCAGATTGTTTTAAATGAGAATTAAATTGAATAAAAAAAATCCATGGGAAAAGCAGAGTTTCCCTATAGCTGTGGAGGACCTATTCAACCAGAAAGGGCAACTTCTTTATCTGCTAGTGTTGTATTAATGATAGCTGCATATCTGAAGGGGCTCATTCATGCTTCATTACCATCGCAATCCCCTGACAATAGCCCTGAGAATACCAAAACTGAAAGGAAGTAATTAAGACCATTTTTTCAAGCAAACAAAAGGAAGCACCACGAAGCATGATCAATATTCAAATTTATTGCTATCATTTAATTCCATGCAATGGAGGCTTATTGGTTAAGCTGAAGGACAAAAGCTTGTGAATTAATTTAAGGGATAAGTCTCCAGAGGGAGAAACAATAGTGAAGGAAAGAAGGGAAAAAGATATGTTTTACTCACAGGCTTTAGACTCTTCACAGGGGATGTTTGACCTATGAAGAGACACAAGAAAATGGTTGAGAAACACAGGTGTGATTTGGAAAACACTCAGTGGATGAGTCTCCAGCAGATGGCACTGCATCTCTGATGGAGAAACAGCAGCAAGAAGCATAAAAATAAACCAGTGAGCTGCTCTAAACTCAAGAGGTGTGCTTACTAAAGAATGCTCCATTAGGGGATATACATCCATGTGTGATTAAAGATACATAGGAAATATGAGGAGTTCATGTGCTGGAGTGCTGACAACATGGTGGAAGCCCAGGGAGTGGGTGAGAGTCATGCATATAATTCAATGACCAATAATTCCCTCTTATTTCTCTCTGTTTGCTGTACAGCACACCCACACGCTCCATCTCAAGCGCTCAGATTGTTCCCTGCAGATCCTCTCTTACACCCCCCTCCTCCCCTTTATACATAAACTGGATTGACAAACTCTCTTCTGAAGCCTGCAGCCCTGTGAGGCCCCGGCCTGACACTCAGCTTGATGAGGGGTTAATGGAGCCTGATGGAAAAAGGAAAGACGCAGTGGCATTTTTCTGCTCCACTGCAAGATTTAAGGTCATAAATCAGTCTGTGGTGGCGTAAAGTAAGAAAAACTAGCCACAGAAACACCTCAAACAGCTCCATCTTTTCTCCGAGCTCTGCTTTTCTTGGAGCTATGGATGCTGACAACCAAAGACACATGCACACACACAACATACGCACACACACACACACACACTTGGGAAACCTCTTTGAGTCACAGGCCGCTGTCTAATGAGGGTTAAAGTTGGCATTAGCTCTTCCACTGGGCAGGCTAAGTCCAGCTCTGCTCTTATTGTGCATAGTGAGCGGTGGTGATGGTGGTGCAGTAGTGAGAGAAGAGAGAAAAAAAAAAGAGTCTGGGTGTGGCTACAGGGAGGAAGCCCCCAGCAACTTTTCCCTCTGTCTGTAGTCCTTTAGCCACAGCCCCTTAAGGGGTCATGGATGAAGAGGCAAAGAAGGAATCGCCTGCACCCTGCTGTTGATCAAAGCAAATCCAGAGTTCGTTGACTTACACAGTGAATCCCCATGGCGGCTGGAGCTGATGTAGGAGACATCTGAAGGGTGCGTACCCGCCCTCCTCTCTCAGAAGCAGGCATATCCCTACACTTATGTAATTTCTGCTCCCAGAGTTGTAACACTCTGCATTACGCCTCAATGGGAGTCGTAAACAGAGGAGCGTTGAGTCAAGACAGAAAAAAAGACGAAAAATGTACACTTCAAGTGCAAGTGTAACTTGTCAAATGCAGCAGCCTGCTCAGTGGACCAAATCTTTGAAATATAACACAGCAGGATCTCTATTGTCATTTCAGTACACTGCCATCTAGTTCATTCCTTTGATATGCTCTTGATTTCCCATTTGGTAGCATATAGAGCACAAATGTTCATTGGGCATGTAATGTTTGGACTTTGGCCCTACATAGAGATAAGAGAGACACTTGTCTTTTGTGAAAAGTTGGTTGGAATTGTGTGGAATTGGAATTGAATCTGGCTTCAGGGCTGGAGCACGCACCCCATGTACAGGGGCCACAGTTCTTGTTAAACTGGCAAAGGAATCAATTCCAGGCTACAACCATAGACTGCGCATTGAATGGAGAGCGTGGCACCACCTTTTACTGTTGTATGGTTCTGAAGCCAAGATACCCCACCTGGAATACAATTGCTAGTCCTCATTCACACTTAAAATATCCTCTTTTGAACTACTCCCATAAATCAATCTGTCACCTAGACAAACTTAACCTTATAGGTTAATGATTATTATTGGTGTAAAAGAAGAAAAAATAGGCTTAATGCCACTCTTCTGTTTTAAATCAACCTGAATGACGCAAATATATTGTGTTTGCTTTTTTTTTTTCCACTGACTAGATATTGTAAAAAAACAACCAGTTAGAGTTATTTTGACACAACTCTGCCTGTGCAACACTAATGCTAGACTGATGCTTCAATTGTAGTATTATTGAGCCAAAGGCAAATGACCAGGCTGCTGCATCCATAAGCTGGGAGTGTCAAAGTGTCAGGGGGGGCTTGACCTGACAGTGTCTAATCGTTGTGAGCAGCTACAGAGGTGCAGGTGGATCTCTTCAGCTAAAAAAGGCAGCAGGCTCTGTTGTGGTGACCTTCAACAGACCACAGGCACAGTGGCACCCCTCAGGCTTCCACAGAATGAGAGTGTGTGGTCAGTGACCCCCCCCCCTCAACCAACCACAACACCCCCTCACCTCCTGTTAGTATCAGCACGCTGACCTCACCTCCCATGGGCACTGATGAGCGTTTATTGACAGCAAGAGCAAGTAACATCACAGAGAGGGGATGAAGCATGAGGAAAAGGACTGAGAATGTTACAGCCACAAACACACTCATGTACACACACACACAGCTATTCACCTTTTTTGCATAAACAGTAAATACACTATTTATAACACATTTTATGTTGAATTCTCAAGAAGAGATACCCTGAAAAAACACCGATTCTGGATGTTTTTATTTGTCTTGCTTTTCTGCCTCAAGCATGATTCATCATGATTCGTCTTCCTGTTTTGATGTGAAGAGCTTTCATTTGAAAAGTACTTTGATAGCGACAAAAGTTCCTGCTGATTTCAATAGAGATGCTAATGAATAGAAAGCTACATTTAATGTTCAACCCAACTTCATAAGGACTTTGAGGAAAATGTTAATTAAAACATAATTTAATAGTTTGCTAATGATTTAAAGCTTTTATTCTCATGGAAATACAACAGAAGTAGTACCACGGCTGAAAATATTCTGGTGTTATGAAAAGTATATGCTCATATTAAATTTCTTGTTGGCAACATGTTTCTTAAAGCTGAGGCAGGGGAATGTTTACCAGTGTGTTGCATCACTTCCCCTTTAACAACACGCTGCAAATGTTGACCAAGAATGACCCAGAAGACTGGTTTCTGAGAGTTGAAAGTTAAATGTTGTCTTATTTTTGCCTCTGCAGTTCAGGGACTCCCCGTGTTGTGTTTTTCTGTCAAAATACAACAAATTTTTCAAATGTATCCACAAACTATCACAAATCCTGGCTTTTGAAATGTATGTGGATAACAAGCCAAGTGTGCTTCTTTATCAGCTGTTTCCGAAAACAATGTTAAAGTTTGATTCCTCAGACCACTGTTGAGTATTATTCTCAACATTTCCTCAGTCCATCTGGGTTTGAGCCCAGTGAATCTTCTGAAATGTATTTACTTATTGTTTCCTTCTTTGCATGGAGCAGTTTTAACCAGCACTTGGACCATGCTGTAGCAAACTGTGTTAAAGACAATGCTTTTTTGAAACTAATTTAGAGTCCATGCAGTGATTTCTGCTACAGAGTCATGTCAGTTTTGCTGCTGTGTCCCCTGAGTACCTGAAGGTGGCACTAATCCAGTCAGAATTGGCATAAACAGATGTAAATTAGATTTAAAGCCTAAAAATTGCTGAAAAACTTGACGTTTTTTGAGTGAACTCATTATTTGATTTCAATGTTAATTGTGTGACTTGAATCAAGCTCCTTTGTTGATGTCGGATCTTGAGAGAGCATAAGATTATCAATTTTTTTAATCTTTGTGAAAAGTTTTTGCACACAAGCTTTCTTAAAACTTGACTCAAGCTCTGAAACAGCAACACACATCACTGATCCTGGCTGCACTACACTGGCTTGTGGCATTTAGGACTGATCTTTCTTTTTTAATTCTATTGATTATGTCTAAATCCCTGTGAAGCCTGGCTCAAGGTTTTTCCCCCTCATGTCCCCTCCTGCTCCCGGAGACCCTTAGATGTTTCTCTTTTTGTTGTACCAAGGTCTAAACTGTTTCACAAAGGTGATAAAGCCGACACAATCACAGCCTCTAAACTTTTATAACTTTCCTGAGAAGCTGTAAACTCTGTCGACTTTTTAAAAGCGACTGTTTAAAAACTGCCTTTAGGGGACTTCATTTGATTTATGATGTGTTTGATTTTTTCTCTTGGTGTCCCATTATCTATTCAGTTTTCATAGTTTGTAGTTTTTCATCAACTCTGTGCTTTGAAGCTCCTGTGAGGAGGTTTACTGAGTAATAAAATAGGTTTTAGTTAATAATGATGTCTTGATACGAGCAACAAAAGGACCGTCAGTGACTGAATCTAGCTTCTCACCTCCTCTCAGCACGAGCACGTTGACCTCACTGCCCACAGGTAGGTCCTTGAGGATGTCCACCACCTGGGCGTGGCTCAGAGATTGCACATTCTGCCTGTTGATCTCCTTGATGACGTCTCCTTTCTGCAGGCCTCGGCACCACTGAGCATCCAGGATCATCTTCACCTTCTGACCGAGCGGGCAATCAGCAATGGCAAACCCAAATCCTCCTGGTCCTTTCACCAGTGGCACGCTCACCAGTTCAGGCTGCAACATCCCCGCCGCCACCTCCCCGCCCTGCCGCCCGTTCGGCATCGCTGCCACCACGGGTCGGCCGCTGGCATCTGTCGTGACGTAGTGTAGCTCCTGCGATGAACCGTGCAGGACGTCTCCTTTCACGAGTAGCGGCTGCCCGTTGATGAGCGGCACTGCTGTCACCACCTCGCCGCCGTGCAGGGCCTGTTGGGGTTGGGAGTTTGGAGGTGGTGGAGGCGGAGGAAGAGGGTCATCGCTGTCTAGATCCACATCTGGAGGAAGTGGGTAACCACGGCAGAGCACCATGTCCACATACTGGTTAATGGGAATGGACTGGAACATCTGCACCACCTCTGGATGGGTTTTCCCCAGCACAGACACTCCGTTTATCTCAACAATTACATCACCTGAGAGAGGGAAAAAAGAAAGTGAGAGTGAGTTTCTTTTTCCTATGTTTAATCTAGACATCACTCCTTTCCTTTTCTTTGGGAAGCTCTTACTCCTTTCTTTGTCAGTTGAATCTTTCCTCTGAAATGTCCCTTTTCCTCTTCACTGCTCGCTCATATTTCTCATTTTGGCAGCTCCCTGTATCTCCTCTCTCCCTCTTTTATCTCCAGTCTAGCATTCAGTCCTGTTAAATCCCTGTTCCTTCTTCTCTTGTTCCACTGTTAAAAGGTGCTGGACAGCAATCTTTGGCACCACTATGAGGGTGAGACAGGTGTAGATATCTGTCAGAGGGGCTATTGTATCCATCACAGGCTCACAGCTGTTGGTTTGGGTAGACAGCCATAAAGTGATGGGAGGATCCGAAATTACATCGCACAGATGCTCGGTGGCTTCAAATCAACCATAATCAGGCTGTTCGATAACAAACGTCACCCTACAGAGAGCTCCAGTTGTTGTTGTTGCCTTGTTAAATTCCTATGATGACGTTAGCTGAAGTAAACTAATAGAAGTAAAAGTTAATACCCAGAAGAAAGTCTGGCACAGGTTTGCAGTGGAGAACCTCAGTCAGAGGGATTATGATTAAATAATCAGTGAATGCTGTTTCCACTTACTGTAAAATGTGATTTTGTTCTATTATTATTATTATTCTGTTGTTCTAGCATACATTTCGACTTGACATTGTTTGTCTAAATAAATCAGTGATGCATGTCAACTTGACAATTACCTTAGCCCCTCCCAGCTATTTAGTAAATCTACAGCTTTCAAGTAACACCCAGAATGCCTTAGTGAATTGCAACCTAACAGTTACACCATGGGAGAGGAGGTGACAGTGGATTTAAGAACCTGCTACACTGACGGCTGGGTGATGTGTCCTCTATGAAAGTGCTGCACGGACCAATGGTGCGTGAGAGTATGTGTGGCTTTTATACTTTTTTAACTCTTGTCCATTAGTGTCCATTCTTAAACTGTAAGGGGTGGTGTATCACAAACACCAGTCTACCAGAGCACTTAATTTGAGTAGAAGAAGTTTGCATTGGTGTACATCGTTCAACGCATAATTTTTTTGCCCATTTCTCTCCTGTTGTCATGCTTTCATCACATGATTATCACCATGATCTCTTGTGTTTTTGCACTTTAGACACTTAGAGCACTGGTTTGTCCGCGCAACTCTGTCTCTTCTTCGTAGTTAGAGATTTTCATAGGTGAGCGACACAGGGGGCAAGGCTTCTAAAATGACGTTTTTCTTCCTCACAGACCTCAGGGATCTCATAGACACGTTGAATACAAACCAGACTTTAGCTAGGCTGCGCAAGGGCATAGACAGATGGACCAGCTGTCTAAATTCAACGGTTCACGAAAGTAAAGGGTTAAATTGAGATGACATAGATTGCAACAACAATATTTATTTGTTGACTTGACATAAATTGTTTATGCAGCCCTTTGCATAATATTTTTACGCTCAAAGAAATGATACATTTAACAGTATGGGTTTTGCTCACCAGACGCCATCTTGTTGTCATGGGCAGCCGGTCCGTCGCCCAACACATTCTTCACTTGCAGGAACTCATCGGTGCGGTCGCCTCCGATGATGGTGAATCCAAATCCCTGTGAGCTCTTCTTCAGTGCTGTGTGGTACATCTCGCCCTTCAGCTGGCTGGGGTCTGCGGTGAAGCCGGTGGCACCTTTACCTGCAGGCACATTACACATAATATGTTCCACATTTAAGGAAGAGAAATCAGAATCTTTAAAAGACTAGAGTAAAATCCTCAAAGGGATAAGGCATAGTGGCGCAGATGAATTAAGTCCCACCCTCTTGAGAGATAGAAAAATCTATCTTTGTGAGCATTCAGTGTTAATTACACGCATTATGTGCAGAGGATCAACATGGTAATTAATCATTCCTAATTAACAGGCATGATGAACATGCCCCAACTAGATAAAACCATCAACAGACCTTTTTCTACAACCCTGCTGAGAAAGGCGCACAAACAGATGAATAAAAATCTGTTGAAAAAAATCACTTTAGATGCTAATTAACTTGTAAACTGTTAAGTGCCTGATCCTATTACAAAACTATAGAGCAGAGCAGAGATAGAACACCTCTGACAGAGTCCAATTTAGCTCAGTGTCCTCTCTTTTCCCTTCCACAGTGAAGCCAGTGACTCAGAGAAAAAGAGTTCTGTCACAGTCGACTTTTTATAACTTGAGTAAGGAACAACTTAAGGTCAGTGGCAACATCAATATGGACCGGCAGCTTGACTCTGGCATATGCAATACATGAGATAACCGACTGTCAGGGTCACACTGCATTACACCGTGCAGCCTCCCCTATCAGGCATTACTGTGGTATCAGCACTTTAGATCATGGATACAGTTTTTTTTTCTCCCTGCCTGATGGTTTTTGGCCTGCCTCGCATTAAAGCTGTGACTCAAAAATGGCAAAAGTGAAGCCAGCAAGTGAGAAATGATGCACATTATAGTTAATGTGATATATATATAGAGGGAGTGTGATGGGGCTGCCGGTTCCTGGGATGCAAGATATGACATTAAAGGCTGGAAAAATGTCAGTCTTACTAAAAAATATCAACTTCCAGTTTCCTTGTATTCAAAATGTTAGAAGTGCCCAAAAAACTGTAGATCCCAGGAGAAAATGATGTACTTTTAAAAAGCAGTAATGCTTGTTTAAAATAATTAACTGAAACCATTTAAGCACATAAACAAAATCAATTCCTGCACATTTTAGGTTAATTCTCATTTTTTTGAGAAACGTTTACGCTTACACCAACAACAGCAGCTCCTTACTACCAAAACCCTCTCATGTGGCAGGCACCTGCTTGCCCACAAAAGTCCCCTGACATGTTGATATGCTGATAGATGACAGTGGTAGGCTGATGCTTACTGCAAAGAGCTCCTTTACATGCCAAACCAGCTGAGCACTGAAAGTAGTTGGCAGGCTGCCTAAAATTGGCATGCTCCCTTTCATGAAAGCTAGTATCTCATCAACAGTAGTTTCCTGATGTGGCACGCTGATGCTCACTGTTATGCTCCCTTTCATGAAAGTTAGCTGCTAGCCATCAGTAGTTTCCTGATGTGGCAAGCCGGAAAATTGGCATGGTCCATTTCATGAAAGCTAGCCTTTAGTCAACAGTAGTTTCCTAACGCAGCAGGTTTCCGCTGCCTGATAGGAGTTCTCTTTCATGGCATACAGCTGCCAACCAAAAGCAGCTGCCACGGCAGGCAGCTACAAGCCAGAAGAGTTCCTTTGCTGCCGCTCACCAACAGGAGTTCCCATACATGGTGAGGAGCTGTTAGCAAAAAGGAGATCCCTTAAGTGGCAGGCAGCAGGTCGCTTTCAGGAGTCCCATGGTTCAGCAGGCAGTGGTTGGCTATTAGCATGTCATGTTGCAGACAGCTTGAGTTCCCTCATGTTGCCACTGTTTGATCAACATTTAAAACAGAGTCACTGCAGAAATACCAGCATTAGCATATCAAAGATTTTTTAAAAATACCTTACAATTCCAATGTTCATGAGTAAGACTTCTGTCATTCTGGTTCTGATGCTTTTGTCAAGTGAACTAAATACATTAATTTCCCCTGAGATTTAAACCTGCAAAACCACCGATATTTTAGACAAGAATGAACATATTGAAACAGCGGTGTATTGTTGTTTGTTGTGTAAAAATTCACACATTATGGTCTCACAACAAAGAGAAATTTCATGCCAACAGGATTGGGTGTGTGGGAGGGACTACAAAAAGAGTGTCCGTGTCCATTGTTTTTAAAAACATGTCAAGGAGTGTGACAAAGCGGCTTACTGACGTGTTTTTTGTCAGTGTTTGAAAAACAATGGAGCTCTCTCCCACAGAGGAAAACATGAGAAAAGGAACTGTCTTTTAATGACATTACTCCACATTAAGTAAATGATAGAATCTCAGCAGCTGTGTGTTTTAAGCTTTGTGGATCATCACTGAGGAAAAACACTAAAAGCATGCGACGGGTGTCAAAGGTTATAAATCAGAGCTGAAGAAGTGCCCTTTGGTCATATTTACACTTGCCACTTTGATGACACTACAAACTGGATTTTTGCTGACTGCATTAAGTGTATGTATGCCTGTGAAAGCATCTACAAGTTTTTCTTTTCTTCTCTCAGCTGCATGTAGTGACTGAACGGCAATCACACTGTACCATTTTTCATATCAAGTTTCAAGATCACAGAATCAGCTTTTTTTTTTGCTTTGGCTGATGCATACAACTGATGCATTTTTCCCTCTCATTTACTTCAGTTTAGAAACCGCTCTGTAACTTTCAGGAGGCTTGTTTGAAGAATTTAAATGCTGCAAATGTATAAGCAGCCACAAATATCCACTTCAGACATGAACGGGTGTGAACCTGTCACTTAGTACAGTCAGAGTGGACTGCAGACGTCCACAGTGCTGCATGGATCCGGTAAAGCTCATTTGCATAATCACATTCAAATGACTTGATAAACTCAGCCCTGAACGTCCTTTTATCTTCCCCCTGTTGACTTCTGAAATAACCATTTGACTGCCTGTTTGTGCGTGAAGAAAAAGACAGATGTAATGGAGGAAATGATTGTGCCAGTTTCTACTTGTGTAGGAGAGTCCAAAGAAGGTCTCAGTTTTATTGATTGTGGGCAGACTTTGAAAGCTAGCAGTGGGCAGAAGCATCAGATCCAGCACGGCTTTTTGATTTTTCATGTGTGACTTGATTTTGGAGGAAATCTCCAGTGACATTGCTCAGTATAATTGGAGAGACATGTTTCTTGGTACATCAAGCGAGCAGCAGAAGCAGCTGTTTTCTCAAAGAGTATCTGTGCAGCAGAATTTAAAAACAACAAGGCCAAGAGTTTGTGTTTGATGTGGACAGCCTATCAGAGAAAAACCAGACAGACAGTGAGGACATGTGAGCTCAGAGCACGGTTTGTTGGCTGACAGACAAAACACACATTAATATTTACCCTGCAGGTTTAGCTGTTGTAACACCTCAAAACTGCCAATTCCTAAAATACAGAGTTATTATCATGTTTTCTTTCACAGGAGTTTTATCCGAGGTGTTTAGTTGACTTGGTCACCTTTCCATCTAGTATTTTCAACATCTTTTCCTTTTTGTCTTGTAATCTTTCTGCCCTGCAACTTCTCTGATTAAGTCGCTTTTTGTCCTTTTTCTTTCCTGTTTGTTCCTTTGTGAAGCTCATTTTTGTGTCAAAATCCCCCTGTAAATAACCGTGAGTTCAAAGTTTTGCTCTTGAACAGCTGTGAGTCATGCATTTTCAGGAGGACTCAAAGCCTCACTGGACCTTTAGGTGACATGCCTTTGTCAGGACTTTGTCTCAGCAGGTATAAGATGTTTACTCTGCATCATGTGGATCTTGAAGTGTCAACCCAAGCCACCACTGGCATTTCATGATCATGTCAAGCTAAGTAGAACAACATGAAAGCAGGAGGGGGTTTAACCTTTGGAGTCAACAGGGTTGATTTAAGAACAGGCAGATTTCTAACCAGAGGCAAATATTCAAGTGAAGAGGGAGCACCCTGAAGTGGCAGGTAGCCACTAAAAAACAGGAGCTTCTTTATGTGGCAGGCATCTACAAGGTGACCATGCATCATCTTTTAATTTTTTCCTCTTGTCAAAAATATTGTGTCCAGGGGATCTCATAAAATTTCCTAAAAAATGATTGTTCTACAGGCCATTAATATTTATAATGAGGCGCAGGATGTTATCTGTTATCTGTCAGGATGTTGAGCATGCACACCTCATGCTCCATGGCGAGAAGCCGCCCCTGTTCTCAGATCAGGACAGAAAACATGCTCTGACTTCCTGCTCCATTTTTCCTTTTCTTTGATTTTGAGCTACTATTTGCATTTTTGAAGAATTAGCTCAAATGAAACAACAATGGATGACTCCCTTTTTCTTTTGTTTAACTAAGATTTTGAGGTATTATTTATGCTTTTGCACAGGAAAAGTACATTTCTGAGCAATGGGCTACTCCTCTTTTTATTTCTATTCAAGCATTATTTATGCTTACTTGATAGAGAATGTTCACTCCAAACAGCAAAGGAGTGTTTCAATTAAATTTATGGTATAAGCTACTTTGTCATCTTTGGGTGCTTTCACAGCATATATTCAAATGAGGAGACAAAACTCTGAGAAATTGAGCACAAATAAAAAGATGTTCTTTTCTTTAGAGAACTGCAGTGTAACTTTAATGCAATATTTCAGATGTATTTTCACATTTTCGCGTCTGTTTTTATTGTAAGTTGTAATCAGGGGTATGACTTGGTTTGAATTTCCTCTTTCTTGGTGATTTTATGTCTTGTGAGAAATACTGTGTATTACATTCAGTGCTAAAACACTCCAGGTTAAATTTCCCCAACCTTATCTCAAACTTGAATAAAGACAAATCTGCACTCTTCGCATGTTCCTCTAATCCTTTAAGCACTCTTTGTGCTTTTACTCTAGACTTCACAGGTAGAGGAGGCTATGCAAAGTGCTGAGCTGCCCATTAGTACTAATGTAACATCCACACACATTAACACATTGATGTCTATACCATAGGGAGCAATTTTAGGTTCAGTGTCCTCCCCAAGGGTGCTTTGATGTGCAGACTGCAGGAGCTTGGACTGCACTGCCAACCTATCAAGGGTTGACCCACTCTACTAATAAGCTACAGATGTCTGGGTGAAGGTAGAGTTAGCTTTTAGCGGCTCTATAAGTAAACTCATGTTTTATTTAGGCAGCATAGCAATGTTTGTGTTTGGCGTCTGGGCTGTGAACTCTATCACCTCCTGCTGATCAATTTTACATGCAGAAAATAAGGAATGAAGATCTTCTATCTTTCACCGTGTCAGAGCCTGCAGGTGGATGCTGGGGCTGAAAGTTTGAGTGCATTATTGGTGCAGACAGAAGCAGAGGTTGAAAACCTGTCAGTTTAAACAGATCACCAAATTAGAAGGCATGTGTATTTTCCTGCTGAAACTCACATTAACTTATGTATGATCTGAAAACCTGTATCATAATTGATTTGAGTTGAATTTCCTGAGCCATATGATGTTGGTCTATCATCAAAAGTCTTATTTCGTGGTCCCCTTTCAGTGCCAACTCTCTCTTGAAGCAATCCTCAGGAGGATGTGGGACACCTTTGAGGTAAATACCTGTGAGCTTTCCTCGAGTGTCTTGCACAGTCTGGATGATAAGCATAGGATAACACCCATGTAGCTCCTTGTTGGTAACATAAGTATCCTGGATGTTGTTAAGAATATCATGCAGCCAAAACTATTTGCACAAAAATCAGGTATAAGAAGCCCAGAATACAACTGGATCTATGCTTGTTTTAGGGCAGCTTCCCTGCAGAGAATAATGATATTTATGACACTTATAATATAAATTTGACTCTTAACACAACACAAAAAACTAGTCATTCTTCTATGATGCTGTGTCTGCTTTTACTTAAATGAAAGCAAATAAACTAGAGGAACCAGTGACTGTGCTGCCTTGTCCATAAAAATACACACAATAATATTAAACTGTTCAAGTTTTTATAGTAAACTCAAATGTAATAAAATGAGCAGTGATTTATTAATTTAATAATAAAACCATGTATTATTGGATCATTCCTGAAGGTATGTATTTCTGTTATTCACGCTTTGACAGAAGCAATTTTCCTGCAATCAACTCCCTGGGAATCTCATATCTTAGAAAACCATGAAAATCTGAATTGTAGCCCGAGGTGTAAACGTCTTCGCTGATGATAGTCTGGTTTCATCACAGCCATCCTCTGAAAGCTTTGAGGTTGTGTTATCTGTAATCAGGGTGAGATGGCACCTTTCTTTGTCTCCACGCACCTGAGCAGAGATGTCTGATTACACTCTGCCTTTCTGATGTACTGATCCAGCAGCTGTTACCCTGTGCAGTGCTAAAAGTCTTCCTCCTCCTCTGTCTTCCTGCTTCTCTCTGAAATCAAACCAGAGCTACACAAGCATGTGTATCTCCACAGCTGCAGACCTGTAATCTATTATACATCTATCGTAATGGAAACATAGTTATTTCATAATGTCCCCTGCTGGAGAAAAATAGCTTGTTAACTTCAAAAACAGACCATTACATCAGAGCAGACAAAGAGTTGTTTAATGTGAGTGAACCAAAAAAGACAAGGCTCATTTCACTGATGTATTATTGTTTGAGGCTACTTGAAGGTTGACGTGTCCAGCTGACCTTGCATGAAATAATGGCATTCACACAGCCGTCTCTCCCTGGAGGACATATTCATCATATCACACTGATTTAAGCAAGGGGGTTGTTTTGTGTATGCAGCATGATCCAAAGTTATTAAACTACAGTTCTGTTTTCTGACAGTCTGATAATGCTCATGTCAATATCACAGCTCCAGGCAAGGTGAATAGTTTCATTTCCTCATATTTCAGTGTCTTGTGTTTCCTGTTTTATGATCTGGGTGTGCAAATTCATAATTTTCCACAATATCAACATTCGAGCGTCCATTTCTTGGTCTTCGTCTCTGGTTTTTGACCTGTTTGGTGATTTGTTTCTCTTATCCTTGCCTCGTCTTTATGACATCTCTGCCTGTGTTGTTTCAGATCACCTGTGTACCGACCTTTTTCTGATAAAACCGGCTTTGAACTTTTCATCACTGTCTGATTAAAAGTTGGGTGTTGAATTAGAGTCCAGCTTCATGGTTCAGTGTGACAGTGCAAAAATAAATAATAGTGAAAAAAACATTTCCAAAAAAGCCACAAAAGTCTCATTAATTAGTTATGAAATGTCATTCTATGCAAATTAAAGCAGGCATTTTTGGAGGAAGACAGATTCACGTGTAAAATTATTTGGAGACTTTCCACAAATTACTCTCCTCTTTCTCTCTCTAGATGTGTTATTGTCAATCTTTGCTGGTTAACATTTATTAGTTTTGCTTATAGTTGTTTCAAATGTGGAGTGGTTGTCTGACGGTTCAGATTAACTTTGTTTTCTACATTAAATGTGTACGTATTGAATTTTTGTTGTTGATTATTTTCATCACACTAACAAGCAAAAATTATATTTACAGTTTTGTGTCTTTAATGGCACACTGCAGCTGTTATTTCTTTGTAGCTTAAACAGCATTTTACTGTAATATTTGCATAAAAGAAAGGTCTTTTTTGGTAAACTACTGCAAAGAATTGCTGGGAAAATGTCAGTAATGACTTTGTAAATAGTTTAACTGTCAAACAATTTACTGGCATGTTACAGACAGTTTTGGGAGTGAAGACTGTATTTCTCATGAGCACCACAACCTGATGTCAAATAATGTGCCTCTAAGCAAAGCACACATTTGTTTTATGCCCAAATTAATGAGCATACATCTTTCTTAATGCAACATTTCTTGGTTCAGCCAACTTCAAGATGCAGTAAACGGAGCTCTAAGATAATATATTGAGTTACCAAATCCAAGAGAAACTCCTCTTTGTGTCTTGAATTTTAATTTTTTACAATACTTCAGCCAACAGTTGTTTCATTTTACTTCTGTTTGTGCAAATTGGATCTTCAATAGTTTTATATGATTTCTGGCTGTACCTGTGGACCTTATATCATTTTGATTGTCCACTTTATCTTATCTTATTGCTTTTTGCGTTGCTGGTTTTATGAAAAGTTATTATTATTAGTTATATTGTTCATCTTCTTGAGGTTGATAAAAAGAGAACATAATGTTCAAGATCTCTCAGTGGGAACTCTAAGTGGAGCTCCTGTTGGACTTTGAGTTTATTAGAGATGCTTCACTGTGTATTTGATTTTATTCTGAAGCCAAGTTTTGTTTTGCCACTTTTGCCCTTTTGTAAAAATCCCCTGTGGGAGAGAGCTTGAGCGGGCAGCATAGAGGTTCGCTTTAACAACATATTTATGAGAATAAACAGCGGTCAGCATTAAAAAAACTCTCCTGGTGGTACAGCATCTCATAAAAGATCAATCATTTTCTTCCTTTCTTAAATTACTTTGTGGAATTTTCTTGATATGTTTTATTCAGAGAGAATCCAGTGTCAGTCAGTCAGACAGCAGTTAGTTTAACATGTATTTGCATGTCTTATAAACCCAAGGGAGAAATCAAAACCCATCAGACAGTGTTGAAGTGTGTCATGATACCTTTAAAGGTCACCCTACCGCACGATGAGCTGTAATATGGGCGTCACAGATTCTAATGTGAAAACCGAACACCGAGTGTCCTTTAGTCAACCCCTCCGCAGTTGGAAAATCCTCAAGTTTTTTTTCTGCTCAACAATCCAACTCGAGTGGAAGTTGAAGCTGGGGACATGTTCTGCAGAGCTGTTGGTTTTTTTTTTTCATACCTTGAGAAGGTGCTGCTGCGGCTTGTTGGATCGCAGCCGTCTCCTGGCTCAGCTTCTTCTTCGCCTCCAGGACCGGGTTCTCAAACTGGGTTTTCTGGTTGATGTGGCTGCAACGTATAGATTTAAGAGAAGTGACTCGCACACACACACACTCACACACTCACACACTCTAGAATTATCGAGCTCACTGCACCATTTTTCACCAATTAATTATGTATGCATCTTCCCTGTAAATGATTTTCTAATCGAGGGAAGCTATAGTGGCTCCATTATAAATACATTCATAAACACAGCTACACTAAAGGCTGCTCTCCTCTTCTTCATGTGGGGACTGCTATGGCTTTTAGCCATTTAATATTGTAGGAAATGAACATCCAGGCAGCCAGCAACATCCTGTTCCTCTACAACAAGGTAAACAGCCTGTCGTCCCCCCGGCATACAAACCACAGCCATTGTTTTGCAGTGAGCTCATTTCGAGGTAAAATGCAACAGCGTCTTTTACCATGTTCATAATACAGACGCGTACACTCTGCTGTTCATCACAAGAGAGAAAGCTTAGATGCTGTGACTGGTTCGGGGATGGTTCTTGTGTTGGTCAGTCATAAATAAGACAGGAACATGTGCAATATCTAATTTCATACAAGAATTAATGCTAAAAACAACCTAGCTCCCTGTTAAAGAGGAGTGAATACTGAATCTCACTCATGGTTGAGCTATACCATTTGCATTCAGTTACGATCATTAGCTAGAGGGTGGTTAAATAGTCTATTTAATTGATTTCATTGTCTAAAAGTCAAAGCATTTTTGGTGCTTAGGGTTGATGATGTTTTGTTGTTGTTTTGCTAAGAAGTTCTCACCTCTTCTCCCAAGCTTTACCTGATTAAATGTTTAGCCCAGGTCCAAATAAGGTTTCCTGCTTTGGTTTCGCTGCTGTTTTTTTTTTTTTTGTCCCCTTTACCTTTGGAAAGCGACCTTGGGTTCCTTGAAAGGCGCTATATAAATTAAAGTTATTATTGTTATCATTATGAAGTTGCTAGATGCTGGCTTTAACTTTTTTTAACTTCTGGCATTCAGGCACATTTTCTTCCTTTTTTTAAAACAACAACAACAACAACAAAACTACCATTAGCAACACTTAAATAACTGAAATTGTTAGGAATTGGCAACTTCCTTGTTTTTAAAGTGTTAGCTTGGGATTAGTCGTTAGCATTTAAAAGAAAAGGAAAATCTAACATAGGCTGGTAAATGTGGCATTAAGCAGCTAGTTTGTTTACTACAAGTAGCTAGAAAAAGGCTAAATGCTACATATTTTAACTGACACTTAAAGTTATATCTTCCACACAGAAATGACTTGTCGTACCCCCAAAGTTTTAGACAATTTTCTTTCTAGGGGCTAATCATTGAAAAAAGTTAAGGAGTTTCTGTGATTTTGACCTGGATTGAAACTCGTGAAAAATATGATGGTATAGGATACCAGTCGAAGTTTTTCTCATTTATCAAATCCACCAAGGGGGGTATCCCGTGAAAGCAATAAAAATAGATTGATGGATTGAAATAGATTGCTCCCTCTTCTTTTGCCTCCACTCTAAGCTGCTTTGCATTCCAGCAGAAATCTTGTCCTTGTCAATACTACAGCTACAGGGACTGTTATTTACTCACTTCCTGCCTGGGCAAACAGCATTAAAATGTATACTGCACACAGATAAATATGTGCATAAAAAGGATTGCAGAGATTCAGGCACACACTCCTGCTTGTTAGTCAACCACTGGCATGAAACAGCAGCAGCACAATAAATGCTGCGCTCACACACACAGGTCACTGCAATATTCCCTGCAGAGCTTCATTCTAACACCCACCAGTAAGCAACCTGATCAGAATCCTCAGCTACCCTCCTCACACAAGATGAGCAAATTGAGCTGTGTGCTACATCCATTTGTTTATTTTTAGACAGTATTGATTCATACTGGTCCACTGCTAATGTACACTAAACAGTGTAATATGCACTTGTGCTCTGATCCTTCCAAAGGAGTGTGTTTGTGTATTATGAGCACAAACGAGAAACCAGACTAATAAAACAATTTGTACTGATGATGACAGTTAGAGTGGTTGGAAAGTACAGATATCAATAAATCCATAAAACTTACTCGACGTAGTACGTGCCATACTGTGGGTCGTCAATTTCCTCCCAGCCGTAAGGTAACTCTGCAAACAGAGAGCAGTGTGCAGTTGTTTAGTGGGAAGATGCAAATGGAGCGATAAAAAGAAAAGATGCAGAGAGGCAGAGGAAGAGCTAACCCAATATTGAGAGAGAGTTATGACAAGTTAAGAGCAGCAGACCAACATTTAAAAGCATCATAATCTGTGACAGTGTTATAATCTTTGATGTGTGCATTCACGAGGAGATACTCTCTGATTCATTCTTTGTCGTTTTGGTATTGATAGAGTTGATCTCCTTGCTGGTTTAACTCTGAAAGCCTTGATTTACCAAAAGATTGTGACTCTTTTGTGTGCAAACCAGCTAAGAAAACATTGTCTCATTCTCAAAACACATACTTAAATGCACTACAAACTGCACTGCGGAGGCAAAAGTGTTGCTGTGTTGCTTTGGTGTGGTTTGCATAGACCACAGGTAAATGATCTATTATACATTTGTTTGAAGCGAAACAAGCTCCTCTCTATAAAAGTCAGTCTCCCTTATCCAAACACCTAAATCACACCATTACAGGGAAGTATCCACCATACGAGTGCAGGAGAATTTAGAGAGTGTTTTTACATTCGAAATTTTCACTTTACAAAACAAAATCTCCACATTTCAACGGATAATCACAAAAACACCCAAGTCTGTTGAGTACGCTTCAGCAAAGAATGGGGTCTCCAACTCAAATGTGCAGGGGATCTTCATCTAGAATATCAATTTCCTACATGTGCAACCATCTCTCCTATTCTGTGTAGATTACATCGCAATTAAGGAGTGTGTTATTATTTGACATTGTATTGAAACTCTAGCTTTACAGTTTCTCAACTTGTAATTGTGACATGCAAAGTGGTGGAAGAATGTGGCTAAGTGGTAGGTTGAAAATAACTGCTCTTTTGCGTGGACTTATCTTCCTCTTTGGTTGTAAAATTATCTCCCGAGGGATTTTAAAAACTTTCCCAAAATGTCCAAGCTTTTCTCAGCTTGTTCTATCGACTCTTGATATTTAAAATATCCAAGCAAAACTCATATATATTTCTTTTTATTTAAGCATGTGGGGAGGCATTATTAGAGAACCCCATTTCTGCAAGCAACAAAAAAACAAAGACAACTTGGTCTGTTGAGAATGTTTTTGGCCAATATTAAGTCAAAATTATGAGATGACAATCAAAATTTTTAGATAAAAAAGTCAAATTATTGGGATAAAAAGTGAAAATTGACCTTTGGAGATAAAAAGTCAAAAATTCAAGGTAACAGGTCAAAATGTTGACATAAAAGCCTATTTTTTTTTAGCAAACTGCACATTTAGCATCAATTTCTCAACTTGCTTTATGAAATAGTCTGTGAGATGGAACAGAGAGCTGGAAAGGATGCAGAATACTTCAACCAATGAGCAAAAGAAATCCAACAAGATTGAATTCTCCAAATTGCTTTTATCTCATACAAAACAGAAATCCAGTATGATTGAATTTTTCAAATTGCATTTATTTCATACAAAACGTTGGGAATGTTGCTATTATTTTCAACTGATTACATAAGTTGGTGAGAAAGCAATTGTGATTTATTTTCCTATTTGCCAGGTACCTCATCTTTGAAAAAAGTTGCTTGTCTGGAACTTTTTGCTTCTATATTAAGAGTTTTAAGACATTTTCAGGTGATTTTTTTCAAGTAGGTGTAAGTCCACAGTGTGGTAAAGAATGTGCTCAGCCTCAGAGGAAAAGCTGTCACTGTGCCTGGAACAGCCACACTTTTAATTCACTCTAAAACCCATGTATTGATGTTCTAATTAAGGTGTTTGTAATGCACTTTTGAGTGTTTTTGTTAAGCTCTGTTTGCCTTTTTTTCACCTGAAGCTTCTTTGTGCTTTAAGCTTCTGATAGCCTGTGCATTTTCTTTTCTCTTCACCAACGCTAACGTATTGTTGAATAGATTTAGTGTCTGTAATTAAACCAAGCAGATGTCAGTAAGGAAGCGTCACACTTAAACTCTCTGTTTTATCTTTTCCCACTTTGCGGGGGCATAAAACTATCTGCTGTGAGATTTAACTCATTCAGGTGCTGAGCTACAAAATCAGTTAACGGCAAATTTTCCCCAGACTGAGACAATAAGCATCAAAAAGCAGCCGTAAAAATAGCCGACACTAATTTAGCGAACATTTCCCAGGTTTCAACAAGCAGGCCCGGCTGGCAGGCCTGATGTACGTCATGCCCTGATGAACATATGAGGCGAGGAGAAGACAGAGAGAGAGGAGAGCCGTTCACGCAACAGAGAGCTTTGGATTTGCTTTTCAGAAGCAACACACCAACTCGCTTTCTGTCCGCCTGTAAAAATCCATTAAAATCCGGCTGGAAGGGTCCAAGTTATTCAGCGGAGGCTGCTTTCAGTCTCTGCCAGCACTTAAACCCACATTAAAATCAGGAAGATACAGGGGCATGTCTGTAATTCCTCAAACACTGCTCGAGATTTTCCCGAAAATTAGGCCACATGACTGTGATGCCTGGGGTGACTCTTGGGTTACACGTCATTTCGAAGAGGAGATGCACAGTCATGTTTTATCCTCTTTGGGTATTTGGTTGGATGTGCAAACACGTGAAGTGATGATTCACGGGGTGTTGAGAGGCCTCCTGATGTAAATAAAAGTGCAGTGGAGAGGTGAAAGGGAAAAATGTATAAACACTATCACTGTAAGTTTTTGTTGGGTATGTTTGCCATGTGTTGAATTTTGCACTGTCGGTTTGTTTAAAAGGAACAAGAGGTTCAGCTCTCTCTGCACAAAAAATATGATTCCTCTGGGGCTGATTTCTATCTTTATGCTGTGAATATTTGGGTTATACTCTTTATTGGCAGTAAACTTTGAATATGAGTCTTCTCTTTGAGTGTGTGAACTACCAATGGGTACTCAAGTGCAGCTACATACCTCCATCTTCACACTTCTCAGGGGGCTTTGCCTTCTTGGCCAGGCGAGGGTCCAACCACGTGGTCGTCTTGGTGTTATGACTGCAAAGCGACAAAAAGCCGCAGGTAAATAGAAATAACAGAGAGCAGAGCGAGCAGAGAGACAAACAAAAGGATGTGATGCAACAGTAGAACAAACACTCTCACTTCCCCCCTACACTCAAAGGGTTAGTGCATTTATCAACAAACACCTGATCCATGGGTTACGTCCAGCTGTCAGATTATCCAGTTCGTGGTTACGTGGCCTTTCAGAGGGGAGGCAAAAAAAAAAAAAAATCTTCTGAATGCGAAACATGACAAACTCGCTCATCCTCACATGTGTTGAACAACTGGGGTGTGTAATCAGGAGGAAAATCACAATGGTCCTCTGATATCTTCAGAGACAAGTGGCTCAGAGCCAAATATGAATAAAACACACAGGGTTTGCACGCTCACACACACCCACACACTCTTATAAACACATCCCGGCCTCTGAGGGAGGGTTTGTTTACCAGATTGAGCCACGATCAAAGTATTGATTTTGAGAGAGCTTAACGTGTTTTTATATGAGTTAAATAAACGTGAAGAGCAGCAGTACCTTTCTGATCTTTATGTGCGTGAGACTTAGATCCATCTGTCACTCAGCTTGATTATCATGGAAAGATTGGTACAATTTCACTAATCATTCTTCTCCTTGTGTTGTCGTTGAGCTGCCATTTTTCTAATCATGCAGTAAAGAGAAATGATGCTCTTTCAGTTCACAAACCCATCATTACACATACAGCGTCTAACCAGCCACTCTGTTGTGCTGATTAGATACCGACAGAAACATTTCCATTTGTTCCATTATGCATAAAGAAGAGAGGAGTAAACATAAGTCTGCGTACCATGATTACATAACACACTCTTTCATTTTTAACATAACATCTCACACACACCTCCCTCTGCAGCTGGAAAATGACATCATTAGCATAAGTAACAGCAATGAGGAAGAGGATTGCCCTTAATTTCAACTTTCATCATCCAGTCTGAAATCTTCGGCAGAGTTTTTGGCCCATATTATGAAAGAAAGAAACTCGAGTTTGAGGAATAATGTCATACATTTATAAGGAAAACGAGCCTTGTTAGAGCCCAATATGTAACAATGACTCGAAATGTAACAACAACCTGAAATATAATAAACAAAAAAAGGTTAAAACTTTACTTTACAGGTCTAAAAATTTTGCTGTAGTGAGGTAACAATTACAAAAACTTTTTTTATTTTGTGAAATTACTCCTGAGTTACTCCAAACGAAGTAACATGCTAATTTTCACCAAGTTGTGAATTCCGGGTCATCGTTACATATTGGGCTTATAATTGCACAACCCAAAATGTAGTACCGGAACCAAAACATGACAAGTTGTTATATTTTGGGCTGAAAGTTATTACGTTTTTGGCTCAGCATCTGCTACTTTATTGACCTGATATTACACTTTGGTTCATTGCTAACAAGCCTGTATGATATTTTAAAGGAGATCTGAAGGCTGTCTGCATTGAAATAAGGTATGTGAAGTATCTTAGAGTTAAACTTTAATATAAGTTTTCATGTATAATTTTGCACCCTGTCTTTTTTCAAAACATCACTACATTTCTGGAAATTCTGTATTTTTTTATAGATTATGTATGAAATTGAATCTATTCTGAAGAAAGGAAAGAGAACAGGCAGCCTGCAAATGCTTCTGTTTGTCCTCAGCTGCTCAGTCTAACCTCAGAAGACAACCCATGTTCCTTTTTATAATCCAGACATCTGGCTGCCCTTCTGATGACCCCCTGCTTCCTCATTTTACACAAGATTAACCATAGTCTGCGTTTCCAAATTTTTCCCATCTTAGAACATTTCATTCCTTTGAAATGTTAAATTTATGCTCTTAAAAAAATTTAAATCTTGCAAACATATGAAATACCAGGTTGTGTTTTTCCCCCAATAATTTAGGGCTTTAAGTTGGTATTTCACAACTGCATCATCACAGATTATATGGTGACATTACTCGATTAAATTTGAACCTTAATTTTGGATCTGCAACACAATATTGTAAATTTATGACTTTAATCTTGCAAATTCATGATTATAGTCTTCCAAAATTATGACTCTATTCCGGTCAATGTAAGATCTTATTTTATAAAATCATCACTTGTAAATGAACAGCTTTTTTTTCCCGGTCATTATCCCTTTCCTCTTAAATTTACGACTTTAATTTGCAAATTGACACTATTCAACTCTTTTCTCAAAATGGAACCCCAGTTTTGTAAATTACTTCAATTTTCTTATTATTTCTAAAACCATCACATTGTAAAAATTCTCTATTATAATAAACTGCACTGCATGTGATGAAGCAGATATTGCACTCTTATGCACCATTAGATTTCTGATGCAGTTTCTGTATCTCTACATGTCTCATTTTGTCTCCAAACCCCACGAGAACCGTTTCCCACAGACGACCCATATCTCTCACACAAATATTTGTTTAAATCACACAAATAAAAGCAATTTCCAAAAATAGCTTGACTCAATCAGGAGTAATTTGCATGTGTTGTTGGGATCTTTTCCAAAAAAACCCACATTTTTTGCTCTAATATGTATTCACAGCAGCAGGCCAGCTTATTAGCAGTGTCGCCTTCATGGTAATGAGCGAACTTTTCACCCAATGGTGGGACCCACTGAGGTGATGTAAATATGTTTTGACAAGAGGGTGCTTGGCTTTGACTACACAAGGAATTTTTATGAGTAGGAACAATTAAGTGTTGATATTTTTCTAAATTTCATTTTGGTGGTTGTTAAAATACTGTTCTACTTCTTTATTCTTTGTTTTCAGTTGACAGCATCTTTTGCAAAAATTTATTAAGACAAACCTTTAACTGTATTTATGAGGCAGCCTGTTGGTAATAAACACTGACTGTATGGATATAAGCAGAAAAACAGCTAGTCTGAGTGAAGTGATGACTGTCAGAGCTCCCTCTAGTGGCCACCTTCGGTACACGTCCAAAAGCCCATCACCTCTGTTATAACAGACAGAGACTAGGTCATACTAGAAAACTGAAGTTCAACAAACAAGTTCTTTGTGAAAGTCATTTCATTCCAGTAAATTATTTCTCCGCAAGTCCCAAGAAGTTTAGCCTAAGTTAGTTTTATGATGTTAAAAAGATGACCTATTGACTGATGCAGCTCCTGCAGCGTTATGGACTCGGTTAGCAGAGCAGAAAGACTGGCGGGAAAAACAGTTACACAAGGGTCACTGACCTTTCCTTAGTCAAAAAAAAGTCTTTTTCATTCCAACAGGAGGAGCTGTTCAGTCGTAAACCAAAATTAATGATCTTAGCTGCATTGTTAGTGAGTCAAAAGTTCAGTTTGTGAAGCAGAAAAAATGGGATGCTCCCAGTCCCCTTAGCTCCACCACTGCGATACGTCAATGCCAATCCAGGCAGCATATTGGTTTCACATCTCACAATGTGAGGCCATCTAGATGATCCAAGTGCTTCACAGTGAATTGTTACAAAAGTGAAGACATTGATTAATTTTATCTTTGCAGTCTCACCCCCCACCAATAGGGGGTGACACCACAAGATGAATAAAGTGATTACATATAGTTACAATTGACCAATCAAGTTTTGTTTAAGAGAAGGCAAACTTACCGCTGTCGCATGGGAAGTGATGTTTTTTTTGACTAATCAATGGACTGCAGTGTTTCTAGCTTCACCTTCTGGGCTCGATGCATATTGGTATTCAAGGGACGTGTACCGGTTTTAGGCAAAGGAAATGCTACAAAATGTGCTGTACTGTGACAACTGAGCTGGACTGCTTAGTGGAAACGAGGCTTAGGAGTCAAAAAGAAGAGCATTTAAGAGCCACTTGTGGTTTGAACTGCTGTTTGCACCCACAAATAGACTTAGAATAAAATAGACTTGAAATAAAAGACAAACATCCTCATATCTGAACCAACAGGATCAATTTTCATCTATAATTCAGTTTCATAATCTCCCTTCAAGTTATATTACTTTCACTCAGTGGTCATCAGTTAGATGCTTGACTTATTGTGTCAGCTCTCATTGGTCACATGACCCACGTCACTGTCTTCCACTTACTCAATGAAGTAGACCATGCCAGTCTCAGTGTAAGCCATCTCCCAGTTGAGAGGCAGGGGCTCCAGGCTGTCATCACGGGGCAGAGAGCTCCACGTGCGGAAGTCCATGTTGCTGCTGGACTGGGTGTAGCTGGGCACCGATTTTCTCCACTCCGCCCCCTCTTTGTGCTCTGGAAGGAGAGAGTGGAATTGTGGGTTATGGTAAAATATCAGGTTAGACGGAGCAGAAAGCTAGCCCGCAGGATCACCTCTGCCCTCCTGTTTCCCTGCTGCAGAGGAGAGCCGATGTCACTCACTGGATTTGCATGTGAGAGATGGTGTGAGTGTGCGTGTTTGCTCGCCAAAGGGCTGTTTTGCATTTGCATGTGCACACAGAGTTAGTGCTTTTGACTGTGTGTATATGAACATCCCCTGTGGGTTGCAATGATAGAGGCAGGGATTCACACTAGAAAGGGCCATTCGAACCCCAAGGCAGTTTTGTATGACTAATATTTTACCGCTGCTCTTCACATAACTTCTTTTGCATTTGTTCATTTTTCCTTTAATTTGAAATCGCTCTACAATGAATAAGAAATATACGACAAAGGCTCCCCTAATTCACTTAGAACTTCATGCTTTCCCTCAGAGGATGTTAAAAAGGGATAAAAACAAGTGCCTTTCATCCTTTTCTGTTTTATGTGGAGCAACAGAGAATGAAGCCAGAGGATGTTACTCACACAACATAAAAGCGCTTCTGGTTGACGTACTTCACAAAGATTATTCCACCTGTATTATTTCATGGTCCTGGGGTAAACTAAATTATGATTCGCTGCAGGGTGTCAATTTATCCCTGACAACCACTTTACAACAATTTATGCATTTTTTTCTCACAACAAGCTTTTATACAATTAGATGCAAGCAAGCCTGAAACACTTCTGTGAACCTGTTTGGAGAATGTGGCTCTTTTGTAAATAATTCTGATAATAAAAAGAACAAATTAAATAAGAAAGAGCTCTATTACTCACAACACAGAGTGCATCCTTTACTTCTTCAACACCACAGGATGGTTTTACTTTCCCTCTGAAATTACTTGCACAGTGGATCAGCTGTTATCTGTTATGTTTAACTGATTTAGCAGTTACGTAGCGCTGTTGTTTGAAACGTGACAGTAGACTTTGTAAGTTTGTACCATAGTTAAGTTGCTGGCTACTTTTAGTGTCATTCAGAGCTCGGTGCCCTTAGATGTATTGGTACTGTATAACGGTACTGATACGTCATCTACCAAGTAGTGTAAACGTAATCTGGCCCTTTATTTTATTGAGAGACTTGCAGGTTTGAGCAGACCACAGCAGTATAACTGATGGATGTGGGTTGGAATGAACATTATCACAAACAGTTCAACCTGTGTTTTAGCCTTTAGCCTGTGCTCTATCACTCTCTCGTTTAACTTTCTGCTGCTTTTCTCCACCTTTTCTGTCAGACAGTCAAGCTCCAGTGTCCACTGTTGTAACAAAATAAAATCACAGAAATCATTTTCAGCAAAAACTAAACAGATCTTTCTTCTCACTGCTAATCTTCATCAGCCGACGTGCCGTTGTCATGGAGACTTAGGTTTACTGTAAATCAATCAGAAAGCCAAGACTTAGCATTTAGAAATACAGTTTTCTTGAGCTAATAATCTCATTTGGAATCAGGGATTATGATCAGGCAGATATCTAGATATGAGACTTTTTCAAGATGACTTAGAAAGTCCTCATAGTCCTTTTAATTGACACACTGCAGACAGTCAGAATCAAGAACCCAGAACGCTGTAGTATTAAGTCCTGAAATAGACACCCAAGCATGAATCACTCCATACTTCATATGGCGTATTGTGCTGAAACCCTCGCAAAGAGCATGTTAACAGCATTATTATATTTATCAACTTAAATAATTCATTATTATTTTAAAACTTTTCCTCTATTGCCTGGCAGTGTGTGTCCTCTTAAAAGGTGCACACGCAGAGAAAATGCATGCTTGGAGATGCTGAACTAAAATATTTTTTCTCACAGGTGTGGTGGGAGACTAAAAAGAACAAAAGCTGTGAATAAAGCACAGACAGACGTCCTACATCTACAGAGCATCTGTTGTTACTTTGATTAGATGTAATCCACTTTAAATGTATTAATTTTGCACTCATTTACTTCCCCTGTCTAAACTAATAAACAAATAAATGATTATTTCTCCTCCCTAACTTTGATTTTGAAACCAAAATTAAGAACTGGCTACATCCAAGCATCCCTCTGACTGTGGCCTGATTTAAAACCTAACACTCTGTTTTTGGCCATGACTCCCAAAGAGGTTATTTAATGTGCTTCATATTTCATGGCAAACACATGTAGAACAAATGTTCCTGTGATGGAGGACGTGGTCTGTGCTGTAGCATGTAAACACATGAAGAATGAGCCTGCGGGCAGAGTCTGAAGGAGAGCTGAGGTCATTAAGTTCACAGCAGGATGAGAGTCCGCTCGACCATATGACCCAAATGGGTTCTGGAGGGGCTGTGGGGGAGAGTGAGGGGAGGCCGATAAGGTAGTCTGGGCAAAGATGGGGGAAATCTGCTGTGAAGAGAGTAGAGACTTAGAGCTCATATTTTCCATTAACCTCTTTTTTCATTCAAGCATAATTCTGCCCATCTATGGCCCGTCTGAGACTTCCTCTCCACAGCTGTGGGCTGAAGCGGGGCAGTCATTTGCGATTGGTTTCTTTCCATAAAAAGAGCTCCTGGATGTCTGGGCATCAGCTTGTGTTTGATTTCAATATGACAGAGCGGTTGGGTAAACAGACTTTGGATTTCTGTGGATCCTTTGTACAGCTGAGCAAGCAGTGTTTGAGATTTGGCTGTCAAAACAATGTTTCACTCTATAAAAAGAAAAAAATGAAACACGTTCAGCTTGGACTCAGCTCAGCATTAACTGCACTTCTCCTATTAGCAGATCCTGAGGAAGGTGCACTGTGTGTAACCTATTTCTGCACCGGCCTGTTGTCCTTGTGAGCATTAAGGACAGATTATTTCCTCGGAGAGTGGAGGAGTTATTCTGATTGATCACACACACTGTTCTGCTCTCTGGTTGAGTCTTTGTCAAGGTGACCTGTGGCACAGTTTAATATAAAAGATAACTCAAGAGACATTAGAGTGGATTATTTATCAGCAGTATCCACAGCAAATTTGAAAGTAGTGCATAAAATAAGCGGAAAGCTCACATCTGTCCTGTTTAATCAGAGAACGTGGCTCAGTTGCAAATCAAAACTAAATGTTTATTTAGCTTCCCAAAGCACATTGTCAAACCTTTGTTGTCAACACTTTTGGTTTTACCCTCCCCATGAATGAGGCTCAACTGCTGACCGTGAGGCCAGTGAGAGCTTCAACCACTCAACTGGATGTCTTCACCATTATTTATTCATCTTTTTGAGCATCACACTAAAGCTGTGCCCCAATTCTGGGACTTCATCCTTCATCTTTCTAAGGATGCATTTCAAGACCATGCTCCACTTTGAAGAGTTCTCTTAAATGCAGCAAACAAACGCGTCTTTCTTTCCACAGGCTATTGAGGTTGCATCAGGTGCAGCCTTTGTGGCCTAAAGTGTCTGGAAATTCATTGCCTGCCAATTCACAAGCAGCAAGGTGATAAACTTGAAATTGTTAGTATTTGATTCAACTTAATTTAAAAGGTAGGATAAAAGATTGTGAATAAAAACAAAATGTGCCTCAAAACTTCAAATTATCTGTGCGCCGGATCGTTAAGTGATTTCAAATCAACCCACGTACTGTGGCTACAGTCCTGGTCACAGCAGCTGCTGGTTCAACTGAAGACCATGACCCTTTGCTGCATGTCCATCCCCAGTAAGAAGTCCTACAAATTGAACTTGGGTGCATCATATAAATAAATAATTTTGAATATCTCAGCTCTATTGGAGTAAGAACAAGAGGCAGTCATCATATGCCATCCGTTGCAAGATCTTTTTGAGAAACATTTTGTCCCGTTGTTTAGTGAGCTTTCCAAATGAGGGCTCATGCCAATGGTTGCCAAGGAGAAAACTAACAAATACTCATCTTCCAATCTCAAACGTGTCTCATATTTCAAACAGGATATGAACACTTTGGAGTTTTACAGAGATCATTTTGCCAAGGTCGTAATGCACCACCTTACACGATCTCATATGATCTCACGGGATTTCGTGTGGCAGCAGGTGTTAACGAAACTGGGACTGACAACAACCCTCTGCAGAAGGCTCAACAAGTCTGCATGAGGAAATGTTTAGGCAGATTCAGTCAACTCTGCTCTTCAACAAGAACTCGAGGTGAGATTTTGACTGTCAGTGTAAATATCTCTCAACAGTAGTTTTCTGGCTTACGCCATCCTCAAGGGATAATACGTTTACTGTTGCTTGGTTACCCTTGTCAGCAGCTTCATCTCAACGTAGAGTTTACTCTCTCAGTGGCTATTGTTGTCTGATGTAGAAGAACACATTTTCCAAAGCTAATGTTCACAGTGAGTGATATATTAAGAAAAAATGTTGTCTGATAACCCTACTTTAACATTTGACGGGTAACATCAGCAAAGAGACAAAACATGCAGCTGTATCCATGAGGGGCCCTGAGATATATAAAAACCAATGTAAACCAACCATAATCCTTGGGAACTAAACTAAGTTGGGAACCAAACTGTCACAGTTTGTAAAAAGCACTATTCTCATGAGCGTTGTTTCATCAATAGACCACTGATAATTTGTGAAGTATCACCTGTTGCATGTAACCTTCCAAACTGGGAGTTAAATCAAAATTGAGTGACACCCCAGATTGAAAGCACTGAGGTGCAGCATTCACCTCATCTCTGGGGGCAGTTTCACACACTACAGTTCACTTCCTGCAATAAACTCATTCAAAGAAGAAGAAAACATCCATATCCGGTAAACTTTCACAAAGAAGTTGAAAGAACTTTTTCTCAACAAAAACACAGTTTGAATTCAGCCAACCCTTTACTTTTCAACTGTTGGAGAGAGAAAAATTTCAAAGTTTCCAGGCTTTTCCTTTGCAATAAGTAAAGTGCTCTTTCTGGTTCTGTTCAAAGAGACAGCATGGTGCTCCTCAAGGTTAGCAAAGTGACATTACCTCAATGTACTCATACTGTTCACACTACAAAAGGCCTTTAACCTGTTTTGAGTCATTTAATGTTCCTCACTTCATGCTGCAAAGTCTGATTGCTCACCACAGATGGATCTTTTGATGGATATAATTCTGTGAATATGTCTTAAGACTGAGTCGCAAAATTTCTCTGCTGAATTTGCTCCCTAACGCTCTCAAAGCCTTTGTTTACAGCCTAAATCTGAAAGAGCTACAGTTTTAGCACTTCTCGCAGGCTCCATATTTTTTAACCAGATTTTGGTGCTTGGTGTGAAACTCTAAAATCAATTTGCACAAGATTAAAACACAGATGGCCTGTGGATCTATTGCAAACATCAGAGGCCCCAAGGTACTACTTATTCTATGCAGATGCCGTTTAATGATGCTGCAGGTTTCTGTATCGATACACAACAAAGATGTGTCAAACTAGTTTCTGTGCAGCTAAATGAGAATAAACTTGGAGTCATTGTTTCATCTTAATCTGGATCTGTTTGAGGTCAAATTGAAATCCAGTCTTTGTTGGGATTACTCCTGACTGTGCTCATGCAGTTTCCTTTTTTGGGGGGGAAACTCATTTATGCAAATCAGCATCTCATAGGATTTGCATGATTGTCTTTCAGAACAGGTCCAAAACCTTGGCTCCCTTCCAGCGATGGCACTGCAAACAAATTTCAACACACCAACTCTGTTACGCAGTGATGCATTTCAGACACAGCCAAGGACTTTTACTAATCCAAGATTAAAGAAACAAACTCTACCTGCATTGCCTCGTATCCTCGTCTAACTTTTAAGTGTCATGTTTGGTCAATTTGTTTTTTACAGACTGAACCATTCCAGTGTTGATGTTGTTCTTGAAATAGCACAAAACAGATGAAAAATCAATCTTCGAGAGTTTTAGATTTTCAATTAGATTTAATGTGACAGATCTCCTCAATTGTGCACCTAGTCAGAGAAAAAAAGGATTTAAATATCAAGCATGCAAAACTTCAGCCTTGAAGGACAAATATTTGTTGTTTCAGAGCTGAAGAAAAAGAATCCACTCTCTGAGGACAATGCAACTGAACACCCTTCACCGATACTTTATAAGACTGCTTTTGATCTGCATGGTGCTCCTCTGTCCTCAAACCCTCAGTGGGCCCATCAAACTGCATACAATCTGCAGCAAGCCAAAGTCTTCATGTCATACCAGACAGTGACACTGACTTAACATGGCAATTCCACAACCAAAGGACAAACAGAGTACAGCACAATCTCCATTATTTAACATGACATCCCAAGCGCTGACATTTACTGACCAGGCAATCCATTGACCAGCGGTGGCCTCTCATCGTCGTCTTCTTCCTCAGGGACTGCGCTGTCCTTCCTGTCCATCTTACTGACCGAAGTGGTGCGCTTCCTGGGAACCTCCCCGCCGAAGTCTTCATCGAACAGCACCTGATCCACCAGGTCGGGCTGCACCAGGTTGGGCTCTGCTGGAGGCTTTGGGGTCCCATAGTAGTTACCTTAAAGAAAGGAGCAGGAGGGAAGAAACAGATAAAGAAACATGATAAACTAAACCATACACACTGCAAAAACTGAAATCTATGTAAGTAGTTCATCTTATTTTCAGTAAAAAAAGGTGTTCTCACACTTAAAATGAGCCACATTCACCACACCAGTCCAGAAAACATCTTATTTCAAGTCATTTAGTGACAAAAATGGTGTCTGAGTTGTGTGAAATGAGTCAGAAAAGTCTGCAAATGGGGTCAGAAAAATGACTTGTTTAATTTCTTGTATGAAGACATTATTCTTATCTCAAGAAACTTGATGAGCAAAGTTTTCTTACCCCATGAGCTATTCAGACATTAGTTTTCGAAACAAGACATTTTTTCTGGACTTGTCAGTTGAGCATGGCTTATATGAGATACATCAGGACAATTTTGACGATTATTTGTGCATAAAAGTGCAGTTAACAAAGCACTTCCCATACAACAACATAACAGGGAAAAAGATATAAAACAAACAATAGAAGTTGAGTGGTACAATAACAAATCAGCCTGGCTACGGTCAGAGACACAAGTTGGACAGAGATGAACAGATGTTTGCTAATAATCTTAGTTAATGATACTGTGTGCTGGAGCCCTCATTAAAAAGTGTTTTCAGATGTGTGTGATTCAAAACAAGACCATTTCCCACTGCAGACCAAGAAGAGACACCCTCAACCTGAAATATTGTGCATAATATATTATTATTTTTTCCTGCCTGGGACCCATAATGGGGGAGATTTCAGCACATATTTAGGGTTATGGCTCCTAACACTCCTCATAAGGCAGCACATGTTTGCATGGTTGAGTACAGAACAGACTGGATGAAAATTGCTGCATCAGAGGGAGAAAATCCAGTCTGGAGTCTGGAGTCTGCACCTGCTTCATGATAAATTTGTATTAATCTGCAGAAGAGGAAACAACTGTGTACTGGAAGTCAGCTGCACACAACTTCAGCACACTTTAAACTGTAGTGTGTTTTCAAGCAATCTGGCTCAGCAATGACCTTGTTTTAAGGTAAGAGCTCCTCAGTGCTTTTTTGGCAGCACTTGGATGTAACTTTAGGACGCAATAAAACCTGTGCTTCAGATCATAAACACCATCCCCACCCTGAAGACCTCCTTATGTGGAGCATTTTTGGGGGAATTCCCTCAAATAAATTTGAAAAATAAAACTAATTTTAGGCTCCGTCGACAGTCTTCATGATGTGTTCAGAGGTGCTGCGGGAGAGATCATAAACCGTGTCTAACATCACTCCAATTCACCTCATTTGAATCAAAAATTAAATCTCCAAATGTCACACACCGGCAGCAAAGATTGACTTCATCCAAGTTTCCGAGGACTTCTTCCTCTGCATGATTTTCACGTCTCTTAACCCCCTGCTTTGTTTCCCCTCGATAACTGCACCGAGGGGCTGTCATGACTCATGTAACATTAAAATCACTTCACTTGGTATTTGCCAGCAACTAATTACACTGATCATTGAATACAGCAATTATCTACCTCTCAGCTTGGTCTTTTTTTTTCTAATGAAGAAAAACCTTGCGATTATAAATATGCAGAGTGATAACAGCGCCCTGTAAAGAGGGGGGATTGAGTGCAAAAAATTATTTCCTCATTTAGCCCATGGGGTGATCCATCTATGTAATGCTGCTGAGCAGTATGTGGAACTCAATTTAGGCGCAGAAGAATGCAATAATTCAAACTCTATTAGGATTATAAATAATGTGCATACTAATTTCCATCCCGACCATTCATTATGGGTATTTGTTTGCTAAATGCTGCTCCCTCAGATGTGCCTATGCAATAATATCAAATCAATTCTTTCGACAATCCATTTGTCAGGTCAAATATTTACTCGCTTCTTACAGAGACGCGATTATCAGATTGAGCCTTCTCAGCTAAATCATGATTTATAATTAGATTAATTAAAGGATAGGGAGAGATACCGCTGGGAAAAGGGGATTTCAGCTATTTAATTAGCCTCCATAAACTTGATCTTCTCTCACTTGGACCCAGCAGCATATGGGACCATGGTGTTATAAACCTTTGATGTACTTCGATGTGAACATGCACACATCACAAACTCTGTTCTGTAAGAGTAGCATTTATCAACGCAAGATCTTTTTATAGCTCGCTCCACAGAGGGAGAGCTGACAACGGCGTGCATGCCAGGGAGAACAGAGGGCTCTGAGGAGCACATCACAGTCACTTCAGCAGCTTTACAGCACGATACAGTTACAGCACTACTGCTTTTTCTTTTTTATATGAGCCTCATCTCCTCGGGCGTGCTCACAACAATACATGGCAAAGTGGGTTAATGCAGTTATGTTCGTCCTCCTAAAAGCAGCAGCAGAGTGATGAGGAGGAGCAGGAGGCTGGATGAAAGCGTGCCCCTCCTCCACCTTGTCGCTCCACTTTGTGTTTACTAAGCGACACTCATCCGCATTTGTCAAAGATGGCTTCATTAACAGGGGTGGCACCACGATAGAAAGGAGAGATTGGGTCTGCTGGCTAATCCCCGCCTGTCTCCTGCCACACGCTGACATTTATCAGCCAGACGCTACCTCCGTGATTAATTACTTACAAACATGTCTCTTGGCCCCTGATAAATGTGTGTCACAGATATGAAGGTGTGTGAAGGCGGTGCGTCAGTGAAGATTTGTGGCACCATTTGCCTTTATAAATGAAGGGAAGCCTCCGTAAGCTGATGAGCAGGGGAGCTTGTCTGACGTTGCTAGTGATCCGTGTGTCACAGGGTTGATGAGGCAGGAAGAGTGAGTCTCCTTTTTCAAAGTGCGAGCAGGCAATTTCATGGTGGTGGGAATCAGACGGCGATAATGAAAAGACTCCTGTTGTCAAGGGCATTGTGCAAAAGCTATACAAGGTCACACTTTCATCATCGCAACATCACGAACATGGCTGCACAGTCAACGAGCTAAACTACCGCCCTGCCCACCGCGCACTGCTGCTAATGCATAAATCCTGCGGTCACATCCAATTTAATCTCCCGGTTTGTTTTCCTCCTTGTTAAAATCCGGCTCATTACCACAATGGGGATCCCAAAACCACAGATTTAAAAGTGGATGTAGTATTTGGATTTCCTTGGTGGGAGATTAGTCATTCATCACAAAAAACAAACCTCTCTCTGGGTGCTAAATTTTATTTCCTGGCAGCCATCCCTCAAGCTTTGCACTTCACTGCACCACAGCATTTAGTCCTTGTCCGGCTGCTCTGTTCTGCTCTCAAAGAGTGACCCAACCTGAACCTCGGCGGCGCCAAGACTGAACAGGGACCAAAAGTCCAGAAAGACTTGCTCGCAGCGCCTGGCGCAGATGGCTCATGTGTCTGCTTGGCAGGCGACCTGGGACCCTCCGGACCCATTATGGAGCAGCCAGCGTGTGCACTATAAAGAGCAGTCTGGACCAACAGAGACAGCTTTAACCTGGCGCGTGTCTTGTTCTGTCCTGACCTCTGATCAACCTTTCTTTGGAAGAGGTTTTCATCTCTGCTATGTTCCATGTGGGAGGCTAAGAAAGAAAGTTAACAAGTTACACCACTGTGCTCCTGGTTATATAAAAGAGGGATATCTGACAATAAAAACCATTCTACTGCTTTCAAATTAATGAACGGCTGGTGTGAAATGCTCTGTGAAAAACTCAAGAGACGATGATTTGCATTCAGATTTAAACTGGCACAACTGAAAGCACATTAGCTCCTACTACAGTTTAATTTAAATCCATTTTTTAGCAAACAGCATTTTATTGAAAGTAAATTTGTGGATAATGTTCCATTCCCTCAAATCTAGGCAGTGTTTCTCACATGAACACTGTACCTGAGCCCAAATATGTACTCCTGGCTGCCTCACTATATAGTAAATTGATTTTTCTGTCCTGCTGAAATTACCATCAAACATAAATGAACCAACCTTTCATTTTTTTCAGTTTGACATCAAAGAGAAAGAGAGCGGTCCTTCAGTGTGTGTCTTTTCTTGATACACTGATTGAAGTGCAACATCTCATGTCAAATATGGAGCTCCTCATGCTGCTGTTTTAGATGGATAGATGAAAAATAGACAAACTTTTTTTCCTTTTTTTTTCAAAATCTGATTTGTATCTTTTGGGGTGTTTCTTCCCAAATTGCCACTGATTGGAATCAAAAGATCAGACATGTAGAAAAAGAAACAGTTGCTGTGTGTATGGACCAAGCTGAAACCTCCGGCTGCAAGAAATAAAGCAGATGGGGAAGTGATAAAAACCAGTTTTTTGAGTGCCTGGCTTGATGGCTATTGGCTAGTAGTGTACATTTGTTGTTCAGCTCAAGTTAATTACAATGTGGTTCTGACACATTTTTTATTGGTATTATTTAAAAAGTCACCAGGTGTATTTAGTTGGTTTCCATGTCCAACGTCCTGCTAGATCTGCCCTATGATGAATCGATGCATCACAACTCAGACATCCAGCAAAAATAGGATGGTTGCACAACTGCTGAGGACTGACGCAATCCAGTTTAAGCTGATATATTGATTTGAATGGAAAAATACCTAATCCAGTGCTGTGTATTTCAGCCAGCATTTATCAACTCAAACCAGCTCTCCACCTGGCTCCACTCCAATGTATGTCGTAATATACTTCTCAGGACACCCCCAAAATTTTAAGTTAAGGCTTTCTCTTGGGTCTTCAAGAGGTCTCAGACCCCACCAGACCCTCAGGGTGTCCTGATACAACCTTTTTTCTTCCATTATGATACCGATATTGCAGATTAGAGTGTTGGTCGATAGCGATAATGGTCTGATATCGATATTACCATGAATGGTATGAAGTTCAGCTCTATTCTGAGGTATTCAAGGCTTGAATAAACTTTTGGGGAATGTTTGTAGTTTGAATATATTAAACTTCCCAAGTTCTGTCACCACAGGAAACTTGTGCATGACAAGTCTTGCACTCAGGTCGGAACATCGATGATTAACTCCCCGTATGTCGCACAGTGGTTGTAGTAAAGCTAAAGATAATCTGGTGTCTCCACAGTTTATTTTATTTTGAAAGTCCCTGGATGTTTTAATGTGGTTTCAAAGCATGAATTTCATTCCTGTTCCATCTCATTTGTGCCAACTGATGTGACATTTCTCCAGCATTCAGCAAAAACAGAAAATATTTATTTCTTATGTATCTGATTTGAAGGCCTCTACCAGAATTCAACTGAGCAGAGCTGGTGTGAGTTGACACAATGATTTGAATTCAAACCTATCAGATCTAATGCTCAACAGAGACACATTTGGTCTATTTTGGCTGTAAGGGTTATCAGATCTGGTGTTCTTACACAAACCTGTCCACATTTTACTCCTGACTTTTCATCTTCTACTTTGTAGCTAATGAATCAAGAAGTCCAGCAGTATTTCAGCCCTTAAATCAGAGTATGATTTAATGGTAAAATGGCTGCCTTATAAATATGGTCATTGCATGGCAGGAAGAGTGATGAAAGAGTCGACAAGAGAGTATTTAAGAGGAAATTATGCGTACCATGCATAAAAGGACTCCTATAATATACTTTCTAGGTAGAGAAAAACTGTAATACATGGACCATTAACGTAATGAGCATTCCACTGAGTCATTTGGGACTATTAGTGGGACCATTATGATTAGCTAAGGATCTCATTCGCTCTGTACCTTGAGCACAACTCACTAACACTTCCCTTTTACACTGGAGGTAATTCATGAGCTCTTCAAAGAGGAGATATAACCAGCAGAAGTGAGTTCCTGACCTTGTTTATTCTTTTCTCATCGGGGAAAAAAATCGCTGCACTTCAAACACAACCAAATGGGGTAAATCCTATTTCTCGATCCAGTTACTTGCAGCTCCTCTTTGAGTGTTCACTGTGCTGCTAAGAGATCAGCTCTCTCTGTTATAGTAGCCATGCATGGAGCACTTGTGCTGACGGGGGTTTTAGAAACAGAGAAGAGAGAGGAAAAAAAGCAGGGGAGGCCACTATCAGAGCGTTCAGCTCTCTCTCAGGGATCGTATACTGGAACTTCCGACTTTTCTGAAGCTAATCCGCACATCTGTGCACAGCCAATGCAGTCATGGCTTCCCACTGTAAAGGGTGTTTCCACTGGGAGCTGAGAAGCTGAGCATGCTTCGATATCAATTCTCCCTTTCTCCATTACACGCTCCTCCCCCCTCCCTCTCTTCCCACGATCACCCTCTCTATAAAGGTGTAAATCCCTCCTGGATTCAGCTCAGAGATGAAGGACAACTCGTGGGCGACTTGGCAGATCCCAAAAGCTGATCTTCGAGTTAGACGATCCACACAAGCCCAACAAGAAAAAGGAGGCTGTGAGCACTGAAAGAAAAGTGTGTGCTCCTGCAGGATGTGTGTACCTGGATACCTAATAGCAAATCTCGCAGCAAGGAAAAGGGAATGATGCTGGAGGCTGACATCCATCACAGAGATTGCAGGCTTCCGGAAAGGCCTAATGCATGTTACCATATACAATCCAACATCCATAAATGGAAACACAAGCTCCTACAAATAAAGTCATGGGCATCCACGGAAAGCTACTCTGAGCCATGAGGCAGTTTTACTTTAGAGGAGGATTTGAGTTTATCTTTTAATTCTCCCTCAAACTGGAGGCACGGCATCACAGCTGAATGGGGAAGTGGTGCTGGGAAGGTCTACTCACGTGACCAGAGGTTGTCCCTTAAGCATTTAGAAAAATCCTCTCCCATTTCACAGCAGTCGGGATTTGCAGAGAGAAAGAATGAGCTTAAAGAGAGCGGGAAGATTATCATGTTATTGCCATAATCATTGCGCAATGTGAGAGAAATCCTCTGCTCCAATCCCCTCATGACACAAATACACTGCGACCGTCTGACTTTTCAGGACCTCTCAATATGGGCCAAGTGCTTATTTTCCATTGTAGTGTAAGGTGTTAGAAATTGTAAATACTTACCCATTCAGTGTAATACAAAAATCCCTGCTTGTGTAAACTTCTTCCTAGAAAGAACATGACATTGCTTGTGTACTTCTAAAATAACAGCCACCACTGATGTGTTTACTACAGACTCCTTTCGTCAAACAAACACTTGAGGTACTTTGAATCACTCTAAAAGTTCAAGTTCAAATTTTCAATGAGCTGGAGCTCAAGTCTGAGAGGAGAGAAGGATGCAGAGGACGAGGCTGGTTCATCCCATGAATAAAGCATGACCTGAGAGTAAGAACACAAGTGGGACCTCCCGATGTGTGACTGTGCAACCAGCCGGTGGGAGCAGCAGGTTGACTGGTTTACATAAGGTCACCATCAGGTGCTACAGCTGCTTGCATGCTAACACTGTCTTGTTTGAATATCTACTGTATATTGGAGCATGCTGGCAGAGATGCATAGAGACACAGGGGAGGCACATCATATGCACTGAAAATTTAAAGCACTCACAGTATGTGTGCCTCTGGAAAAAAAAAAAAAAAACACTGACGTAAAGGGCAAGCACTTTGGGAAGGCACAGTTCATAACCTTAAGGCGGTAGTGTGCTTTCTCCTATAAGTGAACCAAAATAAAGATGCTGAAATAACTTTTAGATTTCTTTATCCTATAGTTGAATACAGTTTGGCAGCCAATTGCTTCTGTTTCTTGCTCTCTCTGAGGCAGCAACTAAGTAGTATTAAAAAATTGTAAATTTGTCTAAAAAAGTCATCAAGCATGACAAAATGCTTGGGAGTTTTACCAAAAAGCACCAGAATGTAGAAAACTGGTGTCAGAAATAGAAAATAATGATGCCTCATTACAAGATGCCAATACAAATTAATCAGATAAATCAAACCTACAAATGAATCAAATTAGGTGACATTTAAGCATCAAAACAGTGAAACAATCAGTTCCAGGTTGTTTATTTTTGGGAAATATATATCTCTGGGCAATTCAATCTTAAAGGGAAAGGACGAACAGCAAGAGACAGCAAACATGGGGAGCAGAGAGCAGGGGGGAAACTGCAACACTTCAGATAGCTTCTGAATATCTGGCAAGGTAAAACTGCAAGGCCAACAGGGCCTGGAGTTCAGGCATTATTCTGATAGAAATTTTTTGTTGCATCTCTGATAAAACTGGCTGCAAATCTGCATTCAGTGCACCAAATGTAACCATGGTCACAAAACCTTACATGATATTAACATGCTGTCATTTAAATTTACTGCAAAGGTAAAGTGTGTATTTCAGGTGGCGTCTCAAGTTGGTAAGAATACTTTTATTTGGACTGGTGTTACAGAAATGTATTCTCATCTTTTTGACTTAATTTTGCTCGGATGAATTAATTTGAATCAGAATCAGGAAAAAAATTCATTCCAAAGGGGCAGTTTAGAGGGCGGAGAGCAGTGTGTTAAAAAAGAGCAAGAGAAGAAAATATACAAAGGTGGGTGGGCATAAACAGCAGATTGTATGCAATAGCAGGCCTGCTGCCAGTAAGAGCATGAGTAGTTGCTGCGGAGGCAATAAGGCAGAAAATGTAGTAAGTATAAATAAAGAAAAGAGTAAAAGATGGCAGATTACGTACAGCAATAAATATTGTGAAGCATAGATAAAATTGAAAAGCGCAGAATATCATTAGGAACAAGTCGCTCTCTCCCTCTGGGTCTTAAAGGACGGACACAGCAGAGCCTGCGACCAGATGGCAGCCATTCAAACACCGGTAACTGAGTGTGTGTTGAGTCACTGAGTCTCATGTTGTCATCAGCATTACTACTAACAACCAGCTGGAGAGCTTTTTTCAGCATTCTTAAGCAAAGTGACTCCCCAACACATGGGCTGCAGCCTTCGGGGGATATGACCCCTGTAGTGTGTGTGTGTGTGTGTGTACTCACAAAGAGCTGACTGAAAACCATCACGACATTTCCCAAATAATTTTGAGGATCGATTTTTTTCATAATATCTATTCGGTTTGTTATCGTCATGAAACTTACACTACTATCTCCTGGTGTATTAGCACCTTGTTTTAACTGGTGCTTACAGAATTATTGGACGTGTTGGGCTGCGAAAGATGCTCTTATTGAATCCTCTCCAGAAAAACAAAAACTTAGTTGATACTGCCTCATCTAAGGGAGTTTTCAAGAAAGGACAACCTTCAATCCACCACTGTGGCAAATTTTGTCTTCAAATGCAGCCTTGACAACTTCAATTTACCTCAGTTGATGCTACTTCTCAAAGCAGCAAAGAAGACCATCATTAACAAGCCTGACAGTTGTCATGTGGTTTATTTTACTAACTGAATCACTGCAACTGGTCTATTTACGGCACACGGTGGAAACAGCCTTTATTTATATTTTCAGCTGCAGGTTGGCACAATATTTGATCAATTAAATTTAATTTAAGTGAATCATCAGAAGTTACCCAGAGAAAGTTCAGGGTTCAAATACATTTTTGCAAAGGAAAACTATTTATCCCAACCTCTGAAAGCCATCTGTCATCATGTGCTGGTTATTTCTGGTTCTACAAAGCAGGCCAGTAGAACATCTACTGTTTGGTAAATGGTTTATTTTAATCCTTGCTGACAGAAAAATGTACAGCCTTGTCCTGATTTTCACTGAATTTCCATTTCTGTTGAAATGTGAAGTGTGCACACTCTATCTTACAGCTTCCCATTTTACACAGAGAATAGAAGAACTGAGGAGATGAGTTCATCTGCAGGGCTGCAAGTATCGCTGCTAATCTGACTGTCACTTCCAACAAGTCTTTAATCATGTTTCACTGATCAATACATTTTGTCCCGCTTGTCACATTTCACTAAGGCTGGCCGTAAGTCATAATGACTGTGAATATCGAGCTTTCACTCACATCATTAAACAGAGCTGTCAGCGTGAACCTTGTGCATAATGCAAGCATCCACATTTACACACGCATGCACACACTTTTGCAGGTCTCTTATTTTGTCAGTGCTTACCATCATAGGTGCCACTCTCCAGTAGAAGTCCACTCTCCTCCAAGATCCTGAAGTCTCCAACACTGATGAAGTTGTAGTCCACTCCTGGCACCTCCCCATCTCGAGGGAGCCTTGTGGTACCTGCAAAAAATACACAAAGATAAGAAAAATGTTGATCAACAAATTTTTTGAAAAACGAGAAATACAAATGATCAAACCGCAGCTTCTTGACAGGCCAACAACTTTCAGAAACTCCCTGAGGTTCCCCATTTAACTTTGCACGTTCACCGAACAACAATTTGTAGGCTTTAAGTTATGCTTCAATACACAATGAGTAACTGGTAGGGGTCACAGCTTGTTTAATAGATGTAGCCTCAGCTAACAGGTACAGATAGTTATTCAAGCAAAATGGTATATGGAGAGCAGTTTTCCAACCTAACGTTTGTTTGTCCAGAACTAACTTATCCACAGAGACATTTCTGTGCTCACCCCACTTCACTTCTTAGCTCATTCAGTGCTTGCAATGCACCATTATCTCGGTATATTTGCCAACCTTACATTTTGTTAGCTATACGGATAAGATTACCCTCCTAGATCAATGATGGACATGTCCACCTCAGCCCCTTGCTGGTAACCTGCAGCGCTTGACACATACTCAGAGATCAGAGGAGGAGAAGAAGCTCACAGTAACTTTCTTCTATGAATGTGTTGATTACAGTGTGTCATTTCTTGAGCCATTTTTTGGTCGTGTGAGACTGGTTGCTGCTGATGTCAACATCACTTTTTGATCACTGAAAAGTGGTATAGTATAAACAAGCTTTTCTAACACCAGTTGCTGTAGCCAAGTATCGAAAAACCATTTCAGAACGAGAGCTGTGATGTTTTTGGTTCTTTTTTGTAAAAAGTGCCGCTGCTGATGGTTGCCAAGAGATTAGACATAAACAGACGGACAAAAAGAAACCGTAGGAGGTGGGGAGGGACACACCGCTGTGTGTGAAAATAGGAAAATATGTCACTACTGTGTGTGTATTTAGGCAAAAATATTTGTGAAAACAAGACTATGAAAGCCTGACTTGATGACAGATATAATCGCTGCCATAACCTCATATAAACAGTGTGATTTATGTTAGACACCCTGGTCCTTGCCTGCTCCTCTTCCACAGGTACAGTTTTATTATGCAACACTGTAAATGATTTACACAAACATATCCAGTATGTAACTGTGTACTTGTGATCCTGTCCTCTGGAAAAGCATTGGTAATAAAACTAGGAAATAAAATCCCCAAAGACCCCTGTACCAGTGAAAGATAGCAATCTGATGAGCAACTGAATCAATGAGGTCTGAAATTGATTTAATCCCCAATGAAATACTGCAGCTTCTGTCAATACATCGTCATTGTGTGCCTCATGGTGTGTGTTCAAGCTACATCAAAAATAAAGGAAACAGCAGACCGTGTAAAATGATGGAGGCAAAGGGTTGCATAACCTGGTGTGATTTAGGTTCATTTAGTGCTGGCGAGGGCAGCATGGATGCAAATGAAAGCTGTTCTGAGTGCAGACTCTGCCTCTGTGGAGAAGCCACAGCTTTCTCAACACTGGCAGGATGTTTTTTTTTCTCTTCCTGGATGAATATCCACGAGGCACAAATGGACACCAAATGATTGCATTAGCATGAGGATTATGTAAACCATATTCCATGAATAAATAAATAGAATGATGCCACTGTTGCACTCAAGGCTAATTAAGTGACATGTCTCTATACTTGTAAACTCCATAGATATGACCTCAGCTGAACAGGAGGCAGAACAGCAGTTATTTAGTCCATGGCAGGCTGAACAAAGCACACAGTATGGACCAATAATTGGAGACGCATTCAATTGCAATCTTAGTAAACTAAATATATAGAGTCACGAATGGTCACTAAGAACAGATTCATTGTTCCTGTCATAATCGGTTTACAGGGTTGTATGGAGGACAGTGAAACAAGGGTACAAGGAGGGCTGGGGAAACCTCTTCTCTTATATAGATGGATGGCCCTTTCTGCATGGCGGCGCAGTTGCTACCATCAAGATCTTGGTGTGAGACCCAGCTGGGCCCTTTCTGTCTGGAGTTTCCATGTTCTCCATCTCTAACCTGGCACTCTGGGTTTCCCCGGGTCAACTCTAAATGGCCCATTTATGAGTGCGTCTGATTAGCTGTCTATATAGGATGGAGAAGAGGCCTCGTTGGTCACTGTTCATCAGGGAGCTTTAGGCGGAGTGTGGGGTCAGTACTGAATTTGGTACTTTTATAGGTACTGACTGAATTCCATCAGTAGTACCATGCACTGATTCATATAAAATCAAATGGTTTTATGTTTCAGTACTTCAACAAATCCTTGTGACTGTGAGGTAGTGGAAGAGTAGTTTATTTTCCATACTGCACATGGGCATGGGTACAAACAGATGAGTTTGAATGTATCTGTTACTAAGAAAAAACATTGCATAGTTGTAGTTAATTTATTAAGTTGTAGTCATTTTTAGTTCGGGGTTTTAATGCTGGAGAAAATTAGGAAACAACTGTGATGCTACAGTACAAATAGTTGAACGTTGTTTGGATATATTTGTTTAAGTTTATATACTGAAAAATAAATATGCCAAATTGAAATATCTTAAGATTTTATTATTAAACAAATTAACATTTTTTACCAAATAAACACACAAAAGTACAGAAAATTGGTGCCGTTAAGTACTGGTACCAATTCCCAAGTATCCGGCACTGTAGCGGTTCAAGTGTAAAAGGTACACAGCTCATCAGGAAGACACAACAGTGACTGTACACCCTGAGGAGGTGAAGAAAGTTTGGCATGTCCCATAAAACCTCCACAGCAACTTCTACAGCTGTATCATTGAGAGCATCTTGACCAGCTGCATCAGCGAGTGGTTAGGCAGAACTACTGCTATGAACTGCAAACAGAGAGTGGTGAAGACTGCAAAGAGGATCACACAGACTCCACTGCCCCCTATGTAGAGTCCACAGGAGAGCTGCTTCTATCCTCAAAGACCCCATCCATCCTCATCACGGACTGTTCACACCTCCACCCTCAGGCCAGAGGTACAGAGGTGTGAAATGCAGGACTTATAGACTCAATGACACTTTCTTTCCTACTGCTACCTACTCCTAAACATCTGACAGGAGTGTAACATCACAGACCACTCTTGCTCAGTTTGCAGGTATTTCAAATTTAAAAGAAACATCAGAGTACAGCAGAGATAGAAGTGAATTATCAAGAAGAGACTTGCTCTGAGAGGACCTGAAAGCAAACTCTGCTGGTCTAAAGGGATCAGACTTTAATGACTGTTCGCTCTTCAATGTTAAATCATTTTAATCCCTTTGTGTAACTGTGAGAGAGGAGGCAATAAACAGAAGCTCCACTTAATGAGCGAAACGTTAAGCACCTTTGCTTATCTGTTTTACAACAGGAGGACAAATACGTAGCATTGTATCAGCCTTATGCCGGACATTACTGTCGCGTTGCCTGTGGGGGAGGTTCCACTGAAATATGCTGTTGCATCTTTTTTGACATGTGTAGAGTCTGTACCAATTAACTGTGAAGCAGCGGTGCAGATCGCGGTGACCCAATGGCCTATTAAGTAACTTTATGTTGCCATTCTCTTTTGTTTTTCCGCTCTTATATTTCCTCGCTTAATTGGACTCAGACAGCTTCTCTGCACCAGGAACAGATAAAAAAAGAGTGTGAAAACACAGCAGCCTCCTTGATACCATAGTTTGTGTTACACACAGCCCCGACTTTGCATCGTGTGTGGAAATGTCAGATGATGCTGCTTCTCATTACCAACTTGTCTGACTGAATTTGCCAGCTTTGGTCAGCCTAAAATGTCCCCTGTAGCCCAATTATTTGAGCCACTGTTATGTACCTGCCAAGAACCTCCTGGAGCCATCATCCCTGATGTCACAGCAATACATACCATGAGCGTCCTATTGTGGATCAGTTGTGGACAATATAATGAGGGCTTGCTGAGTTTCAAGCGTACAAGGAAGGGAAAGCAGAAATCCTTTTATAGCAGAACTTTGTAACACCCTGTCGTACTTTCCTCTTCAGTACAAACATAGACACTTTGGGTGTACGGCTTCAAATACCGTCAGAGGCTGGTCTTTCAAGCAAAATGTGTGTGTTGTCAGTGTAAGCTGGAAACAGTTGATGCGCTGCAGATAATTAGACCACACAAGAGAGGAGTGTCGAAAAGACTTATCAAAGCAAACAAAGATTTTGTGTCAGGATTAAAAGTTATGTACACACTGTTGGTTTAGCACTCTGGGGGATGTATGTAGCTGTGCAGGGTACATAATTACATATTTCAGCATTTTGGGAAATACAATATAGATTTCATGCGAAAGGTAGGAGGACAGGATCAATATTTCTCATGTCTGAACAACGGGTACAAAGATATAGCAAGCAGTTGATTAGCTGAGCCTGAAAGCTGCAAAGGAAAGGGAACAAGTTTGTGCTTAAAGCACAGTTAAAGTTTTGCACATTGGAAGTTATTTATCCTATCAATGCAAAAACTGGAGAAGTGAAAGAGAAAATTGCTTTACTATACTCTGCTGAGTGTTGCCAAGCACTCAAACTCTTGTATCAAGCCAAACTTGTCGTTCTTCCACATCAGTTTTGGTACACATTAAGTAAATGACGGAACAATAAATAATATAACATCATAATTATTGAGCTTTAAAAGCTCTCCATGTTTCCACTTTCCAACATGCTGCAGTTTTTATTTATTGAGCAAACATGAGAATTGTATTTTCCCATCCAAAGGAAATACATGTGCATAATTTTCCAAAGTAAAAAAGTGGTAAAGCCTCCTGCTAACATATGTCAGTGTGTGTCCGTTAATCCTGGACTGAAACAAATTGTCACTTTAGTCTTGCGTGGCCTGTGCACTGCTGAGACATGTTTTTTCAAACGACCGGACTGAGAGGATGTCACGATGGGACCATCAGAGGCAGTCAGTCAGAAGTGGCAGGCCATAAATTTAACATGCTGATTTGGTGCGTAGTGTCATGTTGGGACATCACAGAGAGAGAGAGAGAGAGAGAGAGAGAGAGAGAGAGAGAGAGAGAGAGAAGCGATGGCTTAGGGCTCAGCTTTTGAAATGACTTGATTGAAAACGTACAAGAGAGAAAAAGAGGGTCGTTACAAAGCCAATGTCTTTGAGCTTTTTGTGGAGTGTAAGCATTGAGATACTGAGGAAGGCTCTGTTTGAAGTTTAATGTTCTGTTGTAATGTTGTGAAGTTGCCTTAGATGTTGTGATGCTGTTTCTTCCTTGCTCCTCGTTGCTTGATATTAAGCACCCCTCTGGTTCTAGTTAGTAATGTTTTGATGATTCCCCAGCCATTTCAATGGAAACTTGAATCCTGATTAACTGACAAGACTAAAAGTTAGAGAATACTCAAAATTTGTTCAACACAAATCATGGGATTGCATAGTCTGTGGGTGTCCAATTTATTCGTTGAGTGCGGCTAACAATAGCAGGGCTAGCACTTGCAGCCTTCAGTCCTCTTTGTAAGTTATCATCAGGATACCGAGTAAGTTATAGCCAATAGTCACAAACTGGAGCTGAAGCCTTGCTTGTGGCAGGCAGCTGTCTTGAATCTTAGACACAACAACTAAACGTCATTTCTGCCAGATAATAACAGAAATACTTGCAATCAGTTAAACAGACTAGTAGTTCTGATAGTGACTCAGGATCATAGGATCATACCCTGAATTTATCATCCCATCAACTAAATGGACATTTCTGAATCTGATGCGATAAGAAATAAAAGATGTCACAGCCTTGAGTTTCAGGTAACTATCTGAACTCATGTACTGTTGCTATAATGTAGTGTTGGTAGATGACCTCCGTGTTTTAACAATGCATCTTGGGGATTAATCTTACACTGTTGGAAAGCTTGTTTATTTACATTTTAAATGGAGCCACACTTGCAAGGAAAATGCATTTTTTGGGATAAGCAGCAGAGCTGAGTATGTGGGTTGAGCTGTTGAGAAATTTGCCAAATCTACTCTGCAAATGCCATACAGCTCATTCTGCTAATATTATTAACTCTTGTTTTGAGCTTCTGGTTTCTACTGGTGCAATCTATTAAATGCATAGGTTTCCTTAGTCTTGTATAATTTTAGCTGGTTTTGGTAATGGGCTAATAGATTCTGTTATTGGATGGGTATAGTGACTAACAAAAATATTCAGATGTACAAAGAAAATGGATACGGTTGTGATTGGAAAATGGATGAGGTTTTTTTCTTTGTTTCTAAAAACAAAGAAAAAAAAAATCTAATCTTGCAAGACAAGAAGGAGAGCCAGGAGTAGAGGAAGGAAGCTGCTCTTGAAATGGTTGCAAATCAAGCAGGCAGAAAGGTCACAGAGTACAGCTGTATGTGTCTATGACATGTACCCATTTGTACGTTTCTGTGCATGTGTGTATAAGGGTGTGTGTCTCTGTGTGCAGGAATGAAAATGTCTGTGAGGGATCAGATTCTTTCTGGCCATCTCTGATCTCTGCAGGGAGTGGAAAGACTGCGTGTGACCCTGAGCTCTCTGTCCTCTTGGAAAAATCCTCCCTCACTCTTTGTCCTCTCCAGAGCTCTTGAGAGCCTCCGCCAGCGTTTTCTTAAGAGTCCAAATGTGATGAAGCCATCCCAAGACCCAGGGAAAAAGACCCGAGGATTTACCACACAGATAGAAAAGGCTTGCTCTCTTTGTCTCTCTGTGCCTCCTTTTCACTCCTATTTTTCCTCTTCAGACCCCACTCACTGGGTTTTCTTCTTCTTTGACCATTTCTTTCTTTCCTTTTCATGTCTGAAAGCCATCTCTCCAGGTTTGAGCCAATGCATTAATTTTAACTTCTAAAGTCTGTGGCTTATTTACTTGACCTACGCTTTAGTGTTGGTAGGACACAAGCAGCACATCAATGTGGGTAGTGGTTGAGTAAAGTGGACCTTTGGCACAGTGACACAAACTGCCCTTTTTAATCCAGTGGCAGTCTGAGTGTTTGTGTGCACATTTTAGGGATAAATAAACCTCCAATGATGCTTATTTATCTCAAATTGTGATGTTAGACAAATTCATGATGATGGCATGTGTGCCTCTCACAGTAGTGGCTGGTACACCAAAAGAAATACATGCAGAATTATCTCTTTTTCTTTTAATCATGGGAAGTAAAGTATTTCATTTTTTGCTCCAAATTCTGTCTGTTAATGTTGAGTCATTTTATTTTAAAGTTTTAATAATTTTAACCACTTAGATCCCAGTGCAGCGCTAGAGCTATGTGTTGCATATTAAGTTTCGTATGGGGATAGATTTGAAACCAGATAAGACAGATAGATCATTCTTTTTGCATATAAAACCTGAGGTTACAATTTCATACTGCATGTTCAACATATCCCAGAGTGCTGTTTCCTTCTACTGATGTGCTTGCAGAATTCCAGTATAAATGAAAAACAACAAAAACATCACGATCCAGACCACATCTGTTCACACTGCTTCCTATGTAAAGATATTTTCTGGCAGATTTAGTATGAAAGGTCTTAAAGGCTTAAATTATTTGTACCAAAAAACGACACTTGGCTTTATGCAAAGGCTGCTGATCCACCCGCTGACTTGATTATGAACATTTTGGGTGTGGCATTCTAAACAATGCTTGCAAGTCAAAAGAGGTGAAACAGAGCTCCCTTCTTAATTCCTCTAGGACACCTAGACTTGGTTAGCCAGAAACAACATCTCCACCTGAGGAGGATGCTCTTCTCTCCTAATCAACCAGAGTAACTCCACCGCAGCTGGATGCAGCACCTGCAGAGCAACCTGCAAAGACTACATGACAGGACACTAAAATGGCTTCTTGAGTAGTAACAGCCCTTTGGGTGGACCTATACTCCAGCCAAAACTGCATACTTTCACTGACATCATCACCAGAAATCACAGATTTTATACAGTACATCACAGTATTACTGTAGGAGCAAAATTGCCAAGATTGAGTGGTGCTCTCCAAGGTGCTGATCCTGCAGGTGGTGCACCTCTCCAGTGCACAGCAGTGGGAAGATTTGCCACGAACTAGACACTTGCAAAGTTACTCTGATGACTTTTCTGTCAATTCTCTCAGTACTTAAAGAGCTGTATGTCAACCTGACCATAGCTATTGAATAAGTAAGTGTGGTGCAGCCAGTTTTTCTGATGCACGCACAATTTGTTTCTCTGGTAGCACTTGTGATTCAGGAAAACCTTTAGTGTTGTAATCTGCAGTTTTGTAGCGGACTGCGATCCCCCCTAAAATGCCTCGTTTACTCCCACCCTGCGGTATCGATTTACTGCTATGAGAAAATAACTTCTCAGTGCCACAAAGATGAGGGGTCAGTCATGTACAGCATGCTCGGAGGGTGAGACCGAGGGCGTTTTCAGAAAAAAGGTTGAAAAAAGGCAACAAGCGAGCCCATTTTTCAAACAGCACCCTTTCTTGTGTCTGCAGAGACATGTTTGATACTGAATGGGTGTGGAAATTTATGTAGATGTTATGTACATATTTCATTTTACACAGTGATTCAGAATGAAAACGACAGACTGATTTGTACCAAATTCACAACTCTGTCTTTCCCCTCGGAGTGGAAAGCTCTGTTGCTGTTATCAAACGGACAATGTCACACTGCTTTGTTCCAGACAGGAAGTTATAGATAAGAACCACACCAGACATTATTTCTTCTCTTCCTAATTAATCAGCATCTGAAGTGAGAATAATCCTAAAAATTGGTGGGATATTGGGACATATTCTGAGAGGCAAACTAACATGGTATATTAATAGCTTACAGGCTAACATGAGAAAACAACCTGCAACCACTTTCTGAAATACAGGTGTAACTCATTTTTACAATACAAAGCATATCATAAATGCTCTTTATTATCAACTGTGGAGGACATTTCTAAAAGTTTAACTTTTCAATAACTTTTGCCTGATTTTAATTTTTAAAAACGCCTTCTTTCCCTGACCTGAAAAGGCCTTTTAGAGAAGAAGTGAAACAGCTTAAAGAACTTTCAGCCAAGCCCGACTGATCACACATAGCCCTTCTGTCTTTATCACTTGCCTCCTTTTGCACCCTGTGTCTTTTTAGGGTAGTGGTTCGGCTGCTGTATGTGTGCGTGTATGTGTGTATGTGTGTGAGTGTGTGCGTGTATGTGTTGAAAGATGTGACATTTAAGTACACCCCTCAGTGTAAGCTCCCCGTAAAGTCTGCAATACAGCAGCTAAGAAATGGTTTAAGTAACATCTAAAAAAGCCAGAAGTGCCGACCACTGCAGAGAACAGAACGCTGCACGCACATGCAGCATGACAGATGTCTGTGAAGGGCAATTTCACCACCGGATGAGCACTAACATTGTATAATAATGGACAGTACATTCTCAATCTACTGTAAGGAAATAAAACTATGTTACTGCCTTTTTAGGTGCTGATAATTTGTGCTTGTGGAGTCATGACATGCACAGAAGCAGTCTGATTAACTTCACCTACTATCCAAAAAACGCTGTCACACATTTGGGTGCGGCTGACAGACAGCTGGAGTCACAAGACCGAAAAATTCCTCTGATTCCACCTGCATTGATAAGTCTGTCCTCATTTGTGATGAGCTGTAACACAATAAACCTTCTGACTCCTGACGTGTCTCTGCTCTTTATGTCTGTTTTTCGTCATAGTCAAACTAAATACAGTCTAATTTCGTGGACATGGCTCTCATTATTTTGAAAGTCACAGGCTCTTTTCATAGTTTCCTGTTCCACTGGATCTTCCTAACAGGGAATTTTCACATTACAGCTCTGGCATCTGGCAAAAAAAAGGATTGCTGCGTATCACTTGTGACTTGCGACCTCCTGGACGAGGCACGCAGCCAGACTGTGATGGAATTTGTATCCAGTGTGAGTTGACACATTGACTTGGATGGAAACCTGTCTGATCCGGTGCCAAAGCCAGAGCAGGGCTGCAGACAGAACCGGTGTATTTTAGTTGTAAGTCCTGCACCAAAGTAACAGGTTGACTAGGTATGTTTCAATTTCCCAAATGTCATCCCCTCACTCTCTCTCTCTCTCAGTTTCCTGCTGTGTTCACTGCCTGGTCCTCTGAGAATAAAGTAAAAATAAAATGAAATAAAAAGAATATAGTATTTGACATGTTTGTATATTTTTTACGAAGCTTTTTGTTCGATATCTTATTCTACAATCCCTTTTTTGTTTTTGATATTAATTGTCTATGTTGTTGTAAGTACAGTTAAAAACTCAGTCTTGTATTCTTTTGGAAAGTACTTGGCAAATTATGGCTCCAGAGACTTCTACAACATTTCTCTAACTGATTGTACTCTGCTTCACTAGTCTGGAAAAACAACCTGTAGGGATCAATAGTTGTTAGTCGAGCTGTTAATTAGAAGTCATATCTTATGTTTTAGTAACAGATAATTAAAATGGAGCTTATCTGAAAACTAAACACTCATTTATATATCATCTGTTAAGACAGATAACATGGTAAAAAAAATAGGGGTTTAACAAAGTTCTTTCATCTGTTAAATGGAGAAGGCAGACTTTATGACCAGTACTGCAGGCAGTCAGTAGAGGGGAAATGTTTTGGCTGTGTTTACCGCACATGATGCTGGTTGATCAGCTCTTATTTAGTGCATGTGATGTTGCCGCTTTGGAAAATTAAAATCAAGTCTTAGATTTTTCAGTTCAATATTTTGGTCGGTTAAACTTTTCAATCCACAACATCAAATTGCCTAATCAATTCTAAGATAAACAGATGTGCTTTTTTTTCCTTTTAGGTTTTTTTTTTACATGTCCAATGGATGACAGTTAAAGCCAAGTTTAAAACCATCCAACTGGTAGTGGTAATTGAAAGAGAGAAATAGGAAAAGTGTAACATAGAGGGTGAAGGATGAGGGGACTGAAAGCGAGCGAGTGAATGATGGAGGTGCCTTCAGCGTGCAAGTCTGAGTCCCTTGCTCATTAAGACAGTAATTCAAGCCGAGGATTAGAGAGTAAGGCTCGGGTGGTGAAGAGCGAGCCCACTGGCTTTCGATGATAAATGGCAGTCATGGGTCGTAAAACCTTGACGGCCGTTGCTACTGTAAATGTGAAAATAGGACTGTGTTTATGCTGTAAGGTGGGTGTACAGGTCAGCTCAAGTGGTCAGGGTGAAAACTGGTTATAAGGACTGGATGTTGTGACCTTGCAGGAGAAATCAGGGATAATAGTACATTTTTTAAACTCTACGATCATTCTTTGTTGGTCTACATCAACCAGCACAAGAGACTCCCTGAGTAGCTGAGGCTCAAAAAGAAGAAATCAATAGGAATTCAAACCAAACCCAACTGCTCAGGAAACAGAGGCTCAGAAATGACTGACAGCTACTTGAAAGAATAAGGGAGTGAATGATTCAGATGACAGGCACAAGAAAACAGACTGAGAAAATAGCCGACTTCGGCAAAGTCTGCAAGAGGGATATTCCTCAATTCAAAAATAACAATAAAAACCTACAACAAAATTAATCATACATGAAAGGTAAGAAGTTTACTTCCTGACAATATGTCACACTTTTGTATGCAAGGCGCCTCTGAATGAAAAAGAGCGACTTCCAGGCTCACGAGGGGGTCGGAGAGCTGAGATGCTGCTTGTTTGTGACAGTGCGGTGCCTGAGAGACTGTCATCGCCTCAGGAGAAGTCACGGTGCATGTGACCGAAACCATCACTACACTCAATTACAGCGCTCCTCTGAGCAGAGTCAGGCTGCAACGACAGGACGTGAGAAATATTGAGCTCAAAACATCAGCACCGATCTGTGGGTACAGATACTGCGTCATGGATGTGTCTCTGCTTAAAACAGTTTCACTTCAGCAGTCTGGTGCATCGACTAAAATAACATGGACAACGTGTCAGCTCCACACAACACCTTCACTGCTCAGTGACAGCAATATATTGGTAATCAAGTATGCCTCCCTCATGTTGACAGATGGGACAAAGGTCCAAAAAACTGAAATAACACCCTGATTGACATCTCAGTTGTTAAACATGGCTACTGTGGTACTATGTGGTAATACATGTTTCATTTTTTTCATGCAAGAGTGCGTCCTGTTTTCAGAATCAGATTTTCCAGGACAGGTCAGAGCTGCAGATCTGTTTACCGGTCAGCCTGGACCTTCCAGAAGCGGTCGATTGTGACGGTATGGTCGGTAAGCATTCTGCATTCCCCAAACTCTGTCTGACTCTGCCTGCTCCTGTTACCTACTTACCCGAGATCTCACGCTGCCATAATGAGAGAGGGAAAACATACAAACCTCAAGTCAACCCTTCAGTCGGGCGGGTTTGAAAAGCCAACTAAAGAGAGCAGCACACAGTCACTTTCTCATGAAGCAGAACAGCCCTTATTAACTGCTCTGAGCAACCTGACTGTGACCTTTAACCTCTTATCTCTTAGTGCTTCTCCGTCTCAGTCCTGTTATCACCTTCATCTAAAAGGTTTTTCGAGTCCCTCATAAATCTCTAGATTCTTTCAAGTCCTTCAACCAGATGTGGCTCATGGCCTTGGATAGATAAGGATAAATACTACCTTGACTTAGGTCATAGTGCCAGGGAGTGAGGGACCATTATTCCTGATAACCTTATACAAGGGGAATGAATGACCTGAATAAGAATAACCTCTGTGTGTAAATGTATGTGACTTATACCTAAAATTATGTTTTTGAACCAGCCTCTAAAAATATGAAACTTGGCTCTAAAAAATAGGGCTGCATGTTTGCAGTACTCTGATTGCAATTATTTTTCCTTATATTGCAATTGCTTTCAATTAATTGTGTGATCATTTTCAAGTTCTCCATCTTGTGTTGTTGATATCAATTGTTACATTAAACCCCAAATTCAGTGGCTAAAAAACAAAACAAAAAACAAAATAAAACATAAGATCAATCAAAGAAAAGAAGATAATTTAACAGAAATGCCAGGCCTCTGATAAGTTTTGCTGCTTCCTGACTATTTTCCAAGTTTTCTCCCATTTTTTGCCCTTCTTCATCTCTTTTTTGCTAGTTTTTGACAGTATTTGCCACCTCAAACTTCCGATTATTGCTACTTCTTACTGTTCTTTCACCACTAAGATAATTTCTCTCCCAAAGGTGTTTTTCAACAATTTGGCTCAGTGGTTCAGCAGGGTCAAGTATCACTGGTGTAGAGCATAAAATGTCTATGTAAAAACAGGGCATATTGCACTATTTGCGTTATTTCAGCCGGCCATATTGCAATATAATGAAATTTGCAATTAATTGCCCAGCCCTAATAAAATGGAATACTTATGAAGGGACCTAACAAAATTTCCTTGGCTTTTTCAGTCACCCTCCAGTGGACACTTGAGGAACTGCAGTAATTGCACAAAAGCACTGGCTCCTCTTCTTTTCTCTGGAGGTTGTTGATTGGTAAAAATGGGTTATTTAAATAAGTCAGTTTATAGATATGAAGCAACAACCTTTAAATGACAAGATGTTTAAGTTTTTGAGGGAACATCGCAGGGAGGAGAGTCCTTACATTCTTTCTTGTTTTAACATAGACTCTCACCCTGAGGCCTCTATGTGACCTGACAATAATCCTGTACAAACATAAGTCTCAGAAATACCAAAAGCTAAAAGTACTATAAATGATCTGTTTCTCATTCTTGAGTCATTTTCACTTTTATTTCACATTACTTAGATTCCTGTAACTCACACTAACCTTGATCCTGATGTTAATTTGCACCTTTACAGTACGAACACCAATGTCACACTAATTTAGGAGGTTTCATGCTTCTAGTTAAAACACTTAACCCAGAAGTCCATAACACCTTTTAAATGATCAAATCAAATTAAAGTATAATGAACAATTTCAGGGTCAGGGCAGGAGCAGCTCTTATCTTGTATTTTATGTTTTACAGACCATATCGATCCACTCAAAACTATCAAAATATTCTCCTTCCTCTCAATGATAAAGAGAACAATTCAACCTCTGGACCCTTGAATCATCAACTGTTTTGCAATATTCATTTGAATTAAAATGATATTGCAATCAATAGACATTTCCATTACGTATGAACGACTGTTACTCTGAGAGTGTATCCTGCCACAGTCCTTTGCAGAGTTTCTTGGCAGTCAGTGCAACAGCAGCAGCCTCTTTATTTACCACTCCATTACTGATTTCAGCAAAGAATAATAGTTGGTGACGGCCCTGCTGAGCAGAATGTCAGCCAGGGAAAACGCGGCGGTATTTATGGAAAGAATATGACTTTGATCACTGTGATGATACGCTACAGCAGTAAATAAGTTTCATGGGGGTTACAGAGATGTCCTTGGCCGAGGTTGCCATGGTGACATTGGAGTGTGTGTGCTCTCTGTGAAGTGTGTAACAAAGAACTGTGAAAAGATGACAATGTGCAGGAGGAGTAAGTTTGTGTGTTTAGTGCGTCCCCAATGAAGACATGAATGGGAACATTAATGCTGCCTGTGGGTTTTATCCCCAGCTGTGTGACGCACGTGCATCATCTTCATTTTACTCAGTAGGAGCTTCAGATAAAAGCCCATATGCAGTGAAAGTGTGTCATACTGTACATTACTGGTGTACTCAGCGCTGGATGTTTCTTAAGGTATAGAAAATGAGAGTTATCTGTGGAGGGAAGTAGCAATAGACAACCCATCATCATTCCCCCGCGAGCTGGTTTTTTTTTCTTCTCCTGTCTTTCTTGAAGTTCTTTGGACAAAAATTGAAAGCAAACTTTTGTTCTACTGCATTTGGACACCAATATCTTTTTCCTCCTTGCGTTTTTATTCCAGGCATGTTCAACTGATAAAGAGCATTGAGGGGTGATTACTTATTCAGGAGCCTGTTGCACTTCCCTTAGAGAGGCAGTATGTGAAGCTTTATTAGCTGTTGATCACTGACTGCACAGCGGAAACAGGTTTTCATTCTTTGTCCTCATCTCCTCATATACACAACAGATTTTGGAAATCACCTTCTTCAAGTTGTAGATTATTAAAAACCTCTATAAGTCCGTATTATGTCTTTGCCTCAACAAGGTACTTATTAAACACAAGCCAAGTGGACACGCCATTGGCTACAGCAGAATAAAGTGAAGTTTCTGGAGTGGCCATCTCAGTCTCCTGGCCAAGATTCTGCTGTGGTATTTAAACTTATGAGCACAACTGTATGTCCTAAATTAACAAACACACTTGAACTGGGCCAGTGTGTCTTAATTTCAAGCTTAAATGGAGTTTATTCTATTAAAAAAATAACATTTATACAAGTGAATGCAATGTCAAAGCCAACAGAATAAAAAGCAACCAGCTAACACTGCAGATAGCAACAGAGGAGATCTAGTGTTGCAAGAGTCATCTGGTATACAATGTTAACTGGTTTAAAGGGTTAGTGTATTTGATAATAACTTGAACTATATGTTTATCTTTTGATGGTGAAGCAAATCTTACAATAAGTACTCCAAAAGAACAGCATGTAGAAATGTTCCCCAGAGCGTTTCTTTTCTTTTTTTTACTCCATACTGTGAGTAAAACTCAGGTCCTTTTACTCGAGAGAGGAAGCTGAGTCATTACTTATTCTTTTGCCAAGTCTTTTTCACACAGCAGGGATTCAGGGCTTCAGTGAATAATGCAAGCAATGTGATATGCAGCTCTGTGTATGTGTGTACTTACAGGGGATGGTGCGTAGGTAGAGGTTGTCCCGTATGATCTGCTGAAGCTTGTGGTCAAGCGAGCCCTTCTGAAACTGCAGACTGAGGTAGTGGCGCAGGTCCGTGTTCAATACTTTACCTGTAGAAACAAGCAGAAGCATGGAGGGTCAATAAAAAATATAGTGGTGTGTAAGGGTGTGAGCAGAGGTGGAAATCTATTCGAGTGACATGTACCCTCAGAGGGAGATCGATAACACATAGCTGCTTCAAAATGCTTTGTTGTTGAGAACATATTTGCCCTTTTATAGCAGGGCTGTTTCATTTTAGTGTATATCCTCACATTTAGAATCATATAAAGGCTTTCTTTAGTGTTAAAAATGAACATATGTGCTCAAAACTCAGTGTAGTAAAATCTTATGGCCTCACAGGATCATCATTTTATAGGCAGTGAAAAGAACAAAATCATTAAAAATATGCAGAGTGTGAACAGCTCACTACAGAATTATCACCAGATGAAGTTTTAGCTGCCTGATATATTTTTTAAGAGTTTAAAGAGTCATAAACACTATTTGATGTTGACAAGTGCGCAGGCGGAATTTATTTTGTCATTGTGAGTACAGGTCAACAGTCAGCTGTTGAACGCCACAGTTTTAACACCAGATAACACTGTTAAAACCATTGTTCAACTAAAACTGTATTTCTCTCGGTACTAATCCATTTGATTCGGACTGAGACTTTCATCAACACCTTTATGACTGCATGAGGTCAAAGTACCGCCTACACTGCAGGGAAAAACACTTCCTGTACTTTAGCTTTGTGTGGACAAAAATACTCAAAAACAGCAGAAATGCACCTCTAAGAGAATAAGTGTTGGCAGGTGGATGCTGCATACTTGTTAAAACTAACATTTGTTATCATCATGTTTTGTATTCTGGAGTTTTATGTTCCATTTGTACCAACTTCCATTTGTTTGGCTCAAACTGTCACCTCACTGTGCATGTTTATATTTTTCTGAATACAGTATCTGTCTAAAGAAGTCTTTGACTTTTGTTATAAGAAAATTAACCTTTAAGTCAATTCCCTTTCCTTAATATGGGCTATGAAAGCAGGGAGAACTGTTGCTCCCTAATACTCAGCAATTTGTCCAAACATAATATAGATGTTAGCTAGTTAAAGGGCCCTCAAGGTCTCTGATCTTGGAGAGTTCAGCTTCACAATAAAGTGAATCACACATCACATAGACTCAAATGTCAAAGTGTTCACTCTCTGATCATTGAGTGGGAGAAAAAAGTAAGAAGAAGGGTCACTGTGTAATGTTTGAGTGTCACTTCAGACTCTTTGGTAACTTAAAGAAGATATTCTGATGGCTCGTTCTTTCATCTTTTTCGTTGGTGATGGAATAAAGGCCAATGTCCTGTGAGTCCAATAACTGTGCTTCGACACCTTTTTTTCCTATAAAAATACAATGCAGTCCAGCTTTTTGGCTCCTGTTGTCCCAACTGAAAAAATAACAATTCTTGGTGTCTGCGTTTTTTCAGTCTCTGTCACTCTTCTCATAAGATAATATAATTGTGTAATTCATTCCACAACGGGGAAATTTATATAATTACAAAAGCAAAAGACAGTGTATACTGCAAAAAAAATTACAATAAGAATATATAAAGATAGGATGCTGTAAGTGTGTCCAGAAAAAATATGTATAGATAAATTCAACTGCAAGAAATGTACAATCAAAAAATGAGTATGGATTGTACACAGACTGATAACATACATTCATATTCTACTGCTTATCCTTTGGTTGCTGGTGGCTGGAAGGGTTGTAGGGCAAGAGGCGGGGCGACAACCTCTCTTACACATTCACACTTACAGGACACTGAGAATCCAAAATTAACCAAGTCAGCAAGTTTTTGGACTGTATGGGGGAAGCTGGAAGACCTGCAGAGAACTCAGGCATTCACAGGGAAAACATATAAACTCCACTGGGGTTTGAAATGGTGACCTTCTTGCTCTCAGGTAGCAACGTAACCAGTGAGCCACCATGCAGCCATTAGACTGATGACATAATGGAGGTAAAAACTATATACAGAACAATAACACTGTGGCAAGGCATAATGTCACTTCTTCACCACAACCAATCCAAGTCTGGGAGGGACTGGACGTCTGATACAAGCCACAAAGGTGGCAGTCTAAACAGAATACAAACTGGTCACAAAAGTTTAGTCTGACGGAAATTTTCACGTTGAGAACTGCTGCTGAAGATAAAATGCTATTTGTATAATCATCTGAAACTATTTTTGAAGGATCACAATTGATGACACTGGAAATGAAGCATGCAAAGCATTTCAAAACAGATTTAAGGGTCAGGGAAGCATAAGTGCCACAAGACAACTTTTGTTACTTTGCATCACCAGAGAAGTGCGCTGAAACTAATGTGGATGCTGTCAGCACTAAAAACGCTGCTAATGTACACAGGGACCTGCTTTAATTCTGTTGACTAATCTCTAAATTTTGAGTTGTTTGGCTTTGTTGTTGGATAAACACAGTTTTAACTCATAGTTTTAATCCAAAGCATCAAACAAACATTGTTTAAATGTTAGTATCGTATGAACGACCACCTGTTCTGCCTCACTGAGAGCTTAAATCCTTGTTGAATCACCTTTAATTCTCATGTTATTACAGAGCGGAGATTAATGCAGAGAGGACAAAGGTTAAACAGATTTTTAACTCTGATCTCTCCTGTTCAATCTTCTTCAATCACTGAGTGGCAAGAGATTTACGGTAAGAGAGGTTAGAAAAGGCCTGGGCCCAGAAATACTGTGATTGCTTTCCTAATCATTTTGATCACTGGCTGATGACAGCTTGTCAAAAATACCAAAAAACAAAATGGACTTCGCTGATAGCATTGTCATCTCTGCTTTTGAAGCTACATATCAAAACCTCAAACTGCTAAGTGACGGATGACGGCTGCCACGCTCACCCACGACTCTTTACGACCTCACACAAGCCTCAAAAACTTTCCTCCAACAGATGCCACAGCCTCAAAAGTGAGACGCCCGACATGTTCACAAGTGAATCTGAAAAAAAGTCGCCTTTGCTCTCAACTCCCACAAGGCTTTGTAGGAACAAAAGGAGTTCATGCAAAGTTTGAGACGGCAGAAGACTTCAGACTCTTCATACACAAGCAGGGAAAAGTTTCTCTGTGAAAGAACATGACGAGGAGTTCGGAAAACAGGAAGACATCTTCAGCGTCTGCCTGGTCTCAGCTTCAGCGTCAGCCTCGATGTCTGGCAGAAAGGGGAGCACAGGCTTTGAAACAGTTTCACCACGGAAAAGTAATCACTTTTTTTAACCCATTTCTTTTTCTGTCTCTCACTCAAACAAACTCTTCTCAGCATGACTTTCCTCTGCATCGCTATGAATAACAATCAGTGGGACTAAAGACGAGATGTAGCGATTGTAGATGTACTGTATATGCTAATAGAGAGGAAAAGTGTTCTTGACTGTAGAGAGCTGATAGAATAATGATGAGCTCTGGGAATATTTCATGGAGTCTTCTCTCAAATCCTCCTTTCCCGCTCAGCTCTTGACAGAAAACAACACAGGCAGTTATTGTGATGCCATGGAGCTCTTAGGGTTTTGCATCCTTAACTCGCTCTCGCTCCAAGTGTTGGAGGCTGTTGTTGACTCACATCAAAATGCCCCTCATGTCCACAGTCCTCGCTGCCATCTGACGCCTGTTTTGGGAAGCATCATCCCAGAGGGCCTGGCTTTTCAGAATAAAGGTTGCATGTTCTCCGTCTGCCTCTCCAAAGAGGGCTGCATCACAGCTGGTCTAACAGACAAACAGACTGAGAGCGGGGAACCAAGGCCTGATCTGGCAACTTTATCACAAAAAATGTCCCAGAATATCCTTTTTGTTCAAGCTCAGCTCGAGCTCGAGGGAATTAATGGGGAAACAAGGCCGTTCCAACCAACTACATGTGCTCCATATGCTTTCTGAAATTTAATGACGTAGCATCCAAAGGAGGATTCAACACAGAGAGCCTTGAATTAGTCACCTAAAATAGCCTCGTCTTCAAGTCATGCCAATGGGGGCTGATGGGAAAAACCCACACCAAATGGAACACACTGAACACAGTTAACCATTTGTAAGGAATTACATCTACAGCACTTTCAACAACCCACATGCTCTCTATGCATCCTGAAGACTATTAGCATCAAAAATGTATATCAACACATATATCTCTGACTGTCTCCGATAGCATCATCACAGTCACACTCCTGAAGGAAATTATCCCCACCATAAAAATTTTACACTTACCATTATCAATTTGAAGAGATGATGAAAGGCAATATAGGCTTCATTAAGCAGCAACATACACTTACTTAAGGCTAATGACTCCTCACCTCGAAGCGACAACGACTCAACCTCCTGCCATTAAATTCAGAGAATAAAAAAAAGTTCTTCATGTTATTTGAGGGCTTGTGGTTTAGGTTTCGAGGGAGAATACTCCAAAACAATTGCAAATCTAACAGGTAACACAATCGATTAGAATCATATTTATTACCATTTTAAATGTGGGTTTACAAAAAATAAACACCCAAATTTTTGTCCTCAAAATTGCTTTCAGTGTGGTTGCTCAATTAGCAAGCTGTTTTAGCCATAGCTTCCTGTGCCCCCTTTGCAACAAGTGGAACTAAATGAAATAAGAAAATGTGTTTGATACTAACCCTCCATTGATGATAGCCACCCCACTGATGCTTGTTGTGACTGTCCATGATTGATCATATCAAATTAGTTCTTCTTTGCCATTCTAAACCGGCTGCTGTTTCAGAAACACAAAACCATCCTTTTGACTTTCGATAGGGCTGATTAATGGTGTTTTAGGATCCATGTGTTACCTTTCAGACTGGGATTGCAGACTCCATATTTTCTGCAATATTAGAGGCAATTTTGATGCTCATATCGGTACCATCCAGGGCAGAATTGACTTCTAAATTCTGTCTGGCTTCTACTTCCTTCTTGCTCAAATTTAGGTCCTCCAGCATTACATTTGTAGTAAACAACCCAGAAAATAACAGCTCTTCGATTTCACTTAGCAAGAGGAGACAGAGTGCAACTCTAGCTGATACTCTGAAACTGTATGTCCTTTGAATGTCTTGATTACTATATTTAGACTGACTTTTTCCTCTCTCTGTGTCTCAGATCTTCTTTGAATTTACTCGCTGATATGTCTTCTTTTTGGTTTTTCTCCCCTAGGTTCTAAGATTTTCTTTTAAGCTGTTTCTTTCTGCTCTGAAAGCTTCAGCAGGGTCAGGAATCATTGATGCTTAGGGCCAGCAAATCCCACTGAGAATGTGAATGTACGGATTTACAAATAAACTTGGCTCAAGTACTTTCTGATCTTTTCTTTATAACTCCGAACCTCCCAGAGCAATAGCCAATCACATCAAATAAAACTCTGGATATTGAATTCTAATTCATTGCATTTTGAGCTGATGAAATTTCCTCTTTGATGATGAAAGAATGGTAACATTTGTCTTGGAAAAACATGCCCCCATAATGCCTCTACAATCAGCCTCCCTCAGTCCTTTGCAGTATATTTTTGTCAGTGTGCAGCAGCAGATCTAAGGGGGCTGGATACTTCTGACTGTATGGCAGTATAGCAAGGAGTCACACTCCACTGGATAAATAACTGAGAAACACACACACACACACACACACTGAGACACACACAAACTGCTCTGATCTGTTCATTGCTCCACAAGTACAGTGCTACAGAGCGGTCTTTGTGGCATCCTGGGTCCTGTCAGGGATTGTTAGTGAGACTGTCACATCAGAGTTCCCCGTTCCTCCTCCTCCTGCAGATAACACAGCTTTTGTGGCAGACCTCATTTTTCTGAGATGGGGACTCAATGGGCTCCATTGTGCCCAATCAGCCATCCACTCCATTGCAAGGTTTTTTTCCTCTACAGCTAGCTGGAGGGATGAATGTAGAGTGCAGAAACTGTGGGTTGACAGTATGAAATATCATAAGAAAATGTGTTCTTACTTCTTTCATATTGTTTCCCTCTAAAAACACCTAATATTGAGAATTTTTGCAGACATTGTATAGAAGGATAGATGCAGCCTCTTAGTGTCAAGCAGGAAGCAACTAGACTGAAAAAATAACAACTTTTGGTTGGAATTTCTCAACCTTTACAACTCCAATATCTATTACAGCTGATGTTTATGTGATGACAGAGAACTGTTGCTTATCTGCTCTGTAAAGGTTATAAGCACCAGAAGATAATGGGGCTGATTTTTGTCCCGATTTCCCCCTTACAATCAAAGCCAGCAAAGGCCCTGTTGTCTCATGTTTGCGAACAACATCATGTCTGCTTTTCACATGGTGTGTGGTATGTTTAGAGTTATTTTGTCCCATTGGATCCACTCAGAAGGCCTCAGACAGAAAGATTGTAGATAATGAACATGTTCAATATTTGCAACAAGAAATCCTGTAGTGTGTGGGGTCACATATAACTGAACAAAAGCAAATCAAAACGCAAGCTGACTGAATTGACTAATGTAAGAGGAAGTAAACGCAAAAAAAAACAGGACACCAGTGAAAACAAGTCTCTCCAACCTCTAAAATAAAAGACAAACTAGTTTAGTTGTGACAAAAGCAAGAATGTTTACATGACATTTCTTTTTTGTGTGGTTTTTTTTTTTGGGGGGGGGGGGTAAAACGCACAAAACAACCTGCTTGTCCTGCTTGTCCGTCATGTTTGTTTACACCAAAGTCACATTTTACTACGTAAGATTTGGAATATTGGGTGTGAAGAACGTTATACTCTGCTGAAGAATTGATAAGTATGTCGTGTGTACACCACACAGTTTAAGACCAGAGGGGAGAGATCTTGTTATCTGCTATCTGTCTTTTGTTATCATCAATTGTGTGGTCTCTGAATCTGTGACGGTTTGGAGAATCCTATAATGGTTGGCAGCCTTGAGTACTTTCATCAGCTAAAGGCCTCCCATAAAAATAAACAGACAAACCAATCAAACATATCTCTCTACCTCAATTTTTTACCCTCCTCTGCTCCCTCGCCATGAGCTGAAAGTAGAGGATGTCAGAATAAGAGCAAGGTCACCCTCGGGAATCCTTCAGCACTGTCGCTGTCTCACCTAGCATCAGCAGCACTCCTGCTCGAAAAAAAAAAAAAAAAACCTGGAGTCTCTGAGTGGATACGTGACAGAACCCATGCCTGGCACCCCCAGAGGAGCAACAGATTGTTAACACCGTCACTTAGACCGACACCTCGCTTGCAAGCCAAAGAATTAGTCTAACACCACACTCCAAATGCAACTCTCACACACAAGCACATGTCAGGCATCTGAGAGTCACTCTGTGAATCACAGGATCCAACATGTTAATTGAATTATTCAAAAACACAGCCTTTGTGAGAATGATTATGTAAGATCTGTGACTGAAAACACATCACATCGCTGTTAAAGTGAGGTGCTAAGATCACTGAGAGAACAAGTCAGAGAAAAATTCATCCACCATCTGTTCCTTCCCTCCACAAGTTTACTTGTTAAGAAGTCTTTTTATTCTCTTCGATGGAACTAATTCAGAATCAGTCAGTCATGTTGTTGCAGCGAAAATTGCTGCTCTTGATCAAAGCTTTGCATTAGCATCATTACTTTTTTCTTAGATGCTCAAATCAATCAAATTTTATTCATCAAAAGTGAAAATTTTAACCACTCGTGTAATCCAGATGCAATCACTGGATTACTTTTCAGACGTTTTCTGAAGTGGCAAGACTGAATGAAAATAATTGCTCATAACCCACAGCATGCCTCAGAGAAGTTTAAAGAATAATTCTTCTTTTTGGAGAACAGTCTGCAGGAAGACGATAGATTTGTGTTGAGCAGCTTCTTCGTTTGTCATATTTAAAGGTTGCAGTTAAATGCTTTATTCTGATTGGTTAATTACACCATTTCAATATCTGTTAAATACCACTGCTATTAATAACAGATCACTGGTTTGGGCACAGATCATATTGCTCTTTAAGACCTGGGTTCACAATTTCAATATTGAGGAGGGAGTAGGGATGATTTGAAAATGATATGAAAAATAAATTAGAAGTTTTATAGATACAACAGAGAAATCAAAGACTTGAAGACAGCACCTAAAATGAGCACTAAACAGAATGCAGTATGGGATACAACAGTGTTTAAGGATGGATTAATGAGAAAGAAAATGTCACAGGCTGATGGAGACAAGAAATACTCTACCAGCTGCTGTGCTGATTCATTCTGACTAATGTTGACTAATGCTAATTCATGCTGATTCAGTGTTTTTTATTTACTTCAGTAGAAATGTTTACTTCAACGTGAATAATACAGTGATGTAAGCTTCAAGATGACCTCAAAGTGAACAATTGGGAAGACTGCAAACTATGAAGGAAGCAAATATTTAGGGTCAAAATGATTTATTTTTATGGAAAAATGTATGGTGAACTGGTTGTTTTATCTAAATCCTGAGGGTGAGCGTGACCCATGAAGAGTGGAGAAGTCTTGCCTCACCAGAAAGGATTTTATCCTGCTTTCTTATGGATAACTGGTCCACGTTTAATGCTGGGGCTGAGCAATAAATTGCAAACCAAATCAAATTGCAATATGGCTTGCTGCCATAATCTAACCACAGACTGTGCAATATTGGTTTTATCTCAAATGGGTCAGAATCATAGACTATAATCAGTGGACGTAACGACGTTCAGCTCAAACTGATGCTCAGCAGATGCCCCGCCCCCTGGTGTCTGGCTGCAGTATAGGTCATAGGCCCTGCCTCCCTATGCATTCCAGATATGAGCTGGGAAAACTTTAAAAAACTACGATACCTGATAGAAACGTTTCTCTCATCCTTACGCTAAGGTGGTATGACGATGTAATTTGGCTGCATTGTGTTCAGGTGTTTTTTTTACTGAGAAGTTGGTTTCACATTAGTTATTGGACGTTACAAACCGTGTTATAAGTTTCGTTTTACGATAGTTGACAGCTGCCGTTCGTGAGTAGTTTTTCTCGGGGATATAAGAAACTTCGGGAAAAGGAGCCAAAAGGAGACTAAACCCTCTACAGAAAGAGAAATAAAAATATTTATTTCTCTTTTTTACTTGGCTCCACCGGAAATTCTGAACTGCGCAGACTCTGGCTGCATAACGGCAGCTCGAGAAACGGGGTTTTTTGGCTTCAAAATCATAGAATGTTGACATGCGGCATCACGCTGTCTATTCTATATACAGTCTATGGTCAGGATACCTCAGCAATGTGGTGAGAAGCGGCAAAAACAGCAAGAAGTAGCAGCTAAAGTACGTTCAAGGTAGCAAAGAATGGTCAAAAAGCAGCAAAATGGGTGAAAATGAGCAACAATTGGAAGAAAACCCAGAGTGTGGTCTGTAACTGACCAAAAAGGCTGAAAAGTGACAAAAAAGAGTGAAAGTGGCTAAAATGGGCATCTGAGTTTCTGTCTCAGGCTGGCATAAAGAGTTATGAAATTGAGAGTCATAGTAATAACAGTAAATCTCTCAGGTTTCGTGGGGGCAGAGACTCCAGTGTGGCTCAGATGACAGAGCAGGCGCCCCATGTAAGAGGGTATACCCTTAATTTCCTTGGTCATCATCCATCATTGCTCCTGACATGATTAGGTGCAAGAAATTCGTCCTCGCTCTTTCCCCTCATTTCCCATTTCGATATTGAGGCTACAAAAAGGTGGTTGGGGCTAATTGCTTGGCTTTTTCTCGCCCTGGATCAATGACTTTTACTTGAAGTAACTATGTGCTAGGTGTAGCTTCTTAATTACAGCTCAAACATGACAGTGGTACCAGTCTCAGCAGACTAGGAAACAAGTCAACACATTTACCAAATTGTGAAAGTATTCCTTTGAGAAGTGTGACTGCTAAAAAAATATTTTTGTTTGTTCTTAAAGTGTTTTTCCAAACAGGGAGAAACATGAGCAAACAGACGCCTGTGTCTGTTGCGACATTTCATTGCAGCATTTCCCCTGAGGCATGCAAGCCGTCCAGTGGGAGGTCATTATCTCTGTTGTCTGACTGTCACTTCATTAACAGTCGTCTGAACAGAGAATATCTCATCAGGTCAGGAACTGCTTCCTCGACACCTTTCTCCGAGCTCCAGGTCATCACAAAAAAAGAGAGAGGCAGAAATTCTGCCCAAAGACATATCAAGCAGACATGGCAGGTATATTTTCATATCACACATTTATTAGACTGGACAGCCTCCCTTTCATTTCTCTCTCTAATAGATACACATGGGAATTCCTGACACTGAATACAAAAAACAGAATCCTTTAATCCAAAGATCTTTACTGCGTAACAAGTGGATCTTTTTAAGAAGGAAGAGAACAAATCTTCTTGATGGTAGAGGGAAGATGTAAAGTAGCTTATTATTATTCATTCAAACTTAAGCCTCTGCATCTGGTAAATGTCACCAACCCATTAATGAGGGTCAGACGTTGTAAACAAAATGAGATATTGAGCAACTATGCTTCACTTTAAATGGTCCAAATTGAACATCTAATAAGGCAGTAAATCCTTGATTACTGTCCTATTAAATGATGAATGACAATCTTTTTTTAATTTGGTATTATTTGGCTGCAGTCAACAACAAGTGTTTCTATTGTTTGACCACAATTTGTGACTTATTTTTGTAGCTATATAACTGGAAGAAATATTGAATGAATAGAGCATTTGTACATCACATTCACGGTTAAGTACGACTGTAAAAGCTACTGGCATTGAATATTTCCATGAATACTCAATGTAGCTGTCTTGAACATTTTCCATAAGTTTCCTTACAGTGAATAGATAATAGACTACAACAAGCAGAAATGACATTCAACTGTTCAGCCTTAAGCCTAAAACATGAACACTGACGGATTGAATGATCCCAAATCCTCGTCTTTCACTTCTCTAATTTAAGGTGAGCGTCTGTAGCTCAGACCAGGATGAAGGAGTGAAAGCATTGAAGTGAAGCATCTTTACCGAAGATAGCTTCAAGCCATGAGGACTGAGACACATGATGTGTGCTCAAGATTGAAGGTCACAGCCATTGACGGTGTGAGGAGCCGGCGAAGAAGATAAATACGGAAAACAGTTATGTAGACCAACCTCGCAAAGAAAAGATCTATTAATGCTGTCTGTCTGCTGTTGTATTGAGACGGCAGGCTTACTCTCTCATAGGGGACAATGACAGGGTACAGAGATGGTACACAGAGTCAAGCAATGTCGGAGAAGATGAGGACACGCGTAAAGAATGTCACTGTTGTCAGTTACTGAAAAGACAAGAACTTGGATGTGTTTCTCATTGAAAAGGAAGAAATAAAGTGTTTGTTTTGATAGGAGATACACTTTGAAAACCATCCTTGCCAGCAGACATGAAGCAAGCATCTTGATAATACTTGAAGAAACTTTCAGGTTTAAGGCAGTAAACAAGATCTGCATTTTCAAGAGTCACTCTCATGTTGTTTATAAATGAGTATTCTTTTACAAAGCCGATTGTCTAGGACTTTGCAGGTAAAGCTACAAAAATGTAGAAAAAAATGATTTATTTAGCATCCAAGTGATATTTTGTCTGACTTTTTTTTAATAGGTTATGCAAGTGTAAAAATACAGTATACCCACCCATGCGTCTCAGTTTAGCCTACAGCTGGAGATACAGTTCATTTAAAACAGAAATAAAGCCGAACTAAGTTAGACGTCAGAAAGAAGAGCAAGGGAGAGGGGGAGAGTCTTTGTAGCAATAATGCAAAAGGCTTAGTCATCTATGTAAACAATGTTTCTAATCTAATAGGAACACAAGGTTAGAAAAAAAGTAAGTGCTGTTGTGAGTAATCGTCCTTGAAATATAACCAAGCATTGTTAAGTATTTATCAGAACAACATGGTGGTTTCATTTTTCAATATTTTATTTCTTCACCCTCATTCTCCTCTTACTGTATTCCTGGTTTTTCCCCACTTTCTAATATCTCACCCTGAGGTGTTTGTCTGCTTTTAATCCCTCTCTCTAATGCTAAGCTCCATCCATCCTGGCGGGCAGACAGATGCTACTGTAACCCCTGAATCCTTTCCCCCCATCTTCATCCATCATGTGGTGTGTGACAGGTCACCAGCTTCCTCTTCATCAGCCTCTCCTCTTCCCCTGTGGCACTCAGTCAAACAGAGCCCACTAAGGCACCAACACCTGCAAGACCTCTGGTTTGGCGACTCTCATCACTCTCCTGAACTGACAGCATCAACGCTCGCCCTCCCGTGCTTTAGCCTCCTCCATCCTGCTCTAACCTTGCAGCGTCATGTGGCCATTTTCGGGGACAAAATTGCCTTGGGGGCAACCTGTGAGCAGCAAGTTAACAGCGGTGGCTTGATGAAATTTTAACACAGTTGTACTCAAGCATGCATCATTCACTATAGACGCATGGCGGACATTTTGCTCTGACTTCATGCTACGGTCACTGCAGAATTGTTGTTCCACTTTATGTCAGGTTTAAACTGTGTAAAGGAGGTAACCTGACAAATTGTATGGCACTGTTTCAGAACTAGTCACAAGCTGTAAAGAAAATAGGCGAGAAAAATCCAAAGATAATCATGTTTCAAAATGCAAAAGCAAAGTGAACTCTGGCCAGCCAAGACAATAACTAAATTTAGCGTTCTTCCACATCAAAGCTGAATTTTCAACACTAAACAATTCAGCCAAGTTAGTTGGACTTCAGAATGAGAAGAACTACTTCAAGAACAATTTCAGAGGCCTATACTATTCAATTTAGCAAGCTTTACATAGCAATTGCATAGAATAGGTTGCTTATTTTAACTTTTGTTATTTTTCATAGGCTAGAAAAAACTTAATCTTTTATGTCCAAAAATAAAAGCTAAGCCTACATGTTACCACAGCAGGAACATTTGCATTGCTAAAATAGTGATGACAATAACATATTCAATGCATTTCTTAATTGAAGACTTATTTAATCACCAGAATAGTCTACAGTTTATTTGATTAAGACAATAATCCATCTCAGCAGCCCTTATGAATTGTTTTAGCACAACCTTTTATCTGTTGTTTTTTTTCTATTCCAAAGTACACACTGGAGGTACATCAGGCTTTATTTCCAAAGTGTGAACACGGTGTAAAGGGCATCTCATCAGCTCTGGAAAGAGAATCAATGAGTGTGAGTGATGCGCAGTACACCTGGCTTTAACTTCACACCTCGTACAAACCATATGAACTCTCTTCACCTATATATCTAATGTGTTAGTCTTGATACAGCAGGAGGATGCTGCAGAGGCAGAGCTGCCCTGACTGGCCTCTGTGTAACTCTGTTTTTCAGTCTGTCTGCTGAACAACATTAAAGTTAAACAGGCGCAGAGCTCACACGCTCAAACCTCTTCACCTCATTTAAGCGGCAGACCAGAGGTCTGACATAAGCAGCTTAAATAAAGATGAGCTAAAGAAAAAAAGCAAAAAAAGCACAAGACCAACTCACAAAAAAAAATCAGCAAGGTGATTCAACCTGTGGTTGTGATGATGGTGTAAATTCAGCAACCTGAAGTATTGTTCAGAAGTTCTTTATTTTTTTTCTTATGAAGGCCCGGTGCAGAGTGTGTGTGCAGAGAAAGTGTGTTTTACTGCCCAAGCTTTAATTACCGACAGAAAATTGCTTTTGCAGTCCTCCAACATTTTGAAGTGAAAAGAATCTGAAATAATTTGCATTGTGCAACGATTCCGTAATTCATATTATGTAAGCAGTTATAATTCTCTTTTATCACAATGAAAAGAAAAAGTGCACTTTAAAGAATCATACTAATAGAAATCTGAAGTGCACGGCTTTCCTTTTATTAGTTCTGTAAATCAAATATGTGAATCACTATGGGGGGATTTTACCACAAAACAAGTGTTTTATTTGGATAGATAAGATGGGCAATTAGTTTTTAAAGGGCTATTTCACAACTTAATGCTCTTGAGCTGCATTTGATTTCATTTAAATTCCATGTTTAACCAAACTAAGGGTATACTGATTTTTCAACAGAAATCTAGAGTGTAAAAACTGAAAGCGGATGTAAATGTGTGTAAAAAAAAAAAGCAGTTTCTCACGTGTCTGGTTAAGGTTAGCTGCTAAATCCAAATGATCCCTACAAGATCCCATGGTAAAATTTGCAAAATAAACATGTTTATTAGAGTAATACTAATAAATAAATTGAATTTACACACTGTAATTATCTAATGCCTAGAAAAACAGTAAATTTACAGTAAAATGCTGTTCTCAACTTACAGGAAATCATTTCATCTTCTTTTATTGATTAGTCTTTCCACCAACACTAATCCACATGTGCACTGGTCAGATCCAAAGCCCCCTGATAATAAAAACCACATCTCTTCCCTCATGTGATCATAGCATGACACTCTTCCAGTCCACTGGTCTTACAGCTACATGAGACATCTGCCTCCACATTAAAGCCAACTAACCATATGTTCTCCACCTCTTGTCCTCTGCCCTACACCTCCTCCCTTCTGTCCATCATTGCTCAGGAGCTGGAGGGATGACCTTCCTTCCTCCAAGGTAAAAGCAACATCAGCTCAACTCAGCGGAAATGCAGGGGCGGTTGAGGTTAGCTGGGGTTGTGTGAATTAGTGGCAGCGTCAAAAGCTGGAGTGCCAGGGCTGCTGCGATAATGTGAGAGGGAAGGAAGACTTCCCCGTCCCTGAGAGACACAGCGAGATGAGGGGGGTGCGAAAAGAGGTGGTGGAGAGGAGGGAGGAGTGTTGCCCTGCAGGTGCTGAGTCATGTCATTGCTCTATTTTACACTGCTTTTGAGCGTCTTTTCTTTTTTGGGCTTTTTTGGCTCAGACCTTCAGTTCTCTTTTTTGCCATCTCATTCCCCTCTAACGTCTGGCTTTTATTTATTTCACTTTTTTCTTCTTCTACTCTCTATAATGAGCAGTCTCCAGTCCAAGCCTCTGTTCTATCATTAATGTGGTCTGTGCAGAAAAGAGACAGCTGCAGAGACAGACACACAAACACACACAAACCTCACATCTACTGTGGATCCCCACTTAGGATTAGACTCAGACGTGTGTATAATGTCGTATCCATCAAAGAGTATTTACACTCTGAGGCTGAGCAGATGTTATGTTTAGCACATGTGTTGAGTATGTTAGCATGCTACACTTGTAGTTTAGCACTGAACACAAATTTAGGCTTAAAGCTGATGCAATTCAAACAGTTTTGCACATTTTTGGTGAAAAAGTGAGATTCTAGCATGCTGTTTTTTTCTTATTTTCCTAAATATTATATTTCTGTAATAATTGATCTGCAAGTATGTGCATGCTTTTTGATCAGAATGATACATTTAAGCTGGAATATAATAATTATTGATATCCATGAACATTCAAATTTACTGTTTTATGTCAAAGCAGAAAAAGTCAAAGCACATGATTCTTCACTGGTTGAAAAATCTGTTGTTTTCTCCTTTTTATTCATGGACAAAAACATTTTTGAGTGGTTTTGTGTTATTCTTGATTTATTTTGTCATTCTGCTTTTCTATGTAAAAAGTACTGATATCTGTATAGATATTGACAATACTGGCCCTATATTTGCCTGGTATCAAATGGATACCAAACTTTACAGTAACACATATCACCACCTCTAAGCCGCCTGCTAAGAAGTGGGGTGAAGTAAATAAAGCATTGGGAAAATAATCTATGGGGTGGAGCCAAAAGAGCAACATGTTAATTTGGAGGAGAAGAATTGTATACAAGATCATTATAATGATGGTATCTGCAGTAGTCTGTTTGCAGGCATTATTGACATGAATACAAAAAAATACATCACAATGTCAGTCTCTTTTCTTTTGTCTGCCTTCATGTTAACATTACACCTTTCTCAGTGCACTTCTAATGTCATCTTCTGCCTCAAGAGACTCATATCTGACAGGAAAAACCTCCTGCTGTGAGTGACATCCAACAACAAGCACAAGTGGCAAAAAATGTCAAACTCAAAGCTTTATAAGGTTAATTTACAGGGTGTCAGTATGACCTAACTGTTAGCTTGTGCACTCCATGAGGTGAGATCTCAAGCTCTCCTTACTCTTACTCAGTTTCCTGCTCTGTCCTTGCTGAATAAAGGCATTAAATGCCTGAAAATATCAACTTCAAAAGAAAAAAGTAAAGACTAATTACACTGGATGATAATAGCTACTCTTCTTTTTTTATTCATTGCGCTTTGAGACATTTTACTGTAAGTCCTGGGAACCTGAACCCTAAAATGGGAAGCAATATTTTCAAAATGGTGACCAGTGCAGATAGGCCTCAAAACAGAAACTAAATCTAAGTCTATGTTTGATACAGTTTATCTCACTTTCAGATATTTGAATCTCAAATGTCAGTAAGAAGGTTGTTGTGGGACTTGAGGCTAGTTGTGATGCAAACTACAGCTTCAAACCAAGTCTGACAACTTTATGATGGCATCAAGGTCAAAAGGATTCATCCTCTGGCCACCATGAATGTCTGCTGACACACATAAGGCAAATTTCTGCATCTATGGTCAATGAAGCTGTTACTGTCAATGGTTGTAGTTCAGAAATACACAACTCTTGCTATTTCAACTGCCAGATGAGTATTTTGATATTCCAGATTTGATTGGCAGGTTTTATCCTCCAGCCAATATCTGTCAGTCTTTCTTTTTACTACATGCTGCTTTAATTTCTGGATAATACTGCAGAAGTGAAACTTGAAAGCCTCATTGGCAGTTGAAGACTTGTTGGTTTACTGTTCCTTAATGAATCAGGTTTATTCAGGCTGAAATCTAATCCACATTTCTTCCTTCTGTCATTCACATCCTGCAACCTCTGCTACAGCTGACGTGCATCATCCTCTCCGCCACCTCCTTCCGCTCTCGCCTGTTTCACATGCAACACTACATCTGGCATAGATGCATGCAAACACTGTTCCTACTGAAAGGAAACAGAGTCTTCCAGTTATATCAAAAAAAACAAAACAAAAAAAAAAGTGTGACTCATGTGAGCTGTGTTGTTCTCCACTAGTGGGAGGGTCCATCTAATCCCCAGTTTGTCGTCAAATCATGTCCCTATAAAAGTGAAGTCATGTTTTTTTCTAGAGCGAGACGTCGGCCAGACGTACTCAATTATTGAAAGTGGGGGGAAACATTAAAAAAGGGAACGTGTCGGCCTCAAAGATGAGGTGGAAGGCAAACTACATGCTCAGGCAAGAAAAAACAAACAAGAGCCGTGTTTCTGATCCTCCAACACCACTTACATCTACCTTAGCCTGAATGGTACACTGTGTTTCTCTCTTCGAATGTCACACTGTGGCACCATAAACACTAACATCTACAGTATGTGCTGGAAAACACAGTGTAACTGCAAAAAAATGCAGGGACCAGACATGATACAGGTGCCACAGCGGACCTCTTTAAATGCTGTTTACCATGTAACAAATTCTGCACATTACTCTAACTACAGAGCTCATTGAGTATTCCTTTTCATGTTTAATGAGTCCAAAACAGGCAAAAAAAAAGGCTTATTCATGCTTAACCCGAGTGACGTACTGAGCCGCCTTGTCATTAATCTTTCCAGCCGTGAGGGGATGATGAGAGAGATATCCCAGTCATCGTCCTTAATGGCGGCAGAAAGGAGTCAAACTATAAAGTGCTTGTTAATGCAGGCCAGAGGATGGGAGCGAGGGGAATGTATTGCTATCTGTTTCCCCGTCTCTCCCTCCCTCTCTCTCTCTCTTTAAGTGACTGACAGATTGACAAAGCAGCATCATATTATTAATTCAACAACACGCACACCCACCCAGGCAAAGATAAGCTTGAAATAGAAGCGTAATTGTTGCTGTGGTGATGAGATGTGCGAGCCTCGTTGTTTTCAGACAGCAGCCGCCGCCTCGCCAGATTTTGCAGAGGAAGAGAGAGAGAGAGCAAGATGGTCTGTGTATCTGTGAGTGTGCGCGCTGGAGCAGATTGAAGCAGAGTGTGTGTGTCACTCAGCAGCACTCACTACTCCTCTATTATGGAGATCATTACAGTCCACCATCATTAAAAGTAACTTCCCAAGGTCCGCACTGAAGGACGAATCATTGTGGGCGTGTTTGTCGTCACACAAAGAGTCAGGGGGGAACAAAAGGTGCAGCCTGGCGCCTAATTCTCTCCCGCAGGCGAAAGACTCCTCTACCACTTTTTCCTTTATCAGCGCGGCTTCTCGAGAAGGTGAAGGTTGTCATTTTGGTTCCGCCTGAAATGACAGTCCATGACATCCAATACCATGCATTTTATTGTTGAGTGAGCAGAGAGCATCCTGAGGGCAACGGGACATCTTATGAGAATGCTTTGTGCTACGAGAGCGCACAGACGTTTGAGTGCCTTACACACACAAACGCAACCCCATCCGACCACACACATTCATAAACACACCCCCACATTCAACGACACATTCACAAACACACTCTCATTCAACTACACACACTCATAAACACTCCCATCCAACTACAGGCTCCAGCTTCCCAGCAGGGATGATATCAGTTTTATCACAATCTCAAGTATTTGCAGTACAAATATGACCTTTGCTCTTTTGCCTTTTATCATTTTTAGAGCGAGTAAAACTCAAACTGAACCATTCAGCTTCTCCGTTTGGGTGAATCCAATGCTGCCTACATGTTCTACTGAAAAAAAACACTATAATTTTACAACAACAAACTACAGTGAGACCACTTAATCCCATGAGAACATTACATCGATAATATAAGCATTTTGAATTATCAGCACCAGTCCATGTCTGCTTTAAAAAATAGATTATGACACTGCAGGTGTTCTCATTAGTGTTTTCATAGTGAATAAGTCTTTCAGACCTATTTTGCCTTTATTCAAGGATGGGACAGTGGATAAAGCAGGAAAAAGGGGCAAAAGTGAAGAGTAGCATGTTGGAAAGGTGAGACAGGTTGGAATCAAATCCAGACTGTTCATTTAAGGACTTGTCTGAAGCTTGGTTTATGCTTGACGTGCTTGAAGCAGAAAATTTGTTGGAGATGCTCTGACAAGACAAACAGGAGCTGCTGAAGTACAAAAACACATACAATGCCTGGCCAAAAAAACCTCACAATTGAATTCAACTAAGCAGGCTTCTGTTGGGTGATTACTGCATGGGCGATTATCTTTCATCTTGCAACAAGTTATTTAACCCCAGCTGATGTATTAAGTAACTTCCCATTTCTTAAACAACCATGGGAAAAACATCCTGTGGTTGTTAAGAGATGTTAGTCTGTTTATGAAGGGTCAAAGACCCTCTGAATTGTTATTCTTATCAAATCTTTGTATTTTAGCAAATGTAAAATAAAAACAAACACATATCTGCGTAGTATGTTGCCCATTGTCCAACCTGTGCTCCAAGTATTGACCTACAGATGTCTGTTCACCAAACTACATCATAGTGTGTTTTAATTCTATCCTAAGACCAAGACCCTGAATTATTCTCTCTGCACTCTGTCCTTCTCTAACTTTGTGTTTCTCACTCTGAACTTCTCAGCACTCTGTGGCAGCTTGACTTCTCGCTGTTCTGATTCCTTCATAAATAATGAAAAGCTGAGCAGGGCAAAGTAAAAAGCTGTGAATACTAGGAAACCCTACTTGCCTCACAACCTTGTGTGAGGAGTCCAGGACCCAGGTTAAAGGCAAGTGACAACCTCCAGTGTTGAAAACAAAACCAATTCAGAGCGAGGACTTGTAGTTCCGTAAGTCACCATTGAGATTACCTCAAACTTCCATATCCATCTTTGTATGCCAATCATCAGTGTAGTGAAGAAAGCAGTTTTAGGTCTGTGGTATTAGCTGTTTTCATGAGCCTGAAAGTTTGCGTGACCTTTTTCACCCTACACTTGGAAGTGGCTGTCATTACCTGACTTGGGTGAAAATGTGTCTGAGTATGAGTGGGCTCAGGTGAATCTTCTGGAAACTTAAAATGAACACTAAGATTCATCTGATCCTCTCAGTACCCCGGCCTAATACTTCAAAATATCTCTGTCCCATTGCAAAGTGCGCTTGAGATAATGCTTTTACTTTGGGATACTGTTGTACTGGAGTGTTAAAGGGCTTTCTCATCCTACTTAAAGTAATTACGCCTCATCATGCTGCGTGAAATAACACAAGATGACGCTTCACAAAAAGTTTGCTGGAGTAAACTCAGACAAACACAGGAGGAGGTGTAAGCATAAAAAGTTCTGTCACACTTGAAGGAAAACACAGTGAAGAGTGGAACTTCTCAAACATCTGTACCTTTAACGTTGCACAGATGTGTGAATTCAGCAAAAGCAGCGTACAGTGCAGCCGCAGGTGCACCGAGGTGAGAAGTTCATGATGAGATATCCGGAGGATAATGATGGCAATTCCAATAACTGGCCCGGCTCACTGCACACCCACTCGCTCACAGTGCAGAATCTTAATCCTGAGCTCTAATCCTGCTGACTGAGAGGACCCACAGAGCCATTTATAACAATGCAAGTAATAAAGAGGACAGCACAAATACATCCCCACGGTGGTGATGACAGGACTCAGAGATTACATCAGCTCTGACAGAGAGAGAGTGACTAAAGTGTAACACAGCGGGGCGCCAGGTTTGGATGATTTATGTCTTATGTCACCTTTCAGACTCGTCACAAGAGTCTGCTTCTTGTTTGTTATGAATGCAGCATCAGGGGGTCATAAGAGTGAAGTGATTTATGATTAAATAATTTGCACATTTATCTTACAGTCTATAAAATATTCAAAAAAAATGATAAACTAGAAAATGAATAGAAAGAAGTCATAACGCCCAAGGTGACTTCATAAAATTGCTGTTTCTTGCTGGACAAATAAGCTGTTCAAACCCTCAAGAACACTTTTTCACCTGTAATGAGGGACATTATGCTCATTTTTCATTCGTACTGTACCTCTGTAGCAGCTTTCATTATCTACAGGTTGAAAAACTAAATTGATCTGTGGCTTGTGCCTTTGGAAACCTTTTTCTTTTCTTGGATTCCATTAGAAATGTTCTTTTTATTCTAGCCAGTGTCTCTTCAAGGCCTGGTCTCTAGTCTTTTTGTACCACTCTTCTCTTAATTGGTCAGCTCTCTTGGAGCTTCCTCCACTGTTGCCATCCAAAAAAGTCCAGCATCATTAAGTTGACCACTATGAGGATGAGTAACCACCTGTGACGTCACAAAATGAGCTATTTTTTTGTCCTTTTTGTGTAGTTCTCAAGAAAACTTCAAACCAAGCTGTTCAGAGGAACATTTTATCAGTTTAACACATGCCTACCTCAGATTTGAAACTTTCTCATATTAAGTATTGAAATCCTATATTTAAACTTTTCTGTTCATCAAGTACAAGTAAAAAATGATGCTTCCTCTTTGAGGGAAAAAAGAGAAGAGAATTCTCTTATTTAAATCTGGAACCAGCACACCTAAAAGACTTCTGCTCTAGGAATTACTTCCAGACTTTTGCTGTTGATTACTTTTCTTTATGATCAATTTAACACATTTCAAGCCATCTGCCAAACTTTACATCAACACTGTTATAATTAGAGTCTGAGGCCCACAAAATCCTGTAAACACAACTCAGATCAACACTTTTGAATTAACAAACAAGATTTCAACTTTAGTCCTTCAAGGGCAAGCCAATTTTCCATCCATTAGACACACAAAAGCATTTTGATCAAGAGTTCAATAAGAGTTGTTCTGTAATGTTCTTATTGTTCAAAACCTCAAGGTCACCTCTGCAACACAAAGACTCTAGAAATGTGTTACTTGTTGTACTTTGGAGCCTCAGTTTCTCAGAATACATTAATTCTGTGCATTACAGGCCTCCAGCTCTGAACAAGAAAGCTATGTGTCGATCATCAGGACTTCCTGCAAACAAGGCGTAAAGCATTTTCCATCTGGGTGAAAGCAGCCTGTCTGGATCAGTGTGTGGAGCTGTTCCTGTGATTCTGCAGTCAGGGATTAGCCGCTCACCTCCATGATGAGGCCATTTTGGCTATAACTACTTTCCGTGTTGTAGCGTTTCCAGCAGCGCTAAGTCTGCAGGGAAACGTTGGAAAAAAAAACACAAAATGTGTTGTGCTCCTAATTGGCAAAAAGGACCAAGTGGGTTTGAGGGATTGTGAGCTCCTGGTGCTGAGAGAGAGACACTTTGTAGGAGGCTGAAAAAAGGTTTGTGTGTAACTAAAAAGAAGACACAGCTGGGACGGCTAACTGGAAACATAGCTTTTATGCATTTATGTATTCAGGTGGGAAGACAATTTAAATACAGACTCAACATCAGCTGAAGGTTTTTTTTTTTCTGGGAAAAGTGGCAACAAGAAGAGGAATGCAATTTTGTAACAAGAGGAGTGTTCCCCTGCAAGGCTCTTGAATATGGGGTTGCCCTTTAAAATCAGAAACTAAGTTTGTGTCCTGCAACATTTCAAAGAAAGAAGATTTCCGTGTAGACCTGCTTCATTTTGTTTAACGCTAAAAAAATAAAAAGATTTTATGCAAAGCTATGGAAGACAAATAAATAAGAGGCAAAATAAATGAATAAATGTGAAGTTCCCAGAAACCTGCAGCGGTTACACGTGGCTGTCTCAAAGTCTGCAGTGAAAAGCCTCCGAGGCTGACTCTCAACCCATGTGATAGGGAAGGACTTCATGTTTCTGGCGAGGAGCGAAGAAGTCTGTCACGTGCTGCTAAAAGGGGACGAGAGGGGAGAGGACGGAGGGTGTAAAGTGGACAAAGAAGGAGAAAGTCTGCTGCAGAGGCCCTGAGATTTCTGCCAGTCTGTTGACACTTACTGGGCGAGAAGTCAATGGAGACAAGCATGGAGGCTATGCTGTGACACGTCTGAGGCTTTGGGGAAACTTCCGCCCTCCCTCAGTCTCTCAAACACACAAACACAAACAAATAAAACAAACACAAGCACACACACACAGTCAGGATAGAGGGGAGGATGAGTCAGCGCTGCCCCAAGTTGAATGGAAGAGGAGGTAACACGTGAGCGGAGACGGCTGCAGAGAGGAGGTGGAGCTGTGAGGAAGGTGGACGGGGATTTCAGCGGTCTCCATGCCAACACCATGACAGCGTGGCTCAGGTGTGTGTCCTGACCTGTCAGTAATGTCACACAGGTTGTTGACGGAAAAAGGAGAGAGACTGCACACGAGCAGAAATGGTTCAGATGTAAACAAATGTGTAATGAAGCAAACATGTCCCAACAAGTTTGGTTGATGTGCAACCATTATAAAAATTTAAACTCAGGAACATCACAAACTAACAGCTCTCGAAATCTCCATCATGCAATTCTGAAGAAACTCTCCGAGTATAAAGAATCTATTTCACTGACTTTTCACGCTGCATTAATTACCTAGAGAGAATTGCAGACACATCAGAAGAGTGCTGTTTTTAAGCATCATGCATCTCCAAAAATGTATGTGTACTACACCATGTAGCTGACAAACAGTCTGCTGCTTATGGCATCATTAATAACTACGAAAGTTAACTGCATTCTTTTCTTTTATTTATGATTCACTTCTACACCATTACTCAATGATATCTCTCCTGCTTATGTAACCTATGAGGTAGAGAGTATATTTTCATATACAGTATATGTGCTTTCCAACATCTGCCAGTGCACAAACACATTTAGTTAAACCAGCACAGATATGCATTTAGAAGCAGCAGCCATCCATGAAGAAGAAATGATGTTTTCATAACCTGACTAAACCAGCGGCCAAAACCTCTTTTTTCCACCGTGTTTGCACATGGCTCAGTTCAAACAGCACGCTTATCTTTTGCCGTTTCAATCCTCTCACCGCAGAGAAATCTAGAATGGATACATTGATTCTGGAAGACATGCATCCTCAGGTATTCGTGCAGGGGTAAAAAAAACAAAAAAAAAAAGGAGACCACTTTTCTTTTTTTTTCCTCCTCCAGACAAATTATGTAACAAATGGTCAATGGTTTTCAGACCCGAGGAGTCAAACCTGAAAGGTTTCAGGCAGGGTGTCTGCCGAACAAGTGAATCATGATGTAACGTGATGAATCTCTGGGGAGACGTGGAGTGAAGATGTTAGCTGCTGCCATTTTTTCCAGACAGTAACCTGCTCTGCAGCAGAGATGCATGACAAATGGGGCAGATCCTGAGTCGTGGCTACGTGTCACAGCACATGAAAATCTTACCATGCAAATATTTCTCAAAAGGAGAGAAGAGTTTAAACACATTTATTGACATGATTATTGCCTTTCATAATAATTTTTCATCATAAAGGCTGCAAAAAAATCTCTTTATATTAGAAATGCAATTATAACACGGTGCCTAAATAAAAATTAACTAACCCAAAAAGCTGTGATTTTACAGATAGGTGAGATTTCCAATCCTCTCTGGAAAGATATTGGCGCCAAAAATAATGGTGAATTTCTGTTATATTTTCAGGCTTATCTCAGGAGAAGTCAATAGCCAATTTACAGCTCCATCTATCACACAATGCAGACCTGCATACACACACAAATACACAACTTCCTAGTGGCTGTGGTGCACAGAGGGCAGACAAGAATAACCTCTCTCCGGCTTCCCTCCAAACCTTGGACCTCTCCAATAATCACTCCCAGACGAGAGCTCGACACCCCACATGATCACAGCTCTAATCCTTGTACTCATGTGGGGTAAAGCTACCAATTGTTGCAGCCAGTAATTGCTCTGCATAGTAATTATCCTGCATAAACAGTGTTGCTACATGCCCCCCTGAAGAACCAGCTGTAATTATTTTCTTTTGAAAGGGAATTTTTCATTGCCTTAAATTAAACCACTTAGCGGATGGTAACTTTTAAGGTTGTGCCGTTGTGTAATGAGGGGATATTCTCGTTAAATGGAGCCTCAGCAGGCTTCCCTTGGAGAGGGTGTTACTGGTTTGAAACAGAGAGCTGAAGGGAGGAGGAGGAGGTGGTGGGGGAGGAAGGAGGGGAGTTTACATGGGAGGGTGGGAGGGGAAGGCTGCAGGCGTAGAAGTGGAAAGTTTATCGTCATTTCAAGGTTGTGTTGTGTCCCATCCACCTGTGAAGCTTCATTGACCACACTGCTCTTCATGGGCTATAAACAACAGGCTAACAATCACCTGCTGGCCAGAGACACTCACACACACACACACATGCACATGCACACACTTGCATTCACACACTAATTTGTCTCTGTAATGTGTTCTGCAGCAAATCTCTGCTGTGGCAGCATGACGCATGCTGACACCTCAATATAAATTATGAAAGCATAGTCCAAATCAGGCATTACTCTCTGTCTTGCACTAACAAAAGCACACTAGGGCCACCTTCAAGACGTCCAATGGTGAATTAAAAAGCAAGGATAAATCAAGCTGTCAAAGATTTTGCATCGACCTGCAAACTGCCGGATTTAAAACGGTCTCTGAAAGCTTTAACATTTGTCTCCAGACAGCTCTGCCACCCACACTGTGTGGTTCAGCAACACCACTCCACAGCCCAAAGATGAGAACACCACTCGTAATCAATTACAGCTGAATTATGCTGTTTGAGCATGGTTATTTATCTCTCCCAATATCCACGAGGAAACACCATAAGGAGGGTTTGGAGGACAATGATTAATTTAATCAAGTGTGAGTGAACTTTCTCCAAAAATCATGCCGCTCCGACGGATAATCCGCTTTCCCTGAAACGTTTCCAACAGGATTAGCCCCCGAGGGAAGCCTGGATGTGTTTTCCAGGGGAGAGAAGGAGGGTGAGAGAGGGAGAGAGAAAGGGAATAAACAGAGGCAAGGAGATTAAAAAGAGAGCAGGATAGCTGATGGTGAGAGGGAGGCAGAAGAGGAGGAAGGTTAGAGATAAGATTCAGAGGAGAGGAGCAAGGCCTCGTTGGAGAATAAAATAAACATATTTGAATCAACACGCTGCAGTTTCAGTCGAAAAAAGATCAGAGAAAAGGGAAGGAGATGAAAGAAGGAGGGGAGGATGGATGGACGCTGACAGAAACAAGAATTCCTCAAAGGCACCAAAGCTTCTAGAAATTTGGCTTCAAACTGTAATATAGTAGACATGATTTCAGTAGACATTAACTAAAACCAGAAAGAAAAGTAACATCTTGACTGTTACGCTTGGTCAAAATGGCTAATTCTGCTGGTCAGACAATTTGTCAAAGTTAGCAATAGCATAGATAGCAGTTAGCATGCACAGACAAGATGTCAAAAATGATTCTTGATCATTTATGTCAAAGTAAATCTTTTTTTGGTTTTATGTTTTGATGATGTTTCACCTCTTGTCCAATAAAAGGGTTTAATGTTCTAAACTGACCTTTGGGAAATGGGTTAAGACTATGCTGAGGAGAATTGATGTTGTTGAGTAGTTGTCAGTTTATATCTTGATAGAAAATGCAACAGTTTTGAAGACATGTTAGAAAAGAAAAGCCACTTGTTAAATTTAAAGGGTCGACCCTAAACAGCGACCTGAGACACCCACTCATCAGCGAACAATGCAAGTTTCCTGTCAAAACGGCCTAAGCACTGTGCACACTTAAGATCAGGTAACCTCAACAACTCACCAAGCTTAAAGGTCAACAAAAAATCAGCAACACCAGAGAAATGATGCCTGTGCAGTTCATCAAAGTCCCACTTGAGGTTCACGCTTAAAGCAAACCTTAGTAAGACCTGTCAACTTTAAAAATGATTCAAGTCTGATTAACCCATTTTTTTGACTCACTCCAGAGTTTAAAGTTTCGCTTAATTTGGCATTAAGAGGGATGTAGCCTGCATGAATAATAGGCAAACACATTTAAGCTAATTGCTGAGAGACTTTAGACCCACTTAGACCCAGAAGGATTGGTTGAGTCAACATTTCCATCTGGCAACCATCATTAGTTAGAGTTGAAACTCCATCTTGAAAATGATAGATGGGATCACTGTGACTGGCTTGCTTTTATTTATTTGTATTTTTTCATCTGTTGTAAAAATTTGAAGAAAAATTGGTCATCAGCACCGGAAACCAAGAGCTCACCACGAAAAGGAGATGCAAACAACTATATCAAAAACCATTAGCATATTCATGAACCACAGGGACTTTATTTCTTTTTGTAAAGTGTAAAGTGAGGAAACCGTCTTCAGAGATGAGAGGTAAATGTCTCATATGCCTCCAATCAAGTCCACTTTTCCTGTAGTGTCAAACAATGCATGTACACATGCACTGTTAGCTGAGGTGCAATGACTTCTAAAGGCTATGAATGCTATATCCTGGCTCAGTAGTAATAGCACCTGCTAAGCAAACACCTACCACTAGAACTCCAGACTCTGAGAGGAGGAGTAGAGGAGGGAGTGCTTGCAATCAATGGCCTTGTCAACACATCAAGCACCTGCAGATTAAAATTGACACCTTTGGTTCGTACTTAACATCTGCAGCTGGTAGCCCCCAGACAGTGCTAATGCTATGTTGAAAGAGAAGACAGTATCTGTATGACTGTGTGATGGGAAGACAGGACTATTCCCATTGATCGAAGTTTCACTGTATTTTTTTAATCATTTCTGAGCTTGCATACAAACAAGTCAACAAGTCTACTCCTTCACCTCATACCACATCAGCATGACATGTACTGGTTGACCTTGTCAATATCCCCGCAGAGGAGTAAAGGTCAAATACTCCCAGGGCGCAGACCCATTGGCCATTTCTACAGTGCCCTACTCAAGCATGATTGGCCCCCTGCAGCGCCATTTTCCCGCTGGCTCGTACTGCCCACTGTCACACTATTCCATTATGGACCAGACTTAAAGGCTACCTCATCATGAAGCATCTCTTTCCATGGAGCGTGTCTCATCACAGTCAGCACGATAACACAGAGAACATAGCTATGACTTGAGTCACTTTTTGGCTAATATTAGGTCGTTTCAGTCCGACACAGCCTCCTCACACCCCTGCTATTGTTTAAAATGATTGTCGATAGAAGCAGTCACAGTGATTTTACATCATGGATTACTAGTCATGTCCTCGTTGTGGAGGTGTGTTTGTGCTTGTGCATGAAGTGTACTGCGCTGAAGCACACCTTTCAGAAGTATACCAAAGTCAAGAAAGTGTACCGTGCCTGAACGAACTGGATTTAAGGGTTGGATGTATTTTGACTTGACCTGGCAGCCTTTTGCATAGATGGATGAATCTTAATGTCCCCCGGGCTTGTTCAAAAAATGTCTGCTGAATCCAAAAAGAAGCTTTGCTATTTGAATATGAAGCAGTTCTCTCTAGAAGTTAAATAAATTTAAAAAAAAATGAACTTATAAAAACTTATGTTCTTCGTCTCTCAGCAACATTGTGTTCTATGGCCCAGAAGCTGTGTGGAGATTAAAAGAAACCATACTTTTCAATAATATCTAAAAATCCATAAAAGTAGGCAAATATTCCCACAGTGCTCGTAGGCAAATGATTCACTCACGCTAAGAACTACAAAACTGCAGCGTGATCATTCTTGTGCATAAAAGTTAAAGTGGAAAGAAGGAGGAGCTGAGCTGAGTCTCCTTTACTGCAGCCACTTATATAGCACGAGGTGTCCCAATGCCTCACAATGAATACAAGATTTCTGAATAGCACCACAATCTCAAGAGTCTCTCCGGGAGCACAAGACTCCCAGCAGGCCGCCTCTGGCCCGATAGTACAGCTTTCTATTTAAAATCTATGTAGTGTCGAGCTGGGGGTTACAGCTGCCAATGGGGCGTCGCTGAGCCGCGCTGAGAGCTGTAGCCTTTGATTAAGCTCCTCTATTCCGAGCCTAATGCCCCGGCCTTGAATTATTCACCGAGTTGGTGGAGAGGGGTTGCGCATGCTACAAGCTTGCTAAGTGTGTTAGCCTAAAAAAACATAATGCAATAAAGCTCATCCATGCATAATGGATGGGAGAGCAGGGCTGGGCGCTTTCTGTCGTGGGAGGACAGAATTAGAGAGAGGGGATCAGAGGAAGGCAGCTCAACGCCTGATGATGCCAAATCGCCGCCGTCCTGCCATGCCAGGGTGCTCGCTCTCCGGCCACAGCCCCTCCTGTTCTATCAACTCTCTTTCTATCAACTCTCCTTCTTTCTCTGTCCATCCAGCAGAGCTTTAGCACAGTTTCTTTCAGGGGAAATGACAAGTGGAGGACATCACTAGACAAAGAATTAGAAAGTCAACAGGGGTCACAGAGGAGTGAATACAGCTTAGGAGGAGACGACGCTCAGGATTTAAGGTTTTATCTGAGATATCGAGCCACCTTCAGCAGGACTTTAAGTGAATCCTGCAGGGCTGTAATTGATTTACTTTGTACTTTCAATTTTTAACATTTGCCACATGCCACACATTTGCTTGTGTTTCCAGAAAACAGGAGCCCATTCAATTCAATATGTTGTGTCCTGTGAACTGCACTCCTGGAAACTTCAAAATACCACCCAGGTGGAGTGAATTCTGTAAAGAAACACAGCAGAAATTGCCTGACACCTATTACATTGCTGCAAGAACCCAGGGTGAGTCCATGTGAGCATGCAGCAGGTAAGAGCCCAGAAAATTCACTGCTAACAAGCGAGCTGAGTTATGACGTCGTTCATGCTGAGCAGAGTTTGGCTGCTGTACACCCTTTCAGATTATCTCCCACTGTGAGGTTTGAAACGTAAGTTCCTGGAAATATCAGGGCCTGAATGTGCTGAAATTTTCCAGAAAATGTAAAGTGGGCTTTGGCAGCAGACTTTACGATGTAAGTCTGGAGACCATGACTGAATAAATCAGTTCATTTGAAGGAAAGGGTAAGAAATGAATACAAAACAGTTTTGATAAAAACTATATAAATTACAAAAAGGAGAGAAAATGTCATGTCCTTGACTAATGAATGAATAACATCTATTTAAACACATCTTCTTCATAATAAAATCCTACAGATAAATTACTTTCATTTAATCTACGAGGCGAACACTCATATGATGCTGATTCTAATCAAATCTAGCACACCAAAAAAAAAATCATCCCTGTGTCACATGATTGAAACCTGTGATTCGTGCAATCAACACCACTCAGGTTTGTGCACGATTTTCTCTCTGCAATTAAATATCTGATTGTCCCTGAGGTTTTTCAATGCCCCAGAAGCTCATTAATCGTACAGGAGTCTAATTCACACCTTTCAGTTTTATCTAACTCGCTGGAAAAGGTTTAGAGCAACTTAAGGCAGAGTCAGGAAGAGAGTTCTTGTGTCAAATTCAACCCCCGTGTTGAAATTCGTGCTGTGTGGGATGCAGGAAAACAACATTTTCACTACTGATATGACTAATCAAACTTTAATATGTGCTGTTAATATTAGCTGCCTCATTTACATTTATCAGGATGCAGACAAGAGAGAGGATGGCAACGGTTTGAAATCTCAGCACAGCCAGGCAAAACTCCAAGCAGACAAAACTCGATCCAAAGCTGAAGTCATCTCAAGGTTCGCTTGCAGCCTCCGGTGAATACTCAAGTAAAGGATGGAGTTGAAGAGTGTTTCAGAGTTCTCTTCTTTTCTGCTGATTTCTTTTTAACTTGTGGAGTGCAGGGCTGAGATCTGGCAGCCAGAGGTTGGAGGAGTGTGTGAGTTGCATCTTGTTAAGCAGGCGAAGAGGCAGCATGTTGTGTTAATAAGCCAAAGGACGGATGCTGCTCAATATGCTTCACCACACTTTGGTTTGCTGAAATGTTTGACTTCTGCACCTGTTGTTCAGTGCTGTGTCTGATGTATCACAGTCGTCCTGCAGAGGTCAAGTGAGGAAGCAACATTTGCAGAAACTTCAGCATCATCTTGTGCTTTAAAGAACTTAAGTGATTAAATGACTTTATTTAGCCTTTAGAAGCAAACAACACCAAACCATAATTGGCTGGCGCCTTTTTTTTATTGAAGTTCACATTCTGGCAGGATTTGAAGCAACGTTATTCCTCTCTTGGTCATTTCATCCCTGAGTAGTTTAATAAAAGCCGTGCATAAATCAAGTGAAAGGGAGGAAGACGTTTACTGCTTCAGCTGCATCCTCTCTGTCAGAAAGGACTATCAATTAACCAACAAATAACCACAATTCAGTGACTACGCTTTCACCACTGCTTTTAGTTAGACCGAATTGAATAAATGCATTACACAGAGGTAGAATTATTTCACAAACCTTTCATTACAGCCTCAAAACCTTTCTCTAATTTGAGAATTCACTAAAATAACAGGATTTCATCCATCAGACGTGTGCTTTCCGTCATGCCATCTGTAGGCCTGGAAATTACCTTTTAAAATGTCAAGCTGTCAGACTGTGGACTCTGTCACATGCACATTGACTGGTACCTGTTTATCTGTCACAGTGACAGGAACGTATGGCAGTAAAGAGGCTTTATGGGTAAAATAAGAATACATTAGTTCCTCAGAAGCGATAGTGATTCATAGACAAAAAAACACAGGCAGAGTGGAAGAAAGTACCTATGCATGTTACAAAGACATTTTAAAAGGGAGTTCTCATGTTTAGTTAAATGTATGAAGTGCAAGTCTTCTCTGCAGCCTTCTCTGAAGTTACATTACAAGATCTGCTTCTGCTAGCTCTGTTGAAAGTATGTGATCGATATATGGCTTAGGGAAAAAAATCAATAGTAGATTGATGTTTGTGGGAGCATTGATTGTATTTAGATATGGATAAAATGTCCCTTCCTCCTCCCACTGTTCAAAAACAAAGCCACAATCCCATATTGATATGCAATGATTTTTTACTGTAAGTTTTCGCAACCAAAGTTTTCAAAGAGGTGATGGGCTCTTGGAGGCACAGTACAGACCAAAACATGAAATTAACTTGATAAAAGGGCAAAGATTCCTCCAGTTGGAGCAGATTAACCAGATTATTGTGTCAATTTAAGCTACACACACGGTAAAGTCGTGATGTTCACAAACAAACAGAACTAATTTATGATTTAATGCAAACAATAAGAATTGTGAACTTTCAAACACATGTTAATATTACATGACATCATCCAAGTTTCTGATGACAAAAACAATAAAGCCCTATAAATAAATGAAAAATAAGCCAGTCTTTTAAACCACTCTCTTAATTCTGGCTTCACAGGATCCGGCTGTAAATCCCATCTCTAACTAATGTTGGTGTTTGTCACATTTTCCTTGAGTTTGCTGATCAAGAGCACTCATAGCTCAGTGATACCGCCTTGTTTTAAAGCATCAACTAACCAATTTAAGTTAAATTTCTCAACAAAATGAATGTTCTTTGACATGAATGAGGAAAATACGGTCTAATGATGATGGAAACTGATGCATGTCTGAGAAGGTTTGCTTAACATGAATGAGCTCATAGTTCTAATTTTTCCAGTCTGTTAACATGGAGGAGGAATACATGAGGCCTTACTTTGGACAAGGTGCCATGTTGTCCATCTTTTTACCGTTTATGGAAAGGACGTTTTTATTGCACATACACAGAGTTTTACAGCCTGATAAGGATGGAGGTGCAACTGTTTCTTATCCCAAGCTTACTCCTATGCTGTTTTTATTACAAAACTTGTCCATTTTTTTCAATTGAAGGAATTACAGATGGCAAGTGTTTTAAGATCTTGTTGAGTTTTATTTTGCTCTGCTGTGCTCTGGGAACAGAGACATGTACACACTCTTTTGACTGGGCCACTAACATAGGTGGGGCATGGGTCCCATACATGCTAAATAACAATCATTTAAGTATCGAAAAAATCTTAAATGTAAGTATCAAATACATGTCTCTCAATTTTATTTCTTTTCAGCTCTGATTGCAGCCCAAATTGGCAAAATAAACCATCTTGCCTGTAAACAAAACCAGTCTCTGCTTCCAGTCTGGAGGTGTGCAGCAAAGAGGAGATTTGTGCCCACAGATACAGTGAGTAAATAAACAGCTAAAACCAAGCAGGGTGCTGTAAAGCATGCATAAGCCCTTTGAATTAGTCTCCCTGATCTGCCTCTGATGACAGGCATTCACACAGGCTGAATACAACATGAGAGAACATCACAACAACACACACACTGTTCCCTCCTGTCAACGCTTCAACACAAACCGCAGCATCATTCAGTCGTTATTCCTACATGCAAACCTCAACCTGGTAATAATGCAGTGGCTGGGGGATGGTTGAATGGTTTCAAAGCATGTGTAAAGTGATGATGTGTTGTTATCAAGTTCTTCTGCCCCTTCAGTGTTTGTTCTCCATGTTATACCGCGAAATTCCCTCAGAGACACTCCACAGCCCTTCTTCTCTGCAAGCTGACAGCATGTTAACGGCTTCAGGATTCATTAGATATCGCACCTCATAAACCAGGCCTCCATCATTTTACAGTTGACTGAGCATTGATGGTGCAGTGTTAAAAACATCCAGTAAATCTGCTTATAAACATTAAATAAAAATGGAAGTGCTAGTAAATACTGACCACAATGGAAGCAGGCTGAACACAGATATCAAGATCCTCTTACTGTCTGTTACACTCAAAGTTATTTGCACTTTCTCCAAACTGAATCTCAAAGACATGCTCTGCAGTTCCTCAAGAGGCCACAAGAGGCTTCTTCCAAATAATTGGCTCCCTTTGGATACGGCCAATTTAATAGCTAAACAAACATGTTTACAGTAGGAGAAGGTACATGCTCTATAGAGTTGTTTTCTCTATTGTTGACAACTGTATGTAGATGATTTTACATAGAAGTCTCATTTTTAATTATCACACATATCTCACATAATTAGTGGTTTTGTGCATATGAGTGACAGGTAGGAACTGCTAGATGTCTGCTACGTGTAACCTTCCTTAATTAATTGACTGAAGCTGACAACTTAGCTTTGCTTTCATTGTTGGTGAGTGATGGGTATATATTTATGCAGATATCAGACAAAAGCTGTTACTTGCATATAGTTTTTTTCTTGTTGCTGTTCTATAACATAAGTCTGTACTGCAGCTTTAACATATGTGAGCATATAATGTTCTAAAGAAGCTAAATAAACTTTTAGAGTTCACTGGGTTTTGAAGCCCACCTCAGGTTTATAATAAAACCAGACAAAGATTGTTCAGAATTGTAAGAGTAACTGCACATAACCAAAAAGTCTTAGAAAAACAAATACGCATCAGTTGCTATAAATAATGCAACTAATGATGAAATGTATAACAAGGAAAACATGATAAGTAGGACAAGTTTGAAATGATGTTTTGAGTCATGATCGAAAAAGATAATTAACATCCAGGTAATACAAAAGCAAGAATGGTTAATATCTATAAGTGTGAACTTAAGCATTACACTTCAGCCAAAGAGAGAGGGTACAGAAAATCAACAAGGATAACGAGGGGGGGGGGCAGATAATAATTTGCTAAAAGCATCTAGGAATTATTGAATTTATTGTATGAAATATAAACTTATTTGTTCATGGCTGACTAAAAATAAAGTATGTTTTCTTGTAAAAAGTGATCTGTAAAAGTAATCCATGTTGATGCTAACATGCATCATCTTTTCACTTTGTCTCACATGTACTCTTCTTTTTGTGCTTGAAAAAAAAGGTTGATTCTCAACATATCTGCATCATGATGTTGGTCAAACCTGAGACCTGTAAAATATCAGTAAATCTTAAAGGAACAGGTGACCATTTTTGGATAATGGTCTTCTGCGCCTCAGTGTAGTTTATTTTCCTCGACTGTTGAAGTAGCGTTTACTTGGAACAGATGAGTGGGTGCTACTTTGATCGATGTAATGGACCCAAATATGATGAGCTGTGCACGTAAAAGAAAAGCCAATGACTGGCTATTTCATAATACCTGAAAATTTGGCATTTGTTCCCAGCAGGACATAGCTCACAGCTTCGGCAGACAATGATAGAAAATGATTTTATATATATGTGTTTGTCTGTTGTGTATTGTAGAAGCCAAGATTCTCTACATAGGAGAAAGTTGGCTGAAGTGCTTGAAAGACTTTGTTTAGAGATACACAGTTTATGTTGGATATGGAGGAGCTTTGAGTTGGCTTTTATCCTAAAACTCTCTCTGCTTCTTTTTTCTGATCAAGAAAATGAATTCAGTCAAGAACCACCACAAATACAATTTCATCCTTTGGGAAAGAATGGGATACACTAAAGTAAAATGCTACAAAACAGTTAGCTTCTGCCTATATCCACATTCTTATCCAAATATGAACATGAATCCACCGTGGCAGCACCAATAATCAAACTCAGGCCTCAAAAAGGCAAGCAGGGAACCAATTGGTGACACCATTGTTATGTTGGTTATTTATACACACGGTGACCTGAACTTAAGCTACCCTGCAGTGCCCTCAACAACAAAAAGAGCAGTCCACAATAAGACCAAATGAGTCAGAGCTCCTGGGTGCAGACAGTGGACTTTTGTGTTGAAGCGTCTCCTGCAGCAGTGACCAGAGGGCGATAAGAGGTGAGGAGGAAGAGAGTTGAGAGCTAAAGACCACCAGTGTTTCGCCCACTTTGGCGCTGATCCTGGCCGACAGATTAGGTTGCTACGGTGGCTGACGTGTGTCACCCACACTCGCGGGTGTTTGGTATTGGAAGCTGGTAGTGATGCTGGTCTGTAGCTTGGGGGCTGAAGCGTCACACAAAGATTTGGGTCAGCATTTGTGTATATCTTCCCCATTCTTGCAAGTGTGTCTTCTATGTTTGCCTGTCCAGTGTGCGTGTGTCTTATGATCATGTGGCCTTTGCACGTCCTCATGACTGTGTGTGTAAATCATGTCCCGCTACAGGGCCATGACACAGCTTGTCATCTTGTCACAGCAAGAGGCCGGCTGCTCTGAGAAAACAGCTGCAGGAGGAGAAACAAGATGTCACGGCGTACTAAATATTTTCCTCCTGTGCGATCGGTCAGACGCACATTAAAAGAGGAAGAAGAGAGAAGAACGGTTGCCTTTAACTTTCACCTGAACCATTTAAAATGACTGACGTCCAGAACAATATGTCAAGAGTGAGGCGTAATTAAAGTGTATCGAGAGTGGCGATCCATTAAAATGATAGCAGACAATCTTGCAGCCAGCAGGTGCTTTGGTCAAAGCAATTGACCTGAGATTACTGAGGTGTGATAGAGAGAGGGCAGGCGGCCTGCTGGAGAAAGAGGTCCACGGCAGACAGATTGTCATCCTGTCAGTGTTTACTGTGTTCATTAAAAAATACAAAAATAAAAGATCTCTCGTCACAGTCCATTGGTGATGAAGCAACATGGGCGGCGAGAAATGTGTTTATGTGTGCGTTTGGAAGGGTTGGGGCATGACTGGGCTGAGAGGAAAAAGCGAAAAACAGCCAAGAGAAGAAGACTTGTTTATTCTCACTCCGTGCCATCATCTGTGAATGTGTGGTTGTGTGAAAGAGGCTGACACAGAAACTGATGCAGAGAGAAAAAACGAGCCTTTGATCATGAGCGTACGAGGTAGTTAAGAGAGGTCGATCAGAGTGTTTTTTAGCAAAATATGTGTTTTTTTTAAGAGACATTTGGTTTGGAGAAGCTGGTGATCACATTGCAGTTAATGACCAAACAACAGCAGATGTTCTCTATGAGCCATCTCTCCAGTTTTACGAATTAATTAGAGCTGGAAGTCCTTTTTGTGGGCAGAAAATAAAATTGGATGCCAGAAATGGTCCCAAAAAATGTCCATCTATTTGGTTAGGGGAACCATAATTGACATGTCTGATTAGGGTGGCACATTTACATTCACTCTAAGGCTTTGAAAATGATCAAACAGATGAGTCTTCATTAAGCACTTTTTCTGTTGAATGAGGGATAATCTTCAAAGATTTTCAACGTACTGAAGGTCACTATGTTAAGTATATTTAGGTAATTATTGCAAGATTAAAACATGATAACAGAACAACATTTTGTCATGGTATCTGACCAGAAAAACAAAAATTTGCTTCATTTACACTCTGTTCAGCAGGTATGTTAATATGTTTCATATTTACAGGTGTCTCACAAAGCTAGATACTCTTGCATACTTTACCTAAGTAACAAGAATATTCTGTAACTGAAGATGTGATCTGTATAAATGAAGCCATAGCTCTTATTATGCTGCCACTTGGGTTATTGTTTTGATACCTGAAGCCTGCATTTCTCCTTCTCCTTCTCCTAATCATGTCCAGTAAAAACTTCTGCTACATTAGAATCCGTCACACAAGACTCCTTGGCTCCAGATGTTGAACTATCAGAAGTGTAACTCTCTGCACGCTTGAGTGCATCCTTCACCTTTAGTCTCATCTTGTGAAGAGCTGGGACATATTTTTTACTCCTCTCTTTTAGGATTTTGTGAAAGAGGCTGGAGAATCTCTTCACTTCTTTTCAGTGAAGTCCTGATCACAATTCCTTCTTCCGCTAATTAACCTCTGTTGGCATCATATTTATTCATATCTTTGGCACCCCTACAAAGAGTCGTGATATGGTGATGTTGGGAGTAAAACTTGCAGAAAAATATGTGTTGGTGCTATTTTTCAGTTATAGCACCATTTTATGGCACTGAATTATTGGTAATTGCTATGCTATAAAACACAAGTATACTCTGTTTTTTTTCTGTGTTACACAAAATAGGCTCAGTGAAGTCTTTTTCAACTCTGGCCATTTACCAGTCAAGGAAACATTTCAGGTCTTAAATGTTTACTAAAGTAATAAATCAATTAAGAAGTCTATTTCCAATTGATTTGGTTACTTCTCACATTCAGATGCATGTCCCCCCTGCTGGCCATCAGAAATTGTGGGAAGGTAACTGTTGCATTGGCTTCACTTTCATAAGGTAGAGGCCAAAACCATGGCAAAAATAAAAACTAAGTCTATTTAACAGCCCTGGAATAGTACAAGAAAATCCTATAATCTAATTCTCAATAAACCAAAATACCAGCCTCTTTACAGGCTTTGTACAACAACAACAAAAGTGTGATAACATTTCACTCACAACACACATTAACAGCTTATCTCGGGTGTTGATGTTACCAGCAGTGAAAGATTTTTCACACAGCTGCATTGATTCAAATGTTTGGACAGAGGTGCCGGGTTAAGAGCCGATCTGGACTGTCAGGGTGATCGGGCCCTGGGGCCGACTGTGGTGAGGAGGCTGAAGGCGTGAGCGACAGGGAGCTTCATGCCCATGGACAGAAGCTCTGCACCCCTCATCCCTTTTTCTCGCCACTGTCCAAGGCCCCATTTCTTTTTCACTGTCACACAATCACATACGTTTACTGATCATGGTGCAAAGAAAAGCCCGAGGTCCCAAGAGGCTATGGAGGTGAAGGAAAGAGGAGCTGCAGGGATGGAAAACCGGTTGACCATTGAGGGCAATTTAGCAGCAACTTGTCAGTTTAGCAGTACATATTGGTGTTCATCTACTTTATAAAACAATTTGAGCTTATGTTTCATTTTGATTTCAACTAGGTATTAAAAGGTAAAAATAAAGACTGCACATGAAGCAGAAGTATTGTTGTTTTTCCCTTTTCACAAGACCCTAAATACTACTTACTGTGTTCATTTATCGTACATTTTCCCACCCTTTCAAGAACTTACTCACACAAAACACCAAACAACCCTCCTTCCCCTAAAAGCTTTAAGTCCTCCTCTCCATCCTGACCTTCTCTCAAAAGCATCCTCCTCCACAGAGGTTCAGATGTAAACTTTCAAAGCGTCTCTGTGTAATACAGCATCGTCCTGAAAGCGGGGATATTGAACCGCTCAGCTTCCCCGCTGTAACCAAAGCGCTTTAATGGAATTCTCTATAAGTCCAGCTACTCTGGCTGAATTGCCAGTGTAATGCATGGCAGTAAATCACATTCATTGCCGATGTACTCTTGCAGTGAATGATGGGAAAGTCATAGTGAAGGAGTGGTCAGTCTGTCGCGGCCCAGAGGAAATGATCATGTTCAAACTGAGCTCTCACTGTAGAGAGAAAAGCACACATTTAGACTCCTTTATCTAGAATAATCTCCTCAAATTGGCAGTTAAGCCTCTGCTCTGCAATATGAAACACTCTCAGCAAGTGTCATGCAGAAGTGTGAGGCACGGGTATACAATTTTCTTGTGTTAGTGGGCAGGATTTGAAGAAAGTACAAAGAGGTAGGAAATTTCAATTTCCATTTCATACATCAAAACAGTAAACCTAGGTATAAATAGAGTTAATGCTGCAATGCGGGGAGTCTATGTTTGCTCAAGGAGAGATGTAGGCTTTAACATTTTAATAACATGCTACATTTTTCACAGGCAAAGACTGCTATATGACTTCTGTCAGTGCTACATCCTTCATGTCTTTTGGGTGTAGTTTCTATTCAAGCAGTTTTCTGCTTTCTATTTCACCCATAAATTCTCTTTCTTGATTTATTCTGCATTTTGTTTTTCTTGTGAAAAACTAAACTAAACATAATTAGTCAACAAAACTTGCCCTTCACTTCTTTCTTTTGCAATCTGTTTCTCCTTGGTCTATTTCCTTTTTGAACTTTCAAATTTAAGTGTTTTGTGTTTTAGAATGTCAAAACTTTAAGAAAAGTGCTGAAAAGCACCCTCATGCCCGCCAACTTTTGACTTTTGTCAAAGCGTGAGATTCGTCCATTTTTCACACCTAATTCTGTTTCCCTTACTAAGTTCAGAGACTAGCAACAAGCTAGTGCACACTTTTGATTACTGTAATAAGCAAAATGTCTACCTTTTATTATTTTTTATTGAAAACTTTCATTTAACTTTAACTGAAATATTGGTACATCAAGGATAAAAATAAATAAATAATAAACAGTGTGAGAAAAAAAACAAGGCCAATGTTCTTGAAACTGAAAACTGCTGAGTCATACTGCCAGCCTCAAGATTTGATGGCTAACGAGTGACAAACAAGCTTAAACAGTTATTTTCGTCTGCCTTTGCTTCAAAGATCATATGAGTCGAAGCATGGTACTTGTGAACAAACAGTGTTGTAACAAACAAAACAGGAAGCAGAAGAAGCTACACCATGTTTAAATGACAGAAAATGACTCTACAATGCTGCATAAAGACAGGGGTGGTTAGTATCACAAAGAAAACTTACACACCCATGAGTGAACGAACACTTGTTATATGAAAATCAATCATATGTGATGTAAGGTTTCATATTGAGGGTAACATTTTTTGATTTCCATTAATGCTTTTTGAAAATTCTAGCATTTTTCAGCACATAATCCAAAGGGGTCAGAAAGGTCTGGTGCAAAGAGCCCCCTGACATTTATTCCTCTCCAAATGCCTCAACAGACCTCAGCTCAACCCACGCAGCACTGACGTCCACCAGCAAACCCCTATGGTGTTCTGCTGTCACTCATCTCGTTTCCTGCTGCTGACCTATCTTCTCATATTAAATGATGTTTGCTGTGGCACGCTACCCTCAGCAGCAGCAGCTGGCAGCTAAGCCAAAAAAGCCCACAGTGCTCCAGTGTTTATCATAGTTTTCAGCATAATTGTAGCCAAATCCCCTCGACCCCTCATTGAAAGTCAAAACCAATTCTGCAGTCTACAGCAGCGCTCATCCTCCGAGACGGACGATAAATCACGGAGACGAAGCATGCAGCACAACAAAGGACTGCAGTGCCGCACTTTAACCCAACACACAGACACACAGCGGCTCACACTGTCGTAGCCAACCTCAACCCCTGTCCTCTCTCACTCCCTCTCCTTAATTATGGGGTGAGGTAAAAGATAATACATCCAGAGTCTCTAACAAGTTAAAAAACACAGTATTTCATGGTGTGAAATCATGTTAAAGGCTGTAATGAGCTTGTTAAGTTCATTAATGAGGGCTGATAAAAGCACACGGTATCTCAAAAACCACTAAGCTTGGAAACCTGGTTGTTGCACTTCCAGGAAAAATTGAAGTTTTCTCCCTATTACTGTGATTTATCTCCTGTTTTTCAGGTATGTTGTTATTTTAGACAGTGTCTTGACTATAATTACTTTAAAACTGAATCAAGAGTATTACAAGAAGAGTGTCTTAGTGACATTTTCAGTTAATTAAAGTGGGTTGGAGTGTAAAAAGCAAAGCCCCTGCTTAGATGCAAAGGAAAACCTGTGGATGCTGGATTCCACTGTCTGTTGTCATCCCATAAGTACAGAGAAATTCAAAATTTAGGCCACACAGGTCATTTTTCTGAGGGCAATGAAGTGGCAACCTTGAAATATGAAGCCACTGTGAAAGTGCTAAAAGCTTGTTTCCACTTGACCCAACCTTTTCCAACTCACAGCCCACTTCCAACCCCATAAATATGGAGGCCGTATTTCTCTTCCCAGAGAACTTTTTCATATAAAAATACTTAGACATTTTAATTATCCTTTTAAACATTATTGAGTTTAAACATAACACACACATTCTAGAAATTATATGGCGGCCACCTTGCAATACCTTTGCAGTCCACTAGGGGACACCACCCACAGATTGGAAATCATTGCAGCAGATGAAGCACTGAAGATGAAATCCATTTATTATAAAATGGATGGGTTAGGGGAACTCAGAGTAAGAGATGGTTTAAACTGTCTTCCTGTGCAACAATCTCTATTTCATTCAGCAAATGCATCAATGTGCAGTTTCTGTGAAGCTGTGTAGCTCTTTCGGAAACTATTCTTTGTCACTATATAGAGTTTTCAATCCTGCAAGGTACAACCACAGTTATTTGCAAGTAGCTATGAGGAATAGACTTGCAACTAATTCAGATAGACTTGTGCCAACCACCACCAGTCAACGATTGTCTCAAATTAAAGAATCTCTTTGATCTAAGCAGTGCTGTACTTGATTGACTTACTTTTGGTATAGTGCTGTGTCTTTTTTGTGACCACATGAAGGAGAGAAGCTGCTAAAAAGTAGTGCAGGGCTATCTAGCTCACTCCTCAGTCTTGTCTACATTTATTTTTCATCTATTCAAGTATAAATTAATGTGACTGAACTGAGGTATTTTCTTCCTAGAGCTTGTGATACTCAGTGTGTGCTCTGTTACACATTGTAGTGTTTGCTGTTGTTGCTGAGGAAACATCTTTACCACTCCTTGTGAGTACTGCTTCTTGTTTTTCGTGGGTGTAACACTAACGGGCAGAGAAACTTACGTTCCAGAGTTTGATCATCATCTCCTGCAGCAGCCGAACATGTCTCCTTGCCTCCCTTCCTCCTCCCCTTTCACTCTCTCCTCCATCCTTTCCACCTCTAAAGCCCTTTACTCCCCTCCATTACACTAATAAGGCTAATCACCCCTCCGGCTGCTGCAGCCACGGGCCTGGGAGAAGATGTCAGCAAGGGGAGATCAATGGACTACATCAAAGAGCTGGAGCTGCACACAAACCACCCCAGCACAGGGCCCGAGAGATACGGCTGCTGCTCCCCTACATTTTTCATGAGATTATCCACTACTGTTCTGTTTCTCGCCTGTAGTTTGAGTGCAGGGTGCTTTTAATGAGCTGGGCAGCACCAGATTCCAGCACTGACGGCGATTTCCAGCAGCTTGTAACCACATGCAAGCCGACATGATCACGCACATGTGCAACGGATGTAAGAGCGCACAACGGTTGATCCAGCATGATGGAGAATGTGCACACAAACACAGACACAGGCACGGACAGCCCTGTAGTTATTTCTACAGATGCATTAGAGGTTCATCCATAATAGATAACTTGCTAATTAAGGGCTGGTTTTCTGGTGCTAAAGTAACGGTGAGGGCAGACAGAGAGGAAGAACTGAGGAGTGGATCACTTTGCCAGATAGCACAGCATCACTTCCAGCTCCGTTCTTCCTTACTGCGCTCTTCCTGAAGGCCAAACAGGCATTTTGCTGTCCAAGGGTGCTAACTCAGCCTCCTCTGAGGAGTCTGCTGGCTGAGGAGTGAGAACGAAGGGGGGTTGGAGACTGAAGAGATGTGAACTAGAGGCTGGTTTTCTCCAGTTAAGAGGAAGGAATGAAGGGATAAAAGAAACACTTAAGCTCCCTCTCAGCAAAGTCTGGAGGAGGAGCAGGCATGAATATGTATGAAGAGATTAGTTTGGGAGGTGACCTTTAAGCTAGACTAAGGTGTTAACTGGCTAGAATAGGGTGGCACTGACATGGAGGAAAAAAAGAAACTCTAAAGGAGACAAAGGAAGTTGATTATGACTCATGGAAAGCTGCAAAAACAAGCGTTTTAGCTGGTATAATACAGTCATGGTACCCATCATAAAAGTGAAATGTAACATCACTTCGTCTAGACAGTCTATATCACTTTCGCATGAAGCACCTCAAACTTTGAGAGTCTTCGGAGCACTATTTGTGCATTTTCTATCGAGCACACAGAGCTCTCGATCAATTACACCTGCCTGCCTAAGAACACAGAGAACAGTAAAAGATAAAAGCTGCGAAAAAATCTTTCCTCTCCCCAAAAAACATCTCAAGCTGATCTTCCTCGCAGCAGAGGTATCGACTCGCTCAAAACAACATTTATCATAAGTGGAGAATCAAACTTTAACAAAGAGAGGCAATAACACTGTGTGATTTTCTGTCTAATTAAATGCACACTGGGAGACATAAAGAACTGCCTTTGATGTATCTTCAATAACAGCCCCGGTTTCTCCGAAAAAATATCTCTCCAGTAAGAGGAGTAAATACAGAGCAGAATTCAGTTTGCACAAACAAAAGATCATGAAAAGGGATTTTAATTTAACAGTCAAATGACTAATATATTACCTGACTCAAAGTTAGTTAATGAACAACTATCATGATAAAAGGACATTCCCTTTAGGCAGACATAATGTTTCCTAATTCTTTAGATGCTACTTTAAGTATTATAAAATTTGGACAAGTTTTGACAAATAAGGCCTGTGTCCACTTATCCCTTTTTCTCTGACAGCAGCTACATCCTTAATTTTCAAGTTTCAAAATCTATCATCACGGCACTGTATGGTTCCTGATCTTTTACTGCAATTTTCTGAAGAAAACATAAAAAAAAATGCTGAGCAGACACGCAGTGGCTCACATTTTGACATTTTTTGCTTGAATAATCTTTTGCCCAAAAAGTCATGTTTAGAGACATTTCTAGATCAAGCACAATGCGTTTTAAGAAGATGGTCCATTTTGGAAAGGGTAAAGGGGTGATTTCTGCAGGAAGCCAAGCAAACTTAAAGTAGACAAGCAACATAAACTTAGTTGAAAGGCTCAAATCTAAATCTATACTGCATTGGTTCTGTGTTGTAAAAAAGTGCAGCCCACACAAAAATATCCTATTGATGGATATGGGCCTTGATGGAGTGAAAGATCAGCTACAATCATGATCAGCTGATTAGAGATATGAAAGTAAGAATTAGATGTAGTCCATGGCTTTTATTAAACATTATCTGGGGTTGAAATTAGGTAAACTCATTACCAGCATTTCATTTTTTTGTAAATTGTAGTCAAAAATCCACTCAACAAGTTACATTTTTGCTCAGGTATCAAAAATAAACAATGGTTAAAGTTGCAGTTACACGTGCCGAAGACACCTGGAAAATATGCCAGTATTAATCTGTAACTTGATACAGCTGTTGAAGCAGCAGCAGAGAGGTTATGAAAGCAACTATTTGACTTTCCTCTTCCGAAATGTTTTTGTTTCTTCAACAGTCCTGGGGCATCACGGAGGGAGCTGAGCTCTTATATTCCACTATAGGGAATGTGTTTACACTCTCCCACACACTTTCTTTTCCTGTCCTTTGAATTGCCACTCCTGCTGTGCAATTATTAGATGTATTTCAACTGGAATCATTGTCTCCACTTTATGATTAAACATCCCATTTCCCTTCCCATGTGAGCACAAGGTGAGCACAACAGAATCAACAGAAATGGGGATTTGTCAGTGAAATCTCTGAGAGGTGAACTTGGAGACAAAGAACAGAAGAAAATGTCGCTGAATATATTCAGTGGTGCCTTCAGGCTTTTCTAACAATACTGCACAGAAAACCAGCAGAGAAAAGTCATTTAGCTGTGGATTGTTGCTGGGTGTGACATAACATTTTTAGAGCTGTCATCCTGTAACGGTGACTTTTCCCCTTTCAGAATTTATTCCTCTATGAAGCAGGACTGATTTTCTGCATTGGAGATCATATAAATCTTTACCATGAACATAAACTAAAGTGAGGACCTCTGCTGAGTGATTCTTGTTCTTCAGCACAGGCTTCTCCATCACTCATAGAGTATTTCAGGCTTCGTACTGAGCTGAATAGCTTGTCCTGCAGATCACAGGATATCAGGTCTGTCAGGCTCCTCTGCAGCCTCAGACTCCTAAGAGCTGCCTCTCTCTCCCTCTCCTTCTCTCAGTAAGTCTTAAAGCAGCTTGACGGTGTTTTGGAGGATCAGTGTGGGCAGCCCAGACACACTGCTCTTAAAGAGAAACTCCAGACTGTGTTGCGTGGTGAAAAAGCTATTGTTGTAAGGTAGAAACAGAGCCTTGTGATTACAGCCAAGTCCGATTAAAGCGTGGACGTAGTGCTATATGGAGGACTGCCCATAGATGTGAGCTAAAGGACAGGCTGAGTGTAGTTGCACTGTTTTTAAACTCCAAAGCAACATACACCAGGGAATAAATACAACACAAACAAGGATCTAGACAGGTAGGAGCAACTTGAGTCAGCACGAAAAAAACATCTTAAAGTCTGATCAGACTCAGGTGCTGACAGGCAGAACACAGAGAGAGCACAGAAGCAGGTTTGTTCTCTTTCTCTTCTTTTTTCTTTTCTTTTTATCATTATTTTCATCTACGAGGTCATAAATATTATTATCACACTAAAGAATATTGTGTAATATACCATCAACACCATGATCTTTATCATTAATGAATGATTTAACCATGCCTAACATATAGGCTGGAAATTGCTATCCTATGTTGGTTTAGTCTAATGTACAAGTCCCTCTTCAGGATGATTCCTCACTGGGTTTGATCACCAGTTATCAAAACTGTGATCTGTAGTGAGATTTTGTTGGTTTTCTTACGAAGACAAGTTATACAAAGAAAGTAAGGGAGCAAGAGCTTCAATCATTTGCGTACAGTTATTATCTGCTGAAGGCAAATGAAAATCCCCCAAAACTTCATAAAGTACAGCAGTATACTCCATTGCTTATTGTACTGGATCAAACAAGTGTTTTGAAAATGACTGGGTTTTTTGTAGAAGTAGAAATGTAATTTTAGCAAAACCGCTAACATTTTGGAACAGCTAAGCTCTGGAAGCACTTGCTGTAAATGCAGTAAAACATTTGGTTAGCCATCAAAGAGTCACAAACAGCTTTGGTTTGCGCGTTAAGTTGAAGTCTGTACATTGTTAAGCATGTAGAGATTTTACCGAGACATGTTCATTTGATTCATTAGCTCCCCTGTTAACACCACCAGCAGTACATTTAATACATTTTGACTTGTTTGCCATGTGGACAAAAGCCTGGGAACAAATACTGTCCAAGCTCCTTTTTGAAACTACAAACTTTCTCTGCCTTGTTTAAATGATTTTTGGAAATAAAAATCTGATGCTCTGACATTTAGCCAGAGAGCTAAAGAGCTCTGTGTTCTAATATCAAGAGAGGAAAAATGGGATTAGATACAGTGCTCAGGTGTCAAAGACCTCTTCAAATGGCAATCAGAGCCCATATCTTACAGAGCAAGCAACATCTGCTGAAATAAGACAAGAGGTCACGTAAGAATGAAAGGCCAGCATATCAATAACACATGACAGGAGGCAATGTCATAGCATGCTGCAAAATAAATCGTTTGTACTGTCCCACATCCATTATCAGAAGCATGACCTATGTGGTTTTGATTCAGTATTTCTTTGACAATCTGTCAGTTGTTTTTCCCACAAATTCCACACAGAGAACACAACATGCTTTCGTCTACATCATCATCACCACTATTCTTCACAGGTAATACCTTGTCCATGTCTCTTACATTCAGGCCTGCATATCTATGATTTCAAGAGACTCATTTTGTGTGAAAATGTAGCCCATCAAATCAGAGCTGAATTCCCTGTCCTCTTTCCTCCCTCCTCCCTCCTCCCCCTCCTTCTCCTCCTCCTCCGCCTGGAGGATCTGTCTAAAAGTCCCAAAATCAAGCACTGACCACTGGTCTGCAGGAAGACTTGTTTGCCAAAACATGCAAGCTAATAACATCACCACATGTAGCCAGAAATAGACACAAACAGCATCATCCGCGCACAAAGATGTCCCATTGAGTGAGCGCACCATGCTGCTCGCTTTTTGTTGTGATTGAAAAACATCCCTCATAATGGGGAAAAAATCCCAACTCATTTTCAGTGACTTCAGTTAAATTTAAATCTATTATTTCCTCACACTGAGATGCATGACCTACTTTTTCACACACAAACACACACATGGTTACACTCCTCACTGCCACTACAGTAGGCGCGGCGTTGCTGGGTGTGCGTCACCTGTAGAGCGATGTTTTCCCATCTGTGAAAAGAGAGAACAAGTACATGCATGTCGCCCCCGTTTCTCTGAGCTCCTTGGGAGGTGTGCAGCTGCTACAAGATCTCTCCTGGGACTAATACACATGCACACTTGCATAGCAACACACCCACAGACACACACACACATACACATATATGAAGGTGCAAAAGAGGGAGCACTGAATATTGTCATCAAAGCCTCCCTGCTTGCCTGTCATCCTCATTTTTCTTCACTCACTAACAACCTTAAGATGAATTCAGGGCTTCAACATGACTGACAGAGAACAGAATCAAAAAGGGGATAAAAAGAAGAGTTGAGAATTAATTTAAATGCAGAGTGAAAAAAAATTGACTCCTATTTCCAGAAAAAGAACGAGTGACAAGTGGTGTACTTAATGTGCAAAACAAAACATCTCAAACTCAATCTGTCCCCATGCTCTGCCTTTTAAATACAGCTCTTCACATTGGCCAAAGCTTTAGATTATGACAGCTATAAAGATGCTTCAAGATAACAAAATTCTGCTTGACAGGGAGGTCAATGGTGATTGATGATCACACACAAAGTCAGCAGTGTTTTTCTCTGCCAAACCAGTGGTTTGAAGTCAAGTTGTCAGCTTCCTTAAGGGATATTTTGCTTGAAATTGGGTTAAATGAGGTACTTGTCAGTACTCAGTACATTACACACAAGGGATGGCAGTCAGCGCTGCCCCTCTGTTGAAAAACTGGGTGAAGAAAGCAAAGCTAGGCCATCAGCTGCTGCATACAGGTTTGTTTTTTTCAAAGGATTTAGCTCACTTTAAAAAGTTTTACCTGATCAAAAATAGATTAATTTAAGTGTGTGCTGTATCTAAAAAATCTTAACACTGTGCTTCTACCTAATAAAGTCTACATTTTTGCTTAAATTAGCAAACAAACTAGCTTTAGGTCTTGGCAGTTTACTAATTCTTTGGTTTGTTTCTCAAAAAAGCTGGATGAGCTGAACAGAACTACTGATGCATTTGTGATTGACATGTAACTCATACAACCTAACACAAAAAATTTACTGCTTTGACTTTGTACTTGGACAAAGCTCAGTCTTTTTTCTGGCTCAAAGAGCATAATGCAGGTGAAAGACAACAGTTGAGTATATCACTGAAAAACAATATTTTGAAAGAATTTTTGAAATTCTTGAACGACAGGGTCTCCAGGAGACGTCTTCATGCGTTCACATTTACTTCCACGTGAAAAACGGGAACTTCAGTGTGATAACACAGAGGCAACTCCTGTTGATTCTGCCTCTGTTTAACATTAATAAACATGAATCAGATCATTTGATGCCTCTAATGACGCAGTTTTGAAAAAAGAGCCCTTTCAAGAGCTATACTGAAATTACCCACTTGTTCTAAATTTGTGACTCTTTGAGTTGACCAGCACATAAAATCAAGAGTTGACTTACTCTGCAGCTTCTACCAGACTATGTTAAGTTTAAATTAAAAAAACATGTAACCTGCAATTTGCTCCTTTAACCCCATTATTTGTTTTACATTCACATACTACCTAGAGTCTTTCACTGGTTATTAGCTTCAAATCAGTGGATTTACTCCTGTCTATTGTGTCACCTTTTCCCAACAATGACCATATATTAAGATTTGTTTCAACTTAACAAGCTTCATTTCCAATTTCTAGCAGAAATTGCTGACTCGCTCTGGCTGATTTAGCAGTATTGTGTTTCAGATCTTTCATGACACTGTGTATTTAGTATTACTAGCTTGTCTGTGAAGCTCTGCGGGGGAATACGTAGCACTAGAGTGGTAGCTTGATCTTAATATTTTGAAGTGTATGGCCACAGGCTAAGCCGCCTTTATTTGGCAGACTGGGAGTGAGAATTTTGGGGGGATTTACCTCAACAGAGCTCTACAATCAGGGTAGATGTTAATGGAATAAAAAAAGTTTTCAATCAGTGGGTAAAATCCCCTTGTCACTGATTTGACAGAAAATTATTTAGAGAGGGCGATTAAGGTTAATAAGCTCACTCTGTGCGTGTGGCAGCATATAACTCTGACATTTCTGCCTAATTTAATTCTTGCTGCTCAGGAACTGATAGTTTGACAGGTAGAAGAAAGATGGAGTGTGTATGGCTGTGCAGTGTGTGTGGCTGATGTCTTGACTCTTCCTTTTTTTTGTGACTGCTACCTGCTGTCCCACTCACCTGCACCCTCTCATTTCCTTCTATCTCTATCTCTTTTTCACTCTTCCACCTCCACAGCCCCCCCCCCCCCCCCCCCCNGGCAGTGGTCCGTGACATTATCCATCTAGTACAACTCTCCCCACAGGAGAGCCATATCGGCTAGCTGTCTCCACAGGGACTCCATTACTTTTTAGCTGAATGTCTCCTTCAAATAGAGAAATGACATGAACTAAATGTATGGTGTCTATTTGTACAAGACCCAAAAAGAAAAGTGGGGGGAAGGAGAACTGTCATGGCTGACTAAATTGAAACAGAACCTCTTGTGCTCCCCTCATAACTAACAAGCAATGAACCCTGCAAATTCACAAATTCGCTGCCAAACACTCGCAGGCCTTTGTGCACTTTTGATGTTTTGGCAGCATCACCAGAGGGAGAAAATATGGACGCAGAAAGAGGTTACGGTCAGCTGACATCTGGCAAGGGGTCATTCCTGTTGACTGGGCCCAGGACAAGCTCGAAACTCAACCTTCACAGCAGCGGAAAAATGATGTCTCCTGGCTGTGAGGCTGTCTGAACAAGATACGAGGTGTGTTTGGTCACAGCAGACTGGATAGAGTCATGGTCAACCGCAAGTTTTTAACGCAGAGACTCTTCAGCAGCCTTAAAGAGGGGGTATTGTGCTTTTTATAAACACTTCATGCTGTTCCCCTGGTGCTGCTGTAGTCACTTAACATGATTTAAAACTAAAAGAAATCCCCATTTTTCTCACACTAGTGTTCCGGGAAACTCTTATTTCAGCCTCTGTCAGAAACTCTTTGTTTAAGCTGCTGTCCCTTTAAAGATCCCACTCTAAATAACCCCTCTTCCCTCTAATTGGCCAGCTTTCTGGGGGCCTGTTAAGGGAGAGTTATGGGGAGCCTTAGTGTTTGATGTCCACCTCCTCCAACAAGCAATGTCATGAACCAGTTAGGAGATCCTCATTTGACGGCCTCATTATTTTAGCAAGTCTCATTAAGATCTCGTCAGGATCTCTTGTGATGTGTTAGAACAGAACATTTTTAACTTTTTCCAGACAAATTCAGGAGTTTCTATAATTACACCACAGTTTGAAAATCTGCCTCTGTTTAGTATGGACGTCCAGCATTAATACTTTATACTGTATGTTTAAAATATGGCACAATACCCCCTCTTTAATAGATGTGGTTTCCCTGACATCTACATCTTTAGAATTGATTTTTTTTCAACATATCAAAGCCATATTCAAAAAAGGATGAAATGTCTAGGAATAAAAGACAACAAACATGGAAAGAGTAAAGGCGAACCCTTCAGTCAAAGGTAACTTCGCGCGAACTTGCTTCAAGCTTCCTCCTTGTTGCAAAGCCAGAGATGATTCAAAGACTCCCATTACAAAAGGAAAATATCCGTTATTACGGTTTCCACTTTAAAGCATGTAGTATATCATTGGTCGATCACTGGGTTTTGAAGTGACACGTTTCCACCATGGGCTGAATTTTAAAATGGACGTCTCCCTATGTAGGTCAAGAACCCCGCCTCCTGCCTTTTAACACATGACTCAAACGTTACAACTCAAATACACTTACATACAAGTACAGTTATCTACAACATGGTTTCTGTCATATTGATGTGTCTAAGTGTTCATCTTCCTTAGAAGTTTGGTTCACCTAGTAATTAGGTTTCCAAAGAGAGGACGTGATTGACAGCTCGGTAAACCAATGAGGCTCCTGCAGTGTTTGAGATTATATGGAGACCAAAACCCTTCAAGTCACAGGCTGAATGAATGAATGCATGAATGGCTACACTCTGCTGAGATAAATGCCACTATATATGACTCAAGTATCTAATGACAGTAATTGAAAAAATATAGAAAGAAGTAAAGCCTTTCATACAACAGTTCACACTTGACTGTGAATCGATGATGTTGGTGTAACAGATCCCTGAAAATAAGACTTTTTTCATCTGTGGTTGTATTCTATATCTCTTCATGTTGTCTATTGTTTGACATCACGTTTTTTGTGTTGTCTTTTCAGGCTCAAATTGTGACCATAACTGAGATTCAATAAGTATGGATCAATATAATTGAAATTAGTACAACAATTTAAAAATCCCCAACAGTAATAACAAAATAAAGAAAAGCATATTAGCATCACTTTCTAACAGCTTTTGTCACTGGGGTTTATTTTCTGCTGAATTTTAAAGATTATTACTTTTTGATCAGCTTTTTAAAAGAAGCAGTGAAACCTGTAGGAGTTGCTGTCTAACTGCATGACAACATATCTTGAAGGACAAGCCTCGTTTCACCATGTCTCCTCCAGTTTTCATCATCTGCTGCTATTACTGCTGAAACAATCTAAAGCGCCTTTGATTAATCTGACTACGTGAAGAGATAATTATTAATCATGAGATGATTTTGCACAATGATCACCACTGCCTTTACTGTTCTGGTGGATGTGATTAAGTCATTAAAATGGATCACTTACGGCTTGATTAAACACCTGCAGAAGGGGTTTGAAACGTGACGATTACATTCAGTTAACTGTTATCCATATGTCAGAGAGGTGGTGTTTAATCACTGCTATGCATCTCTCCAAAGATAAAATTGTTATACGGATTTGGTTGTCTTTAAAGGTTACACAGAGATAAAATTAGATCTGCCTTTTTTTCATCTTAAAAATCTTCCTTCTCCGTCAAGACAAAGACATCATGGCTGACATGAACAGCAGCGGTCATTTTTCTCTGAGCAAACTGTCAGAGGACCTGCAGCTTTGGGCGTTAATGTACTGTGTTTGTAGTCTAATGCAGATGGATGGCTAAGAGTCCCTGTGGTGGTTATGATGCAGAGCAGGGTTAAAACCTGTTATGTCTGAAGTGACGAACACATTTTTCATTGTGTGATTCATCCCAGCCAGAGGACATGTTGGATTTCACACAGTTCACACAGTTCAGCTTTCATTATGGTCGTGTTGGTTTTAAACAGCCTGATGGACTGCATGTGGACAACTGCAGTATATATATATGAGCTTTCTTATGAATGTTTAATGCCAAGGTCATGTTACTCACTGTTTTATCCCATGTGTCATTGCAAACAGCAATCAAGGCCATGTCCAGGTGCATAAGTCAGGAGTGTAAACAGATAAAATGGCCAAGCTGAAGAAGAATAATGAAGTCGGTGCCGCAAGATGGAATGATGAGACAGAGAGAAAGTTTGAGCTCTGACAACAGCATCCTTACTTTTATGATGCGTCATCGAGAGACTACTATGACTGGAAAAAAAAATGCTGGAGAGAAACAGCAGATGCACTTCAGCAACCTAGTGAGTAACAGCCGTTGGCACAAACAAGCGTCGTCTAGCCATCCCCCTCCTCCTCTCTTCCCTTCCTTCAAGTCGTGATGACTTGATTGTAATGTTTGCTCAGATATAACTGCGTTATTTTTCATGTCTGTTGGTCACGGCAAATGTCTGTTGCTAGTGCAATACTTATCTACATTTCTGACTCGCAGCATCATGATGAATGCATCACATCGAACCCTTAACTCAACAAATACAGCGGCTAGGGCTTCTGCTCCGAGCTCCAGTAAATATTGATCTTAGCAGAGGATGACATTTGGTTTACCCACCAAAACTACTTCTCTAGATTAACAAAAAAGTTCACAGTTTAGATTCGAGGTGTCTTTTCCCACAAAGAAGAGATTCAAAGTACATTACCCAGCTTATAACATTGCTAATTACAAAAGAGATCAACAAGTAAGAGTTAACAGAGTAAATTTCTTAAAATGATGACACTAAACTTAACAGTTGAAAAATGCCATTTAATGGATTCTCCTGGGAAAACCAAACCAAAACAGAAACAGAGGGGTCACTTTGACACCATTTCTAAAACCAAATTGCAAATTTATTTAAAGACAGCACAACTAGACACTTAAGCAGCTTAAAGGTTAAATTATATTTTGTGCTTTAATTGTGGACCTTTGAATAAAACTCCAGGAAGTATTCAAAGGGAGAACCAACAACTTTTTTATTAGACACCTAAGTTTATATAAATACAAATACTGAAACTCTGAGAGTTGTTTGTTTTTATTCTACATTTTTGTATATTCATTGCAAACGAATTAAAAATTCATAGGGAGTTCTTTTGTGTTTTATTTTGGACTTAATCAAGTGACTGTGCTGCTTTTTTTTTAGATTAGAAAAAAAATGATTTGTCATGGAGTTAATTGAAATTTTATGTATCAAAAGTACTAGTGGTACTACTGAGTGCTCAAAAGGGAGTACTCATTCTGGTATCAGTCTGTACAAAGATGGTATCGAACATCCTTAGTTTTGTGCCATTTTTCTGCCGTTTCATTTTCTTTTCTGCTATTCAACAACAAACAAACAAACCTACGTCAAATCAACTCAAATTCTTTCCCTAAATTAATATCAGGCTGTCTGCCATTGGAGCCGACTGCTAAACATTGACAGCAGCCATTCATCCAGGCTTTATTTGTTTTCCTACAGGAAACAATCCAAATGTTCTTATTGAAAACCTTGTTTGCATAACCTGCCCACTGGATTTATCCAGAGCCCACTCTTGCTCCTTTTACACAACATCAACAGACTTCAACACCACGTCAAAACAAAAGGAAGCGAAGAGTCGATCAGCAGAGCTAACACAGGTATCAAGTTGCCATAGTCGTGATAACATGCTGATGGAAGATGCCTTAAACCAGCTGTTAGAAATTCCTTTATTCTATGTTGAAGCCTTTTTCTCTGAAGTTATTTTGCTCCTTAATGGAAGCACTGCCTCACCTGAAGTGGCGGGTCTAAGTGTTGGGGAAGATTGGAGCCTAATACGTGCTCTCAACACCTGCCTGCTGCTGTTTCAACTCTGCTGTTACTCATCTGGCAGCTGTGATAAAACAAAAGCAGCACAGATCAAAATCTTTTGGCTGCAGTTAACCACAATGTGAAACATAGCCACTGGTAACGAGTTCTCCTGGCTCACTTTCAAAGACAGTGCAGTCAAAGATGAAGACAGTGTGAAGTAAATAATCTGATATTTACAAAAAGTAAGGAGGAGAAATATGGTGATAAAAAGTACCAGCTGCTTCAATCATGAATCATCTCATTTGGAGGCGTGTGCACATCTTGCAGCGTGCGTAAGAAAATAAGCGTGCTGCTTATGAGTTTGGGGCTCCACATGAAAATTGGCAGCATGTGGGCTTAGTGCTCCCCTTCCTCTTCACTGAGTACTTTATGTAGGTCAGTTTATTTCCTGACAAATATGGAGTGATGAACTTACAACAGCCACATTGTGAGATAGTGGGGAGAGGAGCAGCCTGGGCATATTGATCATCCCTCTGTGTCACTTTGGGTGTAATCCTCAGTGATTTACATGGAAAGCCAGGCTTATGTGTTTTCATGTGACTCAGGCTCCAGAGGCAGCAGGGGGATGATAGTGTTTTTCAATAACAGGGGTTTTGGAGTCCTTAACTCAGAAAAGCCCCGCGGCTGAGAAAGAGCATTCTCCAAAGCGGCCCGGGGGACCGAGTCCTTATTGGTTGGTGTATGAAAAAAGCCCACAATCTGTTTTATGACTGTTCCATCTAACCAGGTTAATGCTGCCGTGACTGATGCCTGCAATTAAAGCCATATCTAACATTTATTATTACCCAACAGAGACCTCTACCCAGCCCTCTCCTCGTCCCCACTCCAATTCAGGATCACTGCAACACATGTAAGTGAAGTAGAATGACTGTTATCCGTCTGGACATTTCACACATTAAGGGCAGAAGGTCATCGGCATCTGCAGAGGCATCATCGGCACTCTGTAGCCCCAAGGAAGGGGTGTAACAGAGCTCGGTATGAAGCCTGATGGTTCTGTGCCGAGGCTCTTTTCGATCCGTTTGATCTCGCTGAGGTCGGATGTGGTGAATTAGAAGTGGGTCATAAAGAGCAAGTGTAGCAGGATGCTTTGTGTTTGATTGGATAAAGCTACGGTCACGGTTAACAAGTGCTGATGTTGCAAGGTCTCAGCACGACTGTGTTTGTACTTGGTTTCCCACTGAGATGATGCTGTATTGTGTTGTATGTGTGCCTATCACTCTCTGTCCTCTTGCTGTTGTTCTTGCTTTTTTCACTTTAGGTGTGAGTCCATGTCAGCTGAGTCTCTTTTAAGGAGATTTTCAAAGCTTCAAAATTTCAACTCTTCATTAAAAATCAAGTACTTATGAAGAACATTATCGAACTGGAAAATTATAAGTTTTGTTGGCATAGAGTTTGGCACTACTGCCTCACAGCAAGAAAGTAACCAGTTCAAATCCCAGTTCAGAGCCTCTCTGTGTGGAGTCTGCATGTTCTCCTGTGCATGCCTGAGTTCTCGCCAGGTGCTCTGTCTTCCTCCCGCAGTCTAAAACCATGCACATCAGGTTAATTAGTGATTCTAAATTGCCTGTAGGTGCGAGTTTGTGTGAAAGGTTTACTGTCTCTGTATCAGCTCTGTTAATGAGTGGTGACCAGTCCGGGGTGTACCCCATCTCTGGCCTTAAGACAGCTGAGATAAACTCCAAGCCCTCGTCACCATGAACAGGATAAGCTGTGGAAAATGGAAGGATGGATGGATAGATTAAGTTGTCTAACTGCATGACATAATTGGGGAACAATAGTGGCTGTATCAAACAGCAGAAAGGAGTGGAGAACATTTGGGACAGTGCCTCAGATAAGATAAGTGGTCTAAGCGTGTTTTTACATCTGGCTCGTTTGGGGCAGTTGTTTTAAAACTGTAAACCCCCTCCCCCGAAATTTAGTTTGTTTGGGCATATGTGTACACAGCAATCACACTGGGATGCAGCACAAATAAGTGAGACAAGATTGCTAAAGTAGGGTGGTTTCAGTTCACTTCCATTTGAGCCCTGTAGTGGTATAAGAATAAGGAATCAGCAACAGCAGGTGAGTAACAGAAGGCTTCAGAGCTATGAAATGAAAAAAAATATGTTGGTGATATAGGATACACTGGCACATTTGGCAGATGAATGCTATAAAACACACTAGCCACAAGCAGTGCTGATGCTCCATGGCTGTTGTTCTTTCCCAGTCGGAAGAACATTAACTTATGAATAAAGATAGAAATTCCTCTACCTTCTGGGTAAAATCTCTGATCAATGAGAGAAAAATGTGATTGCACATGGCATTTGTTCACAAATGAATCGTAAGATACTTTCGCTGTATGGTCACGAACAGACAAAGTGACAACTGCAACAACTGTAACACTTTTGCCCATGAATTTGAACAAAGCAGAAGAGCCACAGGTGTGACGTTGGCCCTCAATCTGGCAACCCTGGGCTTAAGTCCAACCTGCACCAACCTGCAAGCTGAAAAAGCTCGAAAATAGAAAAGGTATCTTGAACTTGCGAAAAAGTTTTAGATTCATACACTAAACAGATGGTCTTAGACTGATGTCTCTCATTTATCTCCCATAGTTTCAGCTGAAAATGCCACTTGATGTGACCCGCGGCAGCAGTTTCTGTGAGACAGATGGTTATGGACTCGTTCTTCATTTATCCCTCATATCAGAAACCTGATTATGTAACACCATAGATAAGATGACCCTGAATATAAGCAACCCTGATTATAAGATATGACTGATTCATCTTTCAGCTCTAGTTACATATTAAAGATTTTTATATATTTAAGATACCCACCAGCTGAGATGATGCCTTCATACTGTTAATTCTTTCTGACAAACTGTAAGATCACAAAGAGATTACATTTGCAATCATAAAAGACATAAGAACAGTAAATCCTCACAAGACTGAACCAAATGTTTTCCTTTGCTTGTGATTTGTATACGGCTGAAACATGACTCCTTTCCTTCTTACATTTATGAGGCTTTCATTTTGCTCAGCTCAGAGTATGTAATCCCCGTCTTCTAACACCTAAGAATGGCTCTATATTGATAGTCAGTGATGCTGCGGGTGAAGAGTTGGTGAATGAGAGAGCAGGAGTGAGTGAGCGTCAGCTTTGAATAAAAGAGGAGGAATGAGTGTTGCAGGCAGAAGGAAGTGAGTGAGACAGCTAAGAGGGAGCGACAGCACACACGCCTGCTGCTCAGAGCTCAGTCCATTGAAAAAGATACATGTTTCTCTCGGAGGGAAGCTGCAGGATGCCAGCCTTGTTAGCCAGACAGACAGCAGGCTGCATCCCAGCCGCCCCTGTTGCATATTCATTCAGTCTGATTAATGGATCCCAATTCTGTGGGTGTTGTGTCTCTTGTTATGTTCACAGACTCTCTCAGCGTTGTACCGATGTGCGAGGATGTGCATCTGGTTTGTTCAACGAGCCGGCAGAGAGGAGCTAAATCCACATTCTCCACTCGCAGATAATCACAAAATCAATGTGGTTTTTCTGTGCACGCAAGCTTGAAGAAGTTGCTGCAACTCTACTTGAGATTATTTATTATTCTAATATCATTACAGCCTGCAGTGATTTCACCACAAAGAAAAACTTCTCAGGCTCATTACACTAAGTTTTACAAAGCTCCCAGCGATCAAACAACTTTTTTTCCACATATTAACGCCTCATACACACAATATTTCTTCTTGAGTACTTTGGATTATTGCCTGTGATATTTGGTGGAAACGTTTTGACATTTTCACTAAGAGCTGGTTTGGGGAATGATTAAAGGATTATTAAGCTTCACCAGAGTTAAGTGATGTTCAACAGCCTCCTATCACACAATACAAGTGAGAAATAACTTGATTTGTTTAATTACACCCTATCAAACCAGTCTGCTGCATCGGTATGGTTTTAAGCACTCCAGCACTCACACTGACGAGGCAGCAACTGTGCCCCAATGTTGCAATACTTTCTTTGTTTCCAAACTCACAAATGAGACCAGTTAGTCACAGATGAGTGAGCCAGAGAAACGAGCATTTTTGGGGACAATAATGTGTGAAATGTCTTTGTATTCTGGCCCACTTCCAGCCTCAGCGACACCAAACAAGTTTAAAGCAGACAGCAGCTCTTCTAAACAGCTTAAAAGAGGCAAACACTCTGCATGAGCATCAGAGACAATTAACGCGATGAAAAGTGTCTGCTGGGAAAGCACAAAGGCCGGCAAGACTCCAGCAGATGTATTTGATGCTGCACTGTGAGATACGCTCAGTGCACTCCTCTTTTTTTAAAGCTGTGCAGTCCTCTGAAAACCTAAATGAAGAATCATGTCTGTTCCCTGACTGTCGCCCAAATATTAGAGGAGTCTTCTTGTGCAGGTTTTCATAGGTTAATAAGCTGCAGGAGGGAATTTCACAGTCCAGCACGGGAGGTCAACCTCGATTGTTGGTGAGCAAAGAGCTTTGTCTTTTCGGTATTCATGTCATGCAGTCAGGCCAGTTTGTGGTGGATGGTGGGTCGCTTTTGTGTGAAGGTATGAAAGGATTTATTGACACGGAAGACGTGCCATGATGATTTTGCATAAGTCATTAAGTCCCTCCTTCAATGCCTGTTCAACAAAGGATTGTTCCAACCTGTCAATGTTGTGCAGGTGTTATACTGGTGTGAAGCTGAGCTGCTGCTGAGCTGGTGTCAAAGGTATTAACACAGGTATTACACACGTAAAACAGAGACATTGGTGCTAGCAGTGTCAAAATATGTGAGATTTCTAGGATTTATTTATTAACTGTGTATGCAGTGACTGAGCCTGTTGTTCAGTGTGTTAAAAAGTCGCAATGCCTCAAATATCATATGATTTTTATGAAAATAAGTGGTGTGTGTGGTGTGCAAAACTTGGAATAGGTCCAATAAAAAGTAAATATAGGGCCAGTATCAATACCCATATTGATACGGTTTACATAGTAAAGATGTTCGTCAAAATAATCAAGAACATACAACCACTAAAACTAATGTTTCCATTCATGAGTGAAAGAAGTAAGTAAAAACCACATTTTGAACCCAAAAATAACAATGTGCTTATTTTTCTCTTCGTTGTAAAACAGTAAATGAATGTACTTGAATGTGCATGGATAAAAACAATTATTGTACCCCAGAAATAATTGTATCATTTTCATCAAACAGCTGACGCATACAAGTAACTATTACAGACACATAATAGGAAATCAGTAACATACTGATAATTTTAGGAATCAAGCTCATCACGCAAGAACTGAACAATGCTGATACTAACGTTGGAATCCATATATTGATATTTTAGATTGATCCACCCACCACAAACAAAAATCACACAGTTGTTTCCATTTTCATCAAACATATCTTCTTCTTCTTTTTTCTTGCTACTTGCAACAAGTAGTTAAAAACTGTTTTTTTTACATTTCCAAATATTTATACCATGAAAATGCGATGAATGATATTCATAATCCACTGCCTTGTTGTTTACTGTTGTTGGCAGGCAGACCCAAAGTGTGTCTTCCTTCAAATTTATGCTGAAAGCTCTTGCAAGGTAATTTTAGCAGAATATGAGACAGTCCAAAGTTAAAAGATTATTTCTATTCATTATAAAGTATGGATGTCAAATACACAAATTTGACTCTGACAAAACCGAAAAGTTCTGTACAGGAGCATTAAAAAGGCCTTGAATTTTTTAAAACTTTTTGTTCATATTTCTGTTTGCGCTGCTCGGTTGCACATCGTTAAGATTTCAGTCATTTCTGAAACCCTTAAAACACTGTCCCTCCGACAAAAACTAACATTATATGGTTTTGTTCAGTCTACGTTAACAGCTAGAAAAAGTTTCATTCCAGAACAGCTCAAAAAATTAAAGAGCCTGAACAGCTGGGTTTTAAAGTTTGCAAAGAAACACTTGTGCAGTAACTTGTCTCGCTGCACTCTCTCCCTCTTTCCTCTGTGTAAAAACATGTTGCACAAGTGACCCTGCGACAGGAACAAAGACTCTCCTGGGCATGGGCCCAACTCTTCTCTCATTGCTGTGTCTCTGTGGTGACTCCACAGGTTTGATCCTGCTTCTTGAGCTCCTGCCAAAGTTGTGTCTAAACCTGGGAATGTCGCGGCTGATTCAGGTTCAGGTACGTGTTAAAAGCCAGCATCTTCCCTTTTGGACCCGCGGGCAGCATCGTGAGGCAACACGAACGACCTGTGAGGATCCTGTCAGGCTTCGGAGCTGGAACCTCGGCGCAGCGGGCGTGTCAGAGAGGACACTGATGGATGTGCTGTTGTTTCAGGCGTGTGGCATCTGGCAGACCTTATCCTGCTGCTCTGTCAGTCTTTTTGGGGCTTTGCTCTGCATAAGCAGCAGCACCTCCACAGCAAATGACAAAAATGCAAAGAAGTCAGACTCTTATTGAGACTCCCCAGATGGTGGAGTGTTACATTTATTAAGCTGAGAAGCTTTCTTTTTTTCATCCGAATCGGTAAACAATTGCTGCGCTTCACTAGGGAGTGGTTGAGTTTATAAAACAGGAGCAGATATAAAGTCGAATGGGAATGAGAGAGATTGAGCAACACAAAGAGAGAGAGCACACAGGAGAAAAGAAGAGGAGAGGTGTCACCAAAGGACACACAGTGAGTGACAAAACCTTATTGGATTTATTTGTCTTGCTCGGCTCCTCAGATGAATCTCATTTATTGTGGCTGACAGAGTGGGGAGTTCACATCAAAGCTGAACCCTGGAAAAGACAAATGTCTCTTCTTTATAATGAGCAAGAAGCAGGTACACTTGTAGAAACTCTAAAGCCAAACAAATATACTGCTACACCTTTGAAAAAAGCTCATTAAAAGAAACATTTTACTAATTGATGTTTCCGGAAATACAAGAAAATGCCAAACCACTGCAAACCTTCCACACCTCTGCTCTTGATGTCAACTTTCTGTCATTCAAAACAGCAAAATATCATCTCAGAGCATTGCTTTTATACTTCCTAGATTGACAAGAAAGAAATACGGGGTGGAAGATAAACTCCCGCTGAGATCAGGTGGAGTTTTTTTGTCTCAAAAGTTTTATGGCCTCCAGGCTTTTGAAACAAGCTTAAAACATTCTCTGCACTGTGGTTTATGGAGGTGATAACATACAAACATTTCAACTTAGATGCATAAATTGCATTTGCAAACTCCCTCCTGGCTCAGACACACAAGGAGAATACAAAACTAGCAGCAGGAACCGTCTCACAAAACACTTGACTTGTTCACTCTGTTATTAAGACTGAGTGTTTACTCATTTCTTTAAACTCTCTTGAAAGAAAGGTCCAAAGAGGAATTAACCACCATGATAAACGAAATGTGGAGACCATTGTTGGGGGATGTGATCCCCAAACAGCTGGCGATGAAGTAGCATTTGTTTTCAGCCCTGCTCCGTGGCAGAGGCAGCAGATTGTCCTTGAGGACTCGACATAAATCAACAATCGGCAGCAGAAGCAGACAGCCAGCCCCCGGGTCTGCCAGGGAAAGCATAAACTTAATTAAGTTCCATCTTACAAGGTGTGCGTGCACGAGGAGGCCTGTAATGAAAGCCTAATGCCGGTCACAAATTGGTCCAACAAGCAGCTAAAGCGGAAGCCTGACGAGACGCTCCTACGGTCCCGCGGGGTGAGCGGAGGATCTTGAGGCTGATATAAAGAGATAGCACATTAAGAAACTCACTTAGAGATGACCACTCAGAAACTACAATGAGCATAGCTTTGAAGTTGAAGCAAAAACTGGTGCTGTGAGGTGAGCCACCTAAATTTAGAACAAACTGGAAACAGTGCTAAAAGTTTGGCTTTCTTACAAAACAAATGTGGCAGACCAGCAAGAGATAGCAGCATTTTTTAAGCATCCAGCAAAAGTGGCGCTAAATGGTGCTTCTCTTAAATGCATCACTCGCAGGGAGCCAGTATTTGTTTGGGAAACAGGGATGTCATATTTGTCACTGAATCAAGATACCCTTCGTCAAAATGAATGAACAACTAGCACCTTTGGCATGCAAGGGATGTACATGAAAGTTCTCTGTCACACTTATACGAAATGTTTCTTCCTCCTGCAGGCTTCAAAGAGAACAAGCTCTCTAAAATGCTTCAAAATCTTGAACCACCTCCAGCTGCCTTTTGATTAAATTTAAAACAGCATGTGAAAGACTCAATCATGTTCAGTGCACTTGAAGAAAGTGGGTCATTAGGTCCACAGGTCCACTTATTTTTGGCTTTTTAGCTGTATTTCTGATTCCAACAGAAAACATCAACAAAATTCTAAACACTTCTTTCCAACTCAGATTTTTAACCTCATCTCCCTCCATGTGCCCCCCAGCTCAACATTTGCTCTCACCCCCACTGCTCACAACAAGCTGAGCACACAGAGCAGCTGGTGCCAAATTTCAAACATAAATTCAATTTTGTTTCAGCGCAATTCAAACACTGAACTGGAGCTGACGTGGATCATCACTTTAACAAGCTTCAGCAACTCAGGGAAGAAACAAATCAGGGCTGGGACTGCAGTGTGTGACAATTAGTAAAGAAAAAGTAGAATTCAGATCCATGGCACGACAGGGAGCAAGAAACAGCAGTTATTATGAAAACAAACCATTATTTACTTGAAGTCTGGCCCCAAACACACAAAGCAGTTATATTTTGTCCATCATTTTCAGTAAAAGTTGTAAAAAGGTTGTTTTTGTCACTATTTTTGCCTCAAGCAAATGTGACTTGCTCCAATATATTGAGGTAGGAGTGCCAAAGCGTTGTGTTGTTCTTGAAGCTCTCAGGAGAACTTACTCACTGAGGAAAAAATAAGAATACCTTAATATCAATGATTCCAACTGTGTAACAAAAGTTATTTCAGTAAAGGTCATTAGTAGCTGTAACCACTTCCAAGGAGCAGATATCAGAGAGAACTAATTACAGCTTTTGGTCACATATTCTAAAGCAGAAGGAACCTGCCATTACTGAACGCCCATCCGTGACCCAAATTGAGGAAAATTTTGAACTCCACATTTACGAAGGGTCCTGGGGGTCCTGAAGTCGTCTTTGAAAGTACTACTCAACATGTTCATCTTTAAAGAAAAAGATCTGATTCCAAATACTGCTGCAGTTTTGATGATTTTATGCTTCCCTCTATCAAATGCATTTTTGGATTTTCTTTTTTACTGCAGAATGGTGGCCAACAAGCAGTCATTATTGCAGCGCACTGTTGAGATGTGTAAGTGGACATGAGTCTGCTACATTAAAAAATTCCCTTCAAAATCAAAGCACAGGATTTTTTCTCAACATTACACAGGGCCCACCACCCCTTTGAAAACTCACTTTTTTGGTTATAACCCATCTGAAATGAACTGAGAGGCATACAAACTTTGTACAAAGAAATAACACTCTTATTGCTGATATTCTCAGTTGACTGTGTAAGTGCATCAGTTTTCTGTTACCAAAACTTTTCAAGGTCTTAATCCCCTAACCTGACATTTGGTTGATTTTGCACAGCCTGTAGAGCCTGTATAGGTCAACTTTTGACTTCCAGCTGTGTTACCTCTTAACTTAAACTCTCCTAAACAAATTAAATGAATATTTTTGCTTGCGTAAAAGTAAAAAACCAAGCATTGTATGAGAACAACTCAACCTCTAAATCCTCATCATTTCCACAAATGCTCAACTGGAGCGATCGAGGCCAATTCATTTCAGAAACTCCTCACCTGAGAAAGCGAAAAGGTTGACTCAGCTTACAGCAGCTCACTTAACCTCACTGGGATCTCACTACCACACAAATCCATCACGATCAAGGCTCCGGCTGAATCACCTGCTGCAAATCAAACCCTGACCACAAGACTTCCCTAACTGCAAGCATGCACACAAACCCTCAAATAACTTCTCTGCAGCTAAAGCTTCCAATAACTTGTGTACTAAATTGGCAATTAATCCTGCAGTCATTGTTCAGTGATTTAACTCAGTGCCTCTCAGGTGGAGCTCAGCCCATCAGTCAACGGTTCATAATAACGCTAAAATCCATAACCCCTGCCTTCTATTGATTTACCAGGTGTACTTAATCCCTGTTATTCCCCTGTGTGTATCCTGCAGTATGTGTAGAGTCTAGATAGGTACGTACAATGTGCAACAAAACTGTACATGTTTGGAAATTAAATCACCAAACTGGAAAAGACTGGCTCTTAATCAAGAAAATGAGGTTCATTAATGTGAAGAGTTACAGGAAATCATAACAATCAGTCCCCCTCAGCACTGCAGCAAGCGGTCTTTTTATTAGTGTACATGCTCTCAGAGGAATCACCTCACGAGAGAAATAACTTCATCTTTCAGATAGAAGATGATAAAATGAGACACATCTAGAAGTTTGTGCAAAAGGCACTAAAAGATTGAATCAAAGCCACAACAAAAAAGTTGCTTTTTAGGATCTTCACGCATCTCATGTCTGATACAACCTCAAAAGAACTCTGAGATTTAAAATGCAGCTTTTAAATCATTATAGTCAGATTCGTCAATATTTCCCATTTAACTGTCACAGACTAAGCTCACAGGAGTGTGTGGATTAATGGAACCTGTTTGTCTACAGTCTAAGGCTATTTGACCACATGCAGTATGTCCTTTTTTTTATTTTCATTTTTTTTTTTAGGTTTAATGGAACAATGCCTGCAGGCGACTCCAGCTGCACTGATTTTACACTTGATGTGTAATCACCTGACAAATGTATCCCACAATTTGACGGTCCATTTCAGCTGCACGATTGCCGGGCACTCCCTGAACTCTGTCACTGCCACCACGCCCCTTCACCAGCCCTGCATCCGAACATCCAACCCCTGCAGATTCTGGCTCTGCTAATCAGCAGTTTGATTTCCATGCTGGTCATGTCACCAGTTTCTGGCTCTTCCATAATCTCTGCTTGTTTGTGCACACAAAACCATGGCAACTGAATCCAAGTGTGTTACGCTGGAGTTAGAGCTGATAAATGTTGAGCAGCAATTGGAAGGAAAAGGGAGGAGATGTTGGAGGAAATGGAGTGTGAGGCCACTTAATCAGGGCGGAAGGGGTGACACCAAGAAAGACTCAACATTTAAAGACCTAGACCATTTTCGTGGATAGGCTACTGAGGCTCTCAGCTTCAAGGGGCAATCATCATTTGATTTAGAGGAGCTTTACTTTTCACTCTGCATTGGTCAAAGTCACAGTTTTCCTTTTTTCTGTCTGATAATGAATGAAAATACTTGATCTGATCATTTACATATCTTGTACAAAAATTATAATAAATGAACTCACAAAAAACATCAAGAAATGTGTTTCTTTTCTTTTCTTTTCTATAACAGTAGAACTTCAATGTTTTTGGCTTCCATATGAAGTTTTGCCACTATAAAACCTATTTTACAAACTGTTCAACTTTGTATTTACTAACTATATTTGTTAACAGAGCTCATATCTTTTCTTGTTTTTGGCTTCTTTTATTCAAACTAAAAGCATTTTTGTTGGTGGAACTGGGGTGAAAACTGAAGCTATAACCCTGTACACTGAACCAGTCAGTATACAGGGTGGGACAAAGCACCTCTTACTATTGCCAATTGGCTCAGAAGTTAAAAAAAAACAACAACAAAAAAAACAAACATACGTTTTGTTGATCAATCAATCAATGCTGCAAAATTTGATGGCACCACTGAAGACATACAGAATGTAAAAAGATGAATGTGTTGCCACCGGAAAGATGAGAATGAACACTGAAGCTGACATTAAAGCATGTGGATTGAATGAACAGTTCAAAAATTGTCTTAAAAGTTCTGGTTTTTACTCTCTCTGTGAGTTAAAGAAAGGAAATGTGATGCTAGCCTGCCGACAAAGTTTGCAGTCTAAGTTGTCTCAATGCGTTCTTTCAAAATTATTGAGGAGGCCATTATTGGGGCACTGTGCTTTACTGGCATCTGAAAACCCACGTCCATCGAAGTTAAGGATCAATGAAGTTCGAAGGGAAAAAAAACAACATCAAAATATCTTTGACCTGCCAGTATCAGCAGACTCTGCTTGTATTCTGTTCAGCATACTCTCAGTAAAGAGGTTTTCACTGAGTGCAAATTCAAGTGGTGGTTCATAAATGTATCTTAATTGTGTAGAGGATTTTGCAGCCCACATACCAGTGGGTACAGTACACCCCTCTGCAGATCTGCTTGTGTTGAACCTATTTTGCATTCCCTGGCATGCAGTGCAAATTAATTCTCTCATAATTACATTATACTGTAGGTTATAGATGCCTTTATCCAGTTCTTTGACATCAGACATTACATACCTAAAGCCACATGTAATTGATTCTTATTGTATATCATTTGTTTGGCATACATGTAATTAACTGTGGGGAAATGTATAAAGATAGGCTGATAAGTTCCCTCCGACTCACACTTACACGTCCATACTCTGCATTTTTCTAATAAACGGCGGCGGCCTAGATTATGCCCATGTAAGTGTGATAAGGCTGTGGTTTCCATGGCAACAACACACTTCTTGGGATGTGGAGCTGAAGGAAAAGAGGCACGTCTCAGAGTGTGAGAGTTACCTCCTATGGTTAAAGAAGGGGAGCTTGTATAGCGACTTAATATCGCTGAGGTGTTGATTCACATCTGCTAATAATGTGGGACATAAAGAAGCTGTAAATGTTACACTTTAATATCATGTTCATTAAACTTTGATTTGAGCTATAGAAAAAATTAGCCCCTTATGTCTCATGTATAAAATTAATATAAGTATTGAACATAAATTGTTTTAGCTGTTCAGTGTTTTATTTGAATCCCTTTAGCCTGAATACTTTCCTGTGTTCTATTCAAAGAGTCTGCAACCAATTCCCACACAAGCTCCTACTAGTATGCCCTGACTGATTTTATTAGTGTCATGTGTTTTGTCACTAATGCAGAAAAATAAGTTTAGGAGCCAAAACCAAAATGCAAAAAATCATCTCAAAAAGTTGAGTGAAACAAACCTTGAAAAGTAGTTTTTGGGGCTTTTATGCCTCTAATTTGATAGTTGAGGGGACAGTAGATAGAGCAGGAGGAAACAGGGCGAGAGTGAGGAGTGACATGTGAGGAAGAGGCCACAGGCAAATGAAGGCAAACCACATTGAGACCACCATGCTATCTGCACCCTGATAGAAGCTAACTTAAAGAAAACGAAATCAAAGCGACCAATGAAAAACGGTTAACTGACTTTACCTAGAACAGGACGTCCCTCAGGATCACTTACATCATCCATCAAATCTATGATATAAGAGCAACATAGCAAAAATTCCACAAGCGCTGTTGAAGCTGTAAACTCAGTTTTAATAAGCTCTGACACAAACCTTCCTGATGGCCTCATTGGTCTTTGCTGGTTACCATGGGCAACACATTATCTTACATGCTGCTCAGTTTCATTTGAATTGCCAAAATAAAAATGTGATTCTGTTTCCTGTTTTTAATAAGATGGCTTCCAGCCATTGGTATCCAACCATCCCTACAGCCAGATTAAGTCAACAAAAAATTTGCTTCAAAAATTGGCTTCGACATGTGAATTTCTGGCAGTGAAAACAAGAGGCTGAAAGTGAGAGGACTGAAATAATCAGCTCTCTTACTTCTCCCACTCCAAACAAACACATAAGGATGAGTGGAGCTCTAAAGGCTTCATTAGGGAATATATTTACTGGACTAACTAGCTGTTTGAACGTCTCATGATGGTGTGATTTTGGAAGGATTACAGTCATTATAAACTTAATCCCCAAAAGCTTTTGTATGATTAAGAGTGCTGTGTGCAAATGAAATTTTAAATCCATATTCTCCAGATTTAAGTTTCAGCCTGGCAAATGTTAGATTTGAATTGATGGTGGTGAAATTTGAATATTTATCTTGAAATTTATGCTGTTAACTCTTCTCGGCCATGAACACAGTCACATTCGCAGCTTTCTGCGATCATAAGCTTCAGCTACAAGTGAAAGTTATTGATCGTGACTGCCCTCTAAATTTTTGAGTTCAGTGCAAGCTGTTCATGGTCACTTTTTCTGCTCTAGTCAAACCTGAAAGAAGAATTTTCCCTCTGTAATATCAAAGAAGCCTGCACTCTCTGCTCTGTTTGGCATTGCATTTAAAGTTTGAAGAATAAACAGATCTCTGAAGCAATTTCTCCAAAATTTCAGAACATACTCTCTCAAAAATTTCCAAAGGTGTGATTCACAGATGGGGAGGTGATGTGAGGATCTCAAGAAGTAGGAGACACAGCATTAGTAGTAGTAGTGGCCATGCAATGTTTACAAGATATCAAAAATGGTGAACAAAGCAACAGTTTTCCCTTTTCCCTTCAAATCAAAGTGTTCAAGGATGTTTTTTTCACAGTATCACCAAAGCGGGGGAGAGAAGCTTCATTACTTGTAACCCATGCGTGCACAAAGATCAAACAGGTCACACGTTGGTCCCATGACATAAACATCATCGCCTCTTCGCCCCCTCACTCAGGATGAACTTTATTGACCTAAACCTGCTGCATTTATACACCCACTTACTCCTGAAGGGAATTCAGCCTTTTTGAGTGATAGTGATATAAATTAGACAGTAGCATCATTTTGACCCATGAGTAATTTGTGTGTATGTAAATTTTTCTTGAGTTATCTATTGTGACTGTGGTAATCAGTTTTGTTTTCCTGATTGAAACTGCTTACATGATATTTGGTGGGAAACTATTCACATTATAATAGGGATGGGTATCAAGAACTGGTTCCTTTAAGAATCAATAAGAAATTGCTCAATCCATCGTCATCGTCAGCCCTTATTCTTAACCATTTCCTTATCAATTATTTACATTACAGCATACCACCTTACATCAACTATTAGTTTAGTTTAGGTCTATTCTGCTCAGGCTAGCCTAGCTTTGCAGATAAATGACAGTTTCCCAAGAAAACTCTGATTCAGGATTTCCTGCTTAAAGTTTTACTTAAGAAGCTGTAGAACGGAACATACACAAAAATGTACATCAATCCCCCACAAGAGGTTCACATTCAATACAGTCAACATGTTTTACAACTCCTAATGCTCCACAGACAGTATAAAAATCTTAATGCTAGCTCAATGCTAACGTAGTTAGGAAATTTGCATTTATATGCTAGCAGTTAGCATATATCAATACAACTTCAGTTTTGAAGCAGAATTTCAACTTTTATGACAGAAACATATCACAACAACTTTTTGTGAATAACACTTAAAACTCAAACATGTCAAAATACAAACAGGTAAATGTTTTCCAAACAGGGAGTGAAGACTCATGGCTGACTTCAGCATAACTACGGCAAGCTCAAGGTTCCAAACAACTCAAACATTGTTAGGTGGCCTGCTACAGTCAATAACATAATAGAACGATACATCGAGGTCACCTGTTGTGCGCTTTTTACTAGTCTATATCCAGAGAAATCTAAATCCAGTGACCAATATTTTTTAATATATTTATTTACAAAGTCGAAAAAATGTCATTGAAAACCTGTAAAGCCTACTTTTTGTGGACAGAAAATTTACCACCCTAATTGACAGGTGAATTGATGGAGAACTGTATGGATAAGCGGAATCGATAAGGCATTGGTATCAATAAAATGTTTTTAATACCCATCCAACCAGTCCTCTGAACACTTTGACACAGCACTCAGTCAATGTGTGGTGTATTTGTGACAGAGCAGAGTGGACTGAGAAGATTATCTGTTTATTCTGTTGTGTATTAGGAGACAACAAAAAAGAGTAGACTCTTGGAGCTGAGTCATTCACAGCTGACACAGCTCACTACCCTTCACCCTGACTCCATGAAGACATTCATCTAAAGAGGGTGGTGTGGACAGAGGGCATTGTGCACTGAGTTAATGAGCTGTTTCAAAAGGAAGTTCACTGATGTCAATGACATTTTTACAACACTCAGACTTTGATGGATGCTAACTATGTCATTTATCTTTAATATCATGAAGGCATCCTGAGTTTTTCAGGTCAAATCCCAGTAGGCTATGAGAAGAAGCAATGGCGACAGATTCTGGGAGGTAAAAAGAGGTAAGATTACAGTAACCTGAGCGTGAACCTGACTATCGTTTGCTATAAGATTGATAAGAGGCATTAAGGTGCCATCACTCAGGCAGGAGTTCTGAGGGAAGGCCAAGAGAGAGGAGGACTGCAGGAAATCGTGTTTGTAATCTGATACGAGCTGCCTTTTCATCTCTGCTGAAAAATGGAGCAGAGCTGTCTGTCTGTCTTTTTGTTGCTCTGATGGGCTGAAGTCTAATGAGGAGGATAACCTGCTGCTGGAGTCCTTCACTTGTTCTAATGAAGCCACAGATTTGGGGCTCTTTAGCGCCTGAGCGACACAGGTATGAGGTGATTAACACCTCTTCGTCCAGCTATAAGAGCCCAATCAATTTAAAGAAGTAGCTGGAAGAGAAGACTGAATTCACAGCTCATTTTGCAGGTTGGTGAGGATAAACAGACAGTTAAAGTCATGGTATGATGAGCTAGAGGTGAAGAGGACACATCCCGTGTGTCACCAGGCTCTCATCCAGGCTGATTAGATTGAAAGCCAAAGGCAGCACACTCTGCAAAGTGCTGTTGACAAGTACCTTAATAGCTTCAACTGAGTACTTAGTCAGACCTGCTGGCCGAGAGAATGATTAGTGATGATGATGGTTTGCTGCCTGACATGGCAATAACTCTGGCTGTAAGTGAAGGGAATGCAGAGGAGCTTTATTGGAAATAAGAACGGGGGATCACACCATATCTCTAAGTGATTGGAGGCGACAGGGCTCGGGGCTGAAAATTGAGGAGTATGCTCTGTGCAAAACACATTTATTAATAATTGATGGAAAAACCAAGAGCGTGTTTACAGAGGTAGAACCAACAGTGAATACACTCAGACATTTTACAGGAAAAAATACTACTTAGGAAAGATTTGTGCCAAGTATTTCCTGAGCTCAGTAAAAGTGTGTCTTTCTGTTCCCAAACTGTAAATTGAAGAAATGGCTCCATTCGGGAATGTCAGAGTCAGAGTCAGCTTTTCAAAGTGATGTCTGATCTGATGGTATGAATAAACCACTCAGGTAAGCCATTAACCCTTAATCTTTAAGTATGGTCCAAAAAAGCCAATCTCTATGCTGTAGGTATTCCCCAACATCACATCTGGAAATTCCCCAGTTTATTAATGTATTGATACGCTTTTGAATTTATATGAGGCTGCGTCTAAAGTGCAAAAGTCTGCAAGAGTGTTGGAGTGATGGAGATCAATAGGAACAGGAACTTGTATCTAGAGGACACACTCAACTCCTCTTAGAAAGCAACAATCAAAGCTATATATTAGAGAAAGTTTACATCTCTGTGAGAGATGCAGTGCAAGTTCAAAAAAGTTTTGCACTGCAAGTTACTTTTTAGAAAATGATGATACATTCCTTCATAACTCACTGCTGAAAGTTACCAAACTTAGCACAGAAATTTGGACCATTGTAGCAGGGCCCATGCTCACAGGTGATGCCGGTGGGTTCTGATTGGATGGGAGTTACCAGAAACTCAAAACAAGAGTCAATAGCAGAATAAGCTGTTTGGCATTGTCAGAGAAGATTTGGCAAATTTGTCATGAGTTCAACCCACATGCTCAGCTCTGCTATTCATCCCACAAATGCACGTTTCTACAAATCTGGCACCATTTAAAAGTGAAATAAACAAGCTTTTCAACGATACAAGATTTATCGCCATGGAGCTTTGTTGTAACGAATAATTAATCTATCAAACAAAAACTCCTTGAAGTATAGCTGCACTACTCTTTACATCAATTTCGTAGTACTCTTGTATATCACCTGAGTTGTCACTTGATCACCAGTTGTCAGCTGTATTTACACCTTTAATATACAATCATCAGCACAAATCATTATAAAGGGAGGCAATATTCCCCTCTGCTCTTGAAAATCAAGGCTAGACTGTTCGGTCAGTGTCATGCTCTTATTTTGAAAGTCTTCAGTCACAAGCTTTCTGTTAGCATTCTCTTTCTAGCTACTCAGAGAGATTAAATGTTGATTTTACTACAGTGGCAAAGTTGTTTTGGGCCACGGCAACATTCACTTTTATTTATTTATTAGTATATCAAAGCCAATTTCTTCGTGTCAAAAAAAATCTTTACTTGAGCCGCTGTAATGTTTTCGCTCTCTCACTAGCGCTTGTCATGGAAATGCAGATAAAAATGCATTAATGATTTGTTTCTTAATCCTCCTGTTATGCAGATAGCTGAGGCACTCAAAGTAACCAAAGTAGTTGTATAAATGACAGTAATTTAATTACTACATTAGCAACAGTACTGCATTACAGAAACATGTAATCAAATTATAGCCACTTGTTATTTTGCAACTCGAATCCTCAACACTGGTAGCATTACTCATTAAAAGATATGAAGTATGTGCTTCTGTGCAGTCCCTTTGTGACACCTATCACATAGAGTCCTCGAACCAGAGTCCAACTTTTAGGGCAAGTGTAATTCAGGGTCCAACAAAAGTGCCCATGTTATTTTTTTGCTAATTTTACACTTTTATGTTGAAGTCTTACAGGAAGAAGCATATTGTTGTTAAAAACTGTGGCTCCGAACAGTGATCCGAACGACTTCTTAAAGCTTCAGCATGAACTTTCGACCTGTGTGGTTTCCAGCACCCCTCTGAACAAAGTGATACAACTTGTCTATGATGAGGTTTTATAGTTTATAGTTGAGTCTAAAAATATCATTCATCCCAAATCTTTGTAGTGCAAAATTTAGAAGACAGCTGTTTCTGCTGAGTGCTGTTAATTCTTTGTCTGACATCTACCCTGCAGCAGTAGTTCAGTGAGAGAACTCACATTGGATTGATTTGAAATGTTAATTGCAGCGTCGGAGCATTGTTTGTTTTTGGTGTAAAAGCCCCAAACTCCTAACTCAGGTCGATGTTGGAAATTTGATGCAAAAGACAGCTGAATGCCGACTTCTACATTTCAAGGAAACATTTGTAGCTGATGGAGGATGACGCACGTTGGTGTGAAATCAGTCCATTTTGAGATGTCTGGAAAAACTCGCTCACAGGTGTCACTTAATTCTAAGATATAAGTATTGCAAAATGAATATTAACAACCTTTCGCATGATTTTGTAGGTCATGGAGAAGCATCTACATAACTTCAAGTCTGTTTATTTGAAGCAAACGTGCAGAAAGGGGCTTCAAGAATCAGCAACAGTGACGTCTCCATATTGCTGATGTGGGATTGAAAACATGCTGCTCAGTGTTTCTGCTTTTTCCCTTACACTTCACTTGAAGAAGCATCAGCAAAAGCCCACAACCAAACACATCTCTCTTGACAAAAAGCATGTAAGTCAAAAAATTAGCCATGTCAACTCTAGTTGCAGCCGGATCTGCACAGTGTAAAATCTTTCTTAATTCATATTATAGTTTATTTTTCACAGCCTTATGCTTAATTTAAAAGTTTGCGCTGAGTACCAAAACAGATTTATCTTACTTTAACAGAAGTTAAACTTTTGCTTCTACGTTTGGATGATAAAACACTTTCCTTTTAATTAAACCTTCTGACCAAAATCGACTCCTACTTTTAAATTCTAATGCAATGATCCAGCTAAAATATTGCCAAAGAAATGGGCCTTTTAGCAGGTTGTTTCTCAAGTACAATTACAGGAGAGAGACTTTTGGCCAGGTTGTTAGTCTAACCTTTAGATAGCTCCCTTGCAAATAATTTCTCAGACATTACTCAGCCTCTTGGCACCTGTGGTTTGACTAAAAAAGGGAAGCACTTTAAGGAAATGGCAAAGCTGGCCACTGTGTCAAAAGCAGACCTGTGCTCTTCATTTGGAGATTATTTTATCCAGAATACACTATCATCCTGGTTCTGTTTATATCCCCACACAAGAAGCTGTCAGTCTGACAAGTCCAAACTGACTCTGCATCTGTAAGAGGACTTTTTTTTGCCTCTGGCCAGCTCAACACGGACGATGGGACTTCCTTTTTTCCCCCAACACAGCCCCGCAGTGGCTGCTCGCCTCCCCCTGTAATGAGATTACGCCCAGCTCCTGGAACATCTACTCAAGTGGAGATGGGACCAATTAGTCTGCTGTCTGCCCCAAAGAGAGACAATCACCATAGCTCTGATGTTATTACTCCAGTGTGTCGGCCTCTAAAGTAATAACAAACATGCCGGGGAAAAGGAGAGAGCTTGTTTACAATGTGATTGGTCAGCGTGGTCAAGGTTACCGGAGAGAGAGCGCTCAGTGTCGTCTCTGTTTATGTAATGAAAGGTTTTATACAGAGACTCCACTCAGCAGGAATTGACAGTGGCAGAGCCTATTTGGTCCACAGGTAGGGGAGGGGGGGACTCAACTTGCCATGACAAAGGAGCCAATACAGAAAAATAGATTTTTACAGCTGAGATGTGTTTGTCTTCAAGCGTGCCTTAGCATCATCTTTAAAAATAACTTCAGATTTACCACTTCAGCTTCAAAATGTGCATCACAAAGGTGTTTTACAGAGACTCCAACCACTTACTAAACAAGCAAGACTGGGGTGAAAATTCAGAACAATCCTCTAGCAACAGTCAATCAGGAGAGAGAGAGAGACTTTGCTGGAGCTGGAAGAGGACTTCTTAGCCTCTGCTTATATTCCCTCATGGCTCGGCAAGTCTCAAGAGCAAGCTGTCTCATCTGATCTCAGATTCAGAACCTGCTAAAACCCAGTATTAGACTCAGACAGGACCAATAATCAGACTCAGAGATACCTCAGCTTGAGACACAGATAAACACATAGCTTTCAGTCTGATTATTACCCAGAGACACATTTAGTTTTCTTACGCATTCAAATGGGACCCAGAGTGAGACACAGCCTTTAACTAACTTGCTGAGTGATAGACAGCAAGGTAATGAAAATTTGTCCTTCTTGAAAAAGAGTTTAGACAGAAAATTGCAGAGGGGTTGAATAGGTTTGCAGATAAATTAGTTCACATTTTCTCACCACTTCAACACGGCAATCCAAACTTTACCTGGCTGCAAACTTAACAGATTTTAAAATGCAAAAGACAAAACGACTGGTATTGGATCAGCTAACGAGAAAATCTATTGGAAATTGTAACATTAAGCAATATTTTGTAGTCAGATGAAAGCAACATCGGCCTTGGAGGTTCAACAAACATTCTTTCTATGTCTTTCCATTGGTTTATTTTGCACACCCTTTCAAAAAATAACAAAAACAATTATGTAAGTAGTCTGATTGCACTGAAGCACTCAACAACACTAGTGGTTCAAAACAGCATCCATGGTGACAACGAGAACTTCTCCCTTGTGTTGACACTCTGCAAAATGGTTGTTATATTTAGCTTTTTACACTAATTTGAACACAACTTATGAATATTCTATTTGCAAGATGTCGTCAATCAGACATTGCACCTTAGGTAACTTTGTCCCGATACTTTTGCACAGGTGCTGCCAAAAAAAAGTGCTTCTATTTGTTTGCAGAAGCTATTTCAACACACAATTCACCACAACAAAACTGTGCTCTCTCCCCACATCGCTCTGCAACATAATTTGGTTTGACTTTTGTCCAGAACGGTGCCTCATACATAAAGATTGGACAAACAAAGCCAAATCAGTCGGGGGGCAATTAGCGAATCATTGAGCTTTTGAATCAAATAAGTGGCACAAATCAATTCTGTAATTGAAAAAGTTTTCCAAGTCCTCTGACTCTTTCTGAGACAAAGACAGATTTGGGTTACTCTTTCACTCAGATGAGCTTTTTTTAAGGGTATTGAAGTGTTCTTGGTGAAATGTCTAAAAGCTTTTGAGTTTAGCAATGTCTGAAAACCAGAGCTCATTTTAAACAGGAGTAGATGTGACGGATTGGGGTTCAGAAAGGAAAAAAGAGGAAGAGGGAAAAGGTCATCAGGGTGCGTGGAAGAGAGAAAAGCAGAGTAAAGGTTTTTCAGATCAGCGTGCATGGCTGGAGGACAATATTGGTGGGTGGCTCCTGTGTTTACTGGCAGCTCAATCATAACTCATCTGCTTTTTCTTAACTGTCAGGATGAATTACAGCTTAGTGATCTGTTTCCTCAGAACGTGTTATTTCAGATAAAGAGCTCTTTTTTTAGGAGGTTTGTAGAACATAAGTTTTTCTTGTCTCATAGAATCAGCCTGGAAGTCTCGGCAGCATGCAGAGAATAAATCCCAGAGTGAGCATGCAATCACAGGGTTTGTGGAGGATTATTTATTCTTTTAATTGATCGATCAGCCTGTGTGGTTGGCAGGAAACCTGTGGCCCCGCGCTCAGTGCTGCGAGCATGTTCAGACTCCAGCAGAGACTCATCGTGAGACCTGAGCCTCCAGAAAGAAACACTGCGTGGACGCCTAATCTCAGAAACACATGGGGGTTGGAATGAATGTGTTGGCCGTGGAGGACATGTATTTTTGATAAATCCGAGAATGTGAAGGGAATGTTTATGAGAGCTGGAGCAGACTCAAGTGAGTCTCATTTGGCTGTTCGATACTACATTACAGATCTTTTTTTGATATATTTTTTAGCTCAGTACTTCACCAATCTTTTTTCCAAGCCTACATCAGTTTCATCTTTCACCTGTTTAGCATCACTTAATACACTTGTATTAACACTTTATTTGTTTTTAAGTCACTTCATTGAGTTTTTTGTTTTCTTCAACCGTTTAATGTCCGTACCAGCTATCAAGCTATCCTAATCAAAGAGCAAATACGATCCCAGCTATACATTTTTTTCTACATTTAAACACCTGTACATTGATTTTAAATGTCTGGAAATTATAGCATAAATTTGTTGTGTAAAATATTAGGTGAAAAAAAACTGGATCCCTAACCTGGAAACAAGTTAAGTTTTGACAAACAAGTCAGCAGCAGCTAACAGATATTATTGGCATGTCCATAAGAACATTGAACTTAAGATATTTCAACACCTCAACTTTTTTTACATTTCTAATCATGTCATCTGTATTTTATAAAGGAAAATTACTGTTCAACTTGATCAAGCCAATTAGAGAGCCAAAATGTGTGACAATTGGGCTGACATCTAAGCTCGCTCATCCAAAGAGCATGGGAAAGATCTTGATTTGTAGCTTGATTTTTTTTTGTTTAATTTTGAGGTTTAGGTGGTTTAAACCAACTTTACAATCTTCTCCAGAAAGGGAACACCTCTACATCAGCTCCTTATGAAAATCTTTAAACAAAACTTGAGAAAACTTCACCTTAATATAAGCTGAAAAATGTATTACGAGGTAGCAGCAGCTTGCAGTTGCTCAACTCTCCCAAAACTGATTACTAATAGGAAATATCTACAGACAGCTAACATCTTTTCATCTCAATTCATATCCCACCTCAATTTGGCTGCATCCTCTAACCTGCACTTTAACTTCATGCAGTTACAGGGTTAAAGTTAGCAACAGGCCTGGAGCACTGCAGAGTTCGCAACATTTTGGCCATCTCCATCCTGCCACTTGAGACGTCTAATGGAGTTTTTGTGGAGATTTATAGCTTGATATTTTGTTTTTAATTTCTTAGGTTCATTTGGAAGCAAATACAATTGCCTTAAATTGTATTATTTCTTTATTTTTTTGGCAGATATAAAAGATATTTGCCAGCATGTTGGATAAAGTGAGCAGCAGCTCCTCCAAACAGCACAAAGATGATAAAACTTTGGTTTGAAATTGACTTTTTTTCCAAGTTATAGCAGGTTTAATGAGAAGAAGCAGAGCTGTTTCTAAAAAGTTTGCGACCTTTGTGGAAGTTAAGCTCCCAATCCAAATTGCTTTGAATGGGGCTAATAAAAAGAGTCAAAACAGTTTGAAAAGCCCCTGAAGGACTGTTTGGCAAAAAGCACTTATAGATTTTCTCTTGTTTTTGACTATTTGTTTATCATTTCTTTGACTTTTGGCCACCTGATCTGTTTGGGCGAGTAGGGACAGCTTTGGCAGCTCTCCCAATAAACACTGTGAACATAACACTGAAGTGCCATTTTAAGGCTCGGTACATTTATAGCCTGTCTTGCTGTTGGTACTGCATGGAATTGACGGACAAATGCAGAGACACTAAAGTTGTTTTAAGTGTGCAGTCTTTGTAGTTTTTTTTTTTCTTTTATCATCTTTCTCTCTAAAACAGAAGCAATGTAGCAGGATGCATACAGCTGTCAATGCTTTTTCTCCTCATCCAGTTTGTCTATCTGGTAGCTGTCTCTATCTGTCTCTCACTCCTCCAGTGCCTCTCCACCATTCACAGGACCTGGCTTTGCTGAATAGCTGATACGGGCTCTCAGCAGGGCCGTGTCTGGCTTCAGCTTAACAGGCCATATCTCTGCCTGCTCTTCTTTGACCACAGACAGCACTCACCGCCTCAGTCTAAGAGCCGGCCCAGCTGCTCTATTCTGAGTCGCATGCATGGCTAGTCTGTCTGGAAGAGACAGATAGCCTGACACAACACCACCATCTCTGCTACCGCTGCTGCCTCTGTGACGTACATGAGGAGAGCCGCTGGAAATATGAATAAAGTCATAGTCTGCTGAATTCATCCAGGGCTCTGACAGAAAATGACACTGACATGAATAAAGATAAATATAACTCCCTTTACAGCATTCATATGTATCATAAACATCATCTCTCTTACAGAACACAACCTTGTATTTATTTCTCACTATCTGACAGAGATCATTAAAAAGGGAAAGATTAATATTTCACACAATGTGGGGAAACTCTGCCACTCTGTGCTCATTGCAGTGCATTCCTTTTACTTACATGCCAGAAATATAACTGTTTGAATTTGAAAAAGCAACATTTTTTTCCCTGCAAAATGAGAGCAGTCGTGACCTTTATACAGCCAACACAGCATAAGACATCACTGAGGAATACCAAGCAGGTTTCATCCACATTGAAGGAAAGGTTGCAGCAAGTTATGATCCAGAGCTGTTCATTTTATGTGAAAAGTCAAATTTGTCCATGTCAAGCTAATAGTCACAAAAGTGTTATTTTCCCAGTTATTACATATGTGAGCCTGGTGTGTGGTAGATCAGAAAACTATCATCAGAAATTTTAAAGGATGACAATGACACTTGTAATCAGCCATTCACTGCCCCCTCTTACTTAAAGGCACATCCCCACTTTCACTGCAGCTCCTTAAATGAGCTCATAAGCTACAATGCAATTATCCACCCAGGCATAACTTATAGTCAAGGCGTACAGGGAGACAGGAAAACACAAAGTTGTAGCACTCAGCCATTAAGGCTCTGCTTAAAAATTTGCAAATGCCAGGACAGGTTTGTTTGCATGTTAAATGATAGCTTTCTCTTCCCATTACCTAATCACATGCATGCTCACACATAAAACCGTCTTGAACTGTAAATAACAAATATTTGTAGTGGGATCTCATTTAGCTAATGAGGTAAACTCTGCAAACAGCAGAGGAGCAGGAGTGGGTTCACAGAGAGGATGTTCCTGTGCCACAGCCTAACCTGAGACAAATGTAGCTTTCTGTATTCACTTAGTTCGTATCAATGCCTCCTAACAAGAAAAAAAAAAACATGGCATAAACCGGGGAAAATGCAACCTCTATTGATGTGTTTTCTTGGTTTGTGTAGCTGCTTATGAACACTTCCTCTCTCACTGCCTGTAAGCTATAGCTATAGCTATAGCTATTAGCAGCAGGTACTGTGTCTTGGTAGGTGCAGCAGCTTAGCTGCTAATCAAACACAGTCTCCAGCATCACTTCTCAGAGACTGAAAGGGTAAAGGTCAACATCAGATGTAGCTCAACATAGAGTTGTTTCAATACCAGTTTCAGAAATGGCACAAACACAGGCTCGGTTGTTGTGCAGAGTATCCGCCAGTCTACAGTAAATGCACCAATCTTGTACCATAATTTGTCAGCCTACTCACAAATCTATGAATGTCTTTCCTTGAGCGTAAACAGAATTGGTATAAAAACTGAAGCTGGAGCAAGTTTAGTGTCGGAAAGAAAAGATATAGTTCTTGCAAGCAAAAAAAAAAGTGTGCTTCTAGCTGTGATAGTGATAGCAGTGATAGCAGTGATAAAGGTTTCTACCACACATTTAGAGCTGTTTTACTCTTGATAATTTACAGACAAGACAATTAAGCTAGAAATGATGAGTTTTTCACTTTTCTGAAACAACAACAAAGAAGCGGCTGCTAGCTGAGCTGCTGATATTATTAACCTAGCTTGTGGCAACAAAAGGAAAGTTGCGGCAGAATTACAGGTATTAAAAGTGGTACATAAAACTTTTTTTAAGTGTGAAAGATACTGTACTCTTTAATGAGCTACGTTTTAGAGTTGAATAAAGGAGCAGTTTCTATTATACCGCAGCTTAAACCAACCCTTTTATACATAAAGCTTAATACATCAGTTTCAGCTTTGTTTTGCTGCTCTGGATGACAACAGTATGATAAAGCTAAAGCATTTGTGTCTCTTCTGAAAGTTTAACTCTCCACACTTCACTGCTGCGTTGCTTTGTTTTCAGCAGTGTTTGTTGTTTAATGGAGCTGTTGTTGTGCTCTTATAGAATCAGTCTGATGTCTAAACATTTCAGTGAGCGTTGTCTCTGTCCTGTAGGGCACATTAGGTTTCTATGGAAACTGCTGCAGGGACACGAAGACAGCTTTTCGTTTTCTTTTTTTTTTTTACTAAATTTAACGGTGCAATCTAAGCCCTGAAAAAGGAAACATTACACCTGTCCGACCCTCATTTTCTTTGTGTTACGACCAGCTTATGCATCCTGAACTATCTTCTTTACCCACATTCTTGAGTGCACTGTCGTTTGTGTGAATTTGCTTCTTTTTTCCTAATACAAACAGGTGCCTTCTGTTGGAAATTCAATATTTTCTCTCATATTCTTGCTCCTGTTCTTTGGTATTCTCTGAAAGTACACTATTCTGGCTGCAAGTCAAACACGAAGGACACACTGGAGTATTTAGCTCAAATAAAAAAGTGTTCCCTCCTCACTCCTCAGATACTGTAGCTGGAGTAAAGAGATTTTTGGAGCTAAAAGCTGGTCACTGTAACCAAGCCGAGAAAATCTCCTCTTATGGTATTAAGACGCTAACTTAGTAGCCTGATACTCTGGGATGTTATCATGGGATAAGCAGATTAAAGCTCCAAATATCCTTCTGTGCATTAAAGCATGCAGTTTACAAGGTGGTGATTCCCATGATACAGTTTTCTGACAGCTGCAACTCAAACAGACACGATGACTATGATGTCAGGTGGTTTGAAAGTGTTTCTGCTCACTTGATGTGAGATTTATAAGTGGAGCAGTACACTAAATCGCAATGTCTTTTGTAATACTATAAGAGTACAGTATGAAGTCTGAATTTATACAGACTGAAATGAATACTGATGCCTTGATATTACAAACAAAAGCAAATAAACCATTAGTATGGAGATTGCTTTTTGGTTATTTTGAGTGCTGTTGGGGTAGGCGTCACTCGAAGTGGTCAACAGCACTGAATTAACCTCATCTTTGCATTTTCAACAGCAAAGATTTTTGATGACTGTTATTCTATAGTTTTAAAGCAGGAAATCCTTGGGGTTTTTTTGAACACCTGATACAGGACAGGAGAAAGAAATCAGCAAAGACATGAAAATGTTTGGGGAATGGGGAACTATAAACTTGAAAGCCCAACACAGGAAGAAGAATTCCCATATCGGTGACTTGATTGTATGTTCTTGCATTCAAAGAAAAAAAAAGGAAGGAGAAAGACTTTGGTCCTTCATAAACTTTGATCTTAAACAGCTGGGACAAGGCCCATCAAAGCCCCGTGTGCTGTGGGTGACAGCCAGGCGGAAGTGGAGTGTGGAAGTGACAGGTGTTTAGCTCCAACTAGTGAGGCTCCAAAGTTGGACAGAGCCCTCAGGACACAAACACGGCCTCCTTGAATACATCAAGAGAAGTGCTGACGCGGAGATAATGAGGAAGAAGAGCTGACCTCAGGGATACGCCTCTAAAAAACAACGATCAAAGGAGTCACATTGATAAAAGTGAAACCGGGAAACAACGGCTGATGATTCCTTTTGCTCGAAGCAGAGAACAGAGAGAGAGAAAAAACAAGGCAAGGCTTCACCTATTGATTCAGAGAGACTGTGACCTTCTCTGTTGAACAAGTGCTTCAATCTCTATCTTCCACCTTAGCTTCTTCTAATGAAAAATCATTCTAAGAACAATTTTATTGGATTATTCCTCTGTTAGTGAGAAAGAAAGATATGAGATATTGTATCAAGTTTAAAGTTAACAAGCTCTAGTGATCATGATCTCCTGAACATAGAAATTATTAAGACAGTGCATCCCAACAATTTTACAGCCAGAGTAATATCTTTTACTACTCACGCACACGATACAAGTTCAGCTAAAATTAGAGGATGCAGCTATTTGAGACAGATGATCCATCGTTAGCTATGTCAAACCCCAAAAATTTGTAGCTCCCTTTAGGTTGATCTAATATGTACAACAACTATGTTAATAACTAAGCTATGGTCTCAAAGCGACCTTGGATAGGAAACAGTATGGTAGTTTGAACTAAGCAAACTCAGCTTACCACCACGTACAATGTGGAGTCCCACAGGGCTCCATGCTAGGCCCTCTACTTTTTCCATATACATCATCATTTGCATTTTTCAAAAATAAGGATGTTTTTATTTATAAGGTGTCAATAAAAAAATATATTTACAAAATGTGAATATTCAAGCTAAAAAAGATGTGTCTGATACCAGATGCATTTTCAGAGTAGAAGTTTTATGCTTTACAACCCCAAACTCAACCCTGCTCAACCAAAGAGCCAAATTGTTCAAAACTGCCTTTGCAAGAGCAACAATCTAAGTGGTGAAAAGTGGTAAAAACAAGAGGGAGTAGCAACAAAGAGCAAGCTCAAAAATGGTCAAAGAGCAGCAAAAATGGATGGAAGGGGCAAAAATTGGTAGTAATCAGTAATGGCAAGTTAAGCTGGAAAAAGCACATTCTATAGATGTCAAAGTATTTTTAGAGACTTAATATACTGGATGAGCGGTCCTGTTATTGAGAGCTCTCAGCCTTTCCACATACATAAGTGGAGTCCAAAAGCCTGAGGAGGTGAGGACCATAGACTGTATAAAACATGGACGTAGTCTCTGTGACGTCACCCGTCTGTAACTGCAGCTCTGTTTTGAGGCTAAACGACGGGCGCAGCCGTATTGGAAATGGGACGAGTGAAGAGTGCCCAAACTCACAGCTATTGGGCGCCTGTCAGTCACGTGATCTGAGCTGTGGCTCTGATTGGGCAAGCTGTTGATCCTAATATCTTCCAAACAGCCCAGTTAGAAAAAAATTCACCCCCCTCACAGTGTGTGAAATTAGCGATCCAGACGGGAGACAGAGTTTGTACCAGGCTTTAAATAAGCTAATTTAGGCTCTGAAAACAGCCTTTTTCCCGTCTGCTTATACAGGACTTCCGGTGCTTCTGGAGCCAGCCTCAAGCGGTCACTGGAGGAACAGCAGCTTTTTAGCAGTTCCGTGTTGTCTCATTTTTTCAGACCGGAGGTTGCCACTTGGTGAGGACGCACCGGACAGAGATACAGCATTTAAAGAAATAGCTGGGTCAGAGACAGTTTGCAAAGAAAGCAGTAGATGAGGACTAAAACATCAAATATCCGCTGCATTATTTTCCAATTTGGTTCAGAGAAGATGATCAGCTGGGCAACGTACACACAACTTTTGCTGCCACACACAAGAAGAGCTCTCACAGCCAACTCTGATACACTTAATTGCACAGAATGAGCTCATAATGGGAGATAAAACAAATCTCAGTTTAAGATTAAATACAATCATACAGCGAGGTATGATTTGGAAAAAAAAAAAAAAAAAGATTAATCTGTTGATTTATGAAAAAATGATTTTCACCAATGCAAGGGTGTTTTCATAAGCCAGCAGGTCCTCATTTTCTGGATTTAACCACGATTTATGGTGATGTAGCTGCTGCAATATAGATAGTGACACTGCCATTGTTATCTGGGGTATATTCTAATGAGTGCTCTGCTGCCTGTGTTATCTTCACTTTAATCTGCACTACCGCATTAATGGAGAGGAATTTAAGACAGTTAGATTGTGCCGAAGCTCAGCCGGGTTTCTCCTTAGAGGGCCTGCCGCTGCCTTTTTCCATCTGACACTCACACACACACATATTCAAACACACTCATACACACAGATAATGTTCTGTATCTCCTATTCTTCCAACCCATTGTTCCTTAATCATCTCTCTTCCAGGATCGTCCCTCTGTGTGCCCAGAAGCCTACAGCGCCTCTATAATCTGATCCTCCATCACTCTCGAGCTGGTCTATGAGTGAGGAGGCTGCTGCTGCCGACGTTCGTTTGATTGATTGGAACGACTCGTCATATTTTTATTTAAAGATAACTGCTGGTATGGACAGAACACTCCAGCCTTCTGGTCAGAGTAATATAAAGAAATTTACACATTAATAGCACTTCTATACCTCCCAAGGTTGTTCTAAGAAGGAGCGTGACAGAAGTTGGAGAAGAGGAAAATGTGTTTTTTTTTTTTTACCAAACACCTAGTTCTGCTCTATTTTGTGACTTGGACTTCATAGATACTTAAGTTTCACAGTTAGGTGGGTGTCTCTCACCATCCTTCAGGGGTTTCTTTTGTCTCACCTGTACATTCTGTTTGAAGATTTTTATTTCAGTCCTACCTTTTTTTCCCTTCTTTTTTTTTTCTCAGAGACTTGATGAATACACCTGTAACAGAATGAGTGAAATGTATTGTGATACATATTTCCTGACCTGACAGATGAACCACTTGTAGTATTAAATGTCATATGATCTTTATATTTTCCAGTTGAAAGGTGCAAAGTAAAGACAGACATTTCAAGCAAAAACTAGCATCTAATAGTCACTGTTAAGTATTCACCAAAGTTTTTGAAGACAAGTGAGATATGATAAATGATATAATCTGCTTCTAAATTGTGTTGTGTTATAGTAGGATTGCATCCCGTTGCATTGTACATGCACAATGACAATGAAGATTTTATATTCTATTCAATTTAGCAGACTGGTTACCAATATGCTCTTTGTTATAATACAATTATCATCTGTTCTCTGAGCGTAAAAGAATCTGCTCATCTAAATTTATGCTTTATCCTGTTTTCCCTTTTTTAAGGTCTCTAAAAATGCAATAAAGAAAATAGCGTTGTGAAATTACTCCAGTTAAAACCAATAAAACTCAAATGAGGAGAGATTACCCAGATGGTCAAATTCTTAATGGCCTGATTTAAATGATTCCAAAGCAGGAACCTCAGCCAGTTTGAACAGATCTCTCCGCTTTGAAGTTTCTTTTGGCTTTTTATCCTGTTTCATATTTCAAATTCACGACAACCTGACGCGACAGAAGCTGCAGTTCACACATCACCAGAAGGGATGTGTGCCTAAAGTCAACTAAAACCAATGATTAACAATATTTTGATGTAGGCTCACAATGCCAACAGCAGGGGAGATGGAATGGGCAGTTTCCAAAACCGAGCCGGCGTTCCAGTTTAATGACTGACACTGTTAGCCGGGGACTGGGAATGGGTCTGTAATTATTATAGTCACAACAGCTGCCGAAAACTGAAAGAGTCTCTTTTCATTAAAATGTCAAAATTCACCCATCAGGCATAAATTTACTAAGCAACTAAACAAAGAGGCATCAGCAAGACCCCTTTGTGTTGCAGTTGCAGCATATGATAACCACAGAAGCATGGACATAAAGTCAGCAGGGTAACTTCTTTTCCACCTGAGAGGGGATTTTCCCACACTAAATAAAAAGGTTTCATCAACCGTGATAAGAGTTTGTTGTGACAACTACTCAAAGTTGAATGACAATAGCACATTGTTGGTTTAATACTGTTAACTCAGATCTTTATTCAGTTGTTTTTTTTCTGATGACTGATCTTAATCTTTTATTTGTTTATTGCTAATGTGACTAGTATTGAGTCATTAGCCATCATACTTTGTGGAAGAACATGACATGTTCATAAAGCACGTCTCAAAGTGACTGTGAGGAGGTCGTGATTATTAGTCTGGAAAGTGAAAGTTAATCAGATCATTCTTTTAACACGACTGTTCTTTGTTCAAGATAACTTTCTAATGGATGCAACACAATGAGGTAATGTGAATCCTGGTTATGTCCTCACAGTGCTCATCCACCAATCAGAGCAAATGTAACTTGGCTCTTCATTTTATGGATGGACTCCAGGTTTGAGCAGACCACTGCAGTATAACTGCTGCATGCAGGTTGGAATAAAAACTTTCACAGACACCTTAACCTGTGTTTTAGCCTCTAGCTTATGATTTAGCCTCATGCGCTATCATTCTCCCATTAAGCTTTGTTCTGCTCCTCTGTCCCTTTGCTGTCAGGCAGTCCAGCCCCGCTCCAGTGTCCACTATCATAACTAAATAAATGTAAAAAAAATTTTTTTTTAGCAAAACATAGATCTCTCTTCTCACGGCAAAGTTACGCTGCAACCTAGTTTCCATGGCATCTACTGTACATAGGAACAGATATTTACCAACAACGAGGAAGCTCAGATGTCGTGGGACTTTGGAAGTGGTAAATGTGTAAAAATTAATCTGACATGCGAATGATTTTCAGTTTCTCTCAGTGACAGGAGGCAGCAGGTTGCTGGAGGTGGAGAAGACCCTCTTCTGCGTCTTCTTTTACTTCTTCGTGAGATACGTATGAGGAGAACAGGTGAGCTCAGAGGAGAGCGGTGAGGTTTGGCAGCTGGGGTCCTCGCAGTCTTTTCAGGCATTCATTATTTAGCCCGTCTAAAAATACATCAGAGGCTGTCTCCCTTCTAGCACATGGTGCATCTGAATTTCACAGCATCCTGCTCTCTGCCGCTTCATGTGATGTGTGGGGCTGCTTGATCTACTGTACATCAAGGTAAATCATGCACACACACACATGCACACACACACTCCCAAACACGAGCAGAACAGATTCACCGATGCATTTAATCAGAGCAACAAAGAGGGCAGACACTCACACATTTTTAATAAATTACAGGCATGAATAAAAAGAGTTCACACACCGAATCAAAGCACAGCCCTGTTAATTTACGCCAGCAGCCCAGAAAGCTGACGTTAATTTGTACACAGGCAAGCGCAGCTCACAACACCTTGAGAAAATGAGCTGAGTGAAGCAGACATGCCTCACAGGCAGCGTCCTCTTAGCACCACGTTTCCCCGGTGACTTTCACATACTGCCTTGTGTTGGCGGCTGCTCTGCGGCCCGGGTCTGTGATGTAAAACGCAGTCCATGAAATCAAACATCCAGCAGGTCATAGATTGAACAGCGCTCATTGTTAATTGCATTGGGGAGAGAATGTCAACTTAATTATTTCAGCTGCAGCCGGAAATGATTCCTTGAAAATCTATTAGACACGTATGCTATGCGAGTCATGTCGCAAGTCTCACGAGTCAATAAGCAGGGAGTCCAGCAGGACTGATGAGCGGTGCTAACAGGCCGGCTGCGATTTAAAGCACACCGGGAGAACATTAAATCTGCTCTGATTAAAGCAGAACTCCTGTGTGCCACTGAAATCTGTTTAGTTGAATCAGTAAAAAATCTCGACCCACTGCTGCTCTGATCAATGCACTGAGGCCTTTTTAGTTTATCTCCATGTGACCTCTTCACATATACAGTATATGATCAAAAAGGTAATATTTATCAAACTGTTTTTTCATCCATTTAAGACTTTAACGGCTGAAGTGAAGTGTTAGGTCTGAGTCCATGTTGCAGCTCTTTTCTATCATTTATGTTGTTGTTGTTGTTGTTGTTGTATTTTTGATGTTTTCTGTGTTCAAGCAGTTTCAAACAGATCTGCCTCTGGTGAGATAAATACTTCTGTTTGATTTGACTTCATTTGATTTCATTTATTCAGGAAGTTGTAATATTAAAAAAACAACAAAACCAGAAAGTGTAATCCTAAATCTTGTGCAAAGTAAGTGATTTCATGTTGAAGCTTACTGACAGGAGTCATCCAGGGAGAGTGAGATGTAACAGGTTAGTGATTTTCAGTTTGGTGCGATTGACTCGAGGATCAGCCATCAGCTCAAACTCCGATTGAACCAGCTCTGTGTTGGAGGGCGAAGTAAACAGATCAATTCTTCGCTTAAGCACTTCAGGGAAAGAACCCTCACTCAAGAGACGGACCCGAAAAAAAAAAATCACGATTCATTTCACATGTTGCTGAGAGGGTGTCTCACACGGAGCAAAGCTATTCAAATCAACATTTCACATCTCTGCAGCAGTGATCGCTGTTTGTACATTCTCCTCAGTGTGTAAACACAGACAGACATCATAAACTTCATGCATGAAAGGAAATCCTCATGTATGCATTATCAGAAAACTCAAAACTACTCTGCGTTTTAAACGACTGCACAACAATCGTAGTCATGGCCCAGTTCCTGAGCCAGGGCTGATGGGAAGGAAGCTTTGAGAGAGGTGGAGTATTGGCATGGGAGATGGGACCAGAGAGGAGTGAGAAGCAGACGACTTCAAAGAGCGACTGTGAGCCGGTGGCTCAAAGCGTGCTGATTGTACGTGACGGGAAATCTGCAGCAGGATCTTAGCAGCCTGACGGAGCAGATGGAAATGAGATTTTTCATCACAGAGGGATATATCTGATAACTCCACAACTTTGTGAGGAAGATCCTTCTGTTAGAAACTCTGCTAAGGCTGACATTTCAGACTGCATCTTAGGATGTTTGCATGCTGTATTTCACGTTTCTAAGCACTTTTCTCTGGAATACATGAAGGACGATGCTCTGAAAATATGATAACTCTGATTTTGAAGAGGCATTGAGCTGAAAACCTCTTTGACTCCTCACAAATCAATGAGGCAGACGCTGACATCAGGGTGAGGGTGAGACAGTGGGTTCAATTTTGGATGAGCTTTGAAGCTAATAAAACGCTCCGATTAATCAAGCGCTATAAAATTTAAAATAACCTCCATAAAAAATATATTTTATGTGCTTTCTTTTTCAGAGGAGACCTTTAATGTCAGGGTAATCAGACTTGCAAAATTCAACTATTTCACAGATTGAAAGTACATGAGATGAAAAAAATAATTTAAATATTTGAGAATACATCAAACATGAATTCTGACTTTTTGGGCCAAATAGTTTTCATTTGCAATTTTTAAAATAAGAATTTGTTGATTATTTTGTATTATTGGGTTTTTACACTTTATAAAGGAGGATTAATCAGCTCTGGAATGTCTTATAGGGCTTTTATTTACCACTTCCTTGAATCTTGGGAATAAAATGCTTTATGAATCAGCAGAAATGAATGAAAACTGGAAGATTAGGAGTGCACCCAAGCATCACCTGAGCATCACTAGTTTGAAGTAGTATCCTGATTTCTACTTGTCATGTCTTACATCTGTATCTGTCAGAATCAAAGCCGTCTGAAGGCAGAAGATCTGTGTTTGATTATTTCATGTAAAGCTCTGAGTGGTTACGTCGTACTGCTCGTGACCACTGACCTGAACATGAGCACGAGGGATTCACCTCCATCTCTGTCAAACATCAAGGGAAGACAAGAAGCTTTCACTCTGCCTGAGGCAAAATGCACACACACATTTCTATAATGTATACAAACACACACCATTATATAACTCGCCATATTCTCAGAGTGCATTCACTCAGCATCCCTCATTGTAACCTGATTCTATTCCAGACCAGAATGTTGATGATGAACACGACTGGAAGAGAAACCGAACAGAAAAGAGCCTCCTTGCTGATATGAAGGTCACGACTCACTGAAAAACTTATTGAGCTGTCTGTACATTTCTCAAGTGTTTCTTTGCTCTCTTTGCTTAAGATATATATACAGATATTCATACAGCTTACTGCATCTGTAGAGATGAAACCAAGTTGTTACCATAGACTGTATAATCAGTGGACGTAGTGACGTGCAGCACAAACTGAAGCCTCCAGCAGATGCCCCCTGGTGTCTGGTTGCAGTATAGGTCATAAGCCCTGCCTCCCCATACATTCCAGATATGAGTCGGGAAAACTTAAAAAAATTACGATACCTGGTAGAAACATTTCTCTCATCCTTACGCTAAGGTGGAATGACGATGTAATTTGGCTGCGTTGTGTTCAAGTCTTTTTTTATTGAGAAGTTGGTTTGTCATTAGATATAGGACGTCAAAAAACGTGTTATAAGTTTCGTTTTACGATAGTTGACTGCTGCCGTTCGTGAGTAGATATAAGAAACTTTGGGGAAGAGAGCCAAAAAGAGACTAAACCATCTAAAGAAGAAGAAATAAATATTTTCATTTCTCTTTTTACTTGGCTCCACCGGAAATTCTCTTCTGCGCAGACTCTGGCTGCACAATGGCGGCTCCCGTGACAGGGTTTTTTTCGTAGAACGGTGACAGGCAGAGCCACGCTGTCCATTCTATATACAGTCTATGGTCGTTACCTACTGGCAAGCACAAAACACCAAGTAAGATGCTAAATGCTAACTTTGCATCCAGTTTGACGCGCAAAGAAATTGCGAAAGCCCCGTCCACATTTAAATCAAACCAGGGAGCTTTTCTCCAGGTGATCCACTGGGCTCATCCCACTGGTCACCATGTATAGATGTTATATTATTGACAGAGATTCAACATTGAGACATGACAAGGAGTCTCATCTCATCTTAACTCATCATGACTAGATACTCTTCAAGCATTTTGCAAGTTACATAGTAGCTAAGAACTTCCTTTGTTTCAGGCAGAAACCCTGAGCAGAACCAGACTGATGTTACTTTTGGCCAGCCCTCTACAGGAGCACAGTGTTTCTTCTTTCCTTTTCCTTTTGCAGTAAACAAGAAAAGGCAGCAAAGTACCCTGTAATCACTAATGTTGTTCTGATTGGACTCTTTGAATAAGACATGGATTATCATGTTAAGTCAACAATGCTTCTGTTCTTTACATAAGTCACATCTTAAATAATGTTTCTCCTTGAAGCCAAGTCGTCTATCAGCGCTGCTCCTAAGTACACAAATACAAGTGCACACATGGGTGCACACATGTAGGTTAACGGCACGCCTCGGATCTGGAAATACCGGCTCATGTAGGAGCAGAAAGTAGCCCTGGGTGTCTCTTGCAGCCTCCCTCTAAATCAACAGCACATGCGGTTATCCACCTCTGCCCTCTGCTCCCTCAGCAAGAGCACAGCGCTCCTGACCAGCTCTGCAGCAGACAATGGACTATTTATCTTTATACCTCTCTTCCTGTCAGCTCCCAGGACACATGTGGGCATGTTCATTCACTCACCTACACACACACTCAAATACACACATGCACCCACGCAGCCCTTGATTCCATCTTTGTAAGCAAGATGTAAGCATGCATTAAGAGCAGGGAGTAAAAAAAGGAAATAGAGTTTCCTCTTTACGAGCAATGCTTGAGTGATCCACTCCTTGACTCCAGGGCAAGTGGTTCCTTACAGACACAAACCTTAACACAGCTCCCCATGGTGTAAGTGTGTGTGTCTGTGTTGCACTAATAGCAGGATTCATGAATGTACAGTAGTGTGCCTGCTTGGAGGAGGGGGCAGATGGGTGAGAGAAGACAAAAACAAAGCTGGAAAGAAAAGGATGATAGAGAAAAGAAGACAAAGAGGGGAAATGGGGAGAGAGGGCTCTTGGAGCGGAAAAGCTTCAGTGCCTCTGCGGCCTGCCACCTCACATCACAGAGCATCCGCTGACAGATGAAAGCAGGAGAGCCCAATAATAGAAAAGCTGGGGCATAAACGGACGGATGAAGGGGGAGGAGCTACTGTGTGCGAGCTGATGCGTAAGCATGGCGAGGGTTTAGCCTGGGGTCAGCTGCCTCGATGGGAGCTAACCGACTCGGCGGACTGACGCAAAACACAGAGCGCTGAGCAGGAACTCAACTGAAGTTTGATTTATCTCACTTTTTGGTTTCTCAGAGCACACCTCACTGCTCTTGTTACCATGGAAACCTTCACCTTGAGTCTAGACGTATCAACGAGAGCTAATTTTACATGTTTACCTTGTTTCTTTCTCCTGCTTTGTTTCTATAAATGTGTTTCTGATGTCGTAAACAAAGTGTCTCTCAGACAAAGAGGTTTGATGTAAGAGAAGTTGACATGGCCACATTAGCAAAATGACTTTGATGTCGTAAGAGCTTCTAGAGATTTTTAGTGAAGTAATGACTGCAAGAGAATTTATTAATGGGTATTTAGATATCTCTAATAAATGTCTAAAGTGAAAATGAGTGATTACTGAATGAGCTTGTCAAGCATAGGGAACAAGGGCTCAAGGGATCTGTAGCCCTTTACAGTCAAAGGATGAAGATCTGATGTGCAATCCAACAAATGTCTCTTTTTTTATATATTGAATATATTTTTGCCCTATTTTAATATTCACTTATGTTGTTGATAGCCTAAACAGACCTCTGATTAAACCACTGACTTCAAGCATAAATGGAGGATGTACCTGACATACAAAAATGAAGCCAAAACACCCCTATGCTGAAATATTTTGCAAATGATCACAGAGCATCTGGAGCTGCAGACTGAGTGGTTAGGATCATGTGATCCATCATGTCACTTCCCACTCACACGCCATTTATTCCTCTATTAACTGCCCCATCCTCTTTAAGTAAACACATAAAAAGCCTAAAAAATTACTTTAAAAATATGTCACGCTTTGTAACATCATTTGCTTCGCTGAATGATGCAGCCACCTCTCAATTCTTCAACAGAGGTGGTTAACATGTACCATGAACCATATTTGGTATCAAATAATTGAACATCTTGGAAAATGACATCCAACACCATTGTAAGGAATCTCAAAACTGTTTAATCATCTGTCTTACATTTGATCAATTATGTCAAACATATGACATTCTGAAGAAAGATTTCTTTAGTCATTTACAAGAGAAACATTTTTGTGGTGTCAAAGTATAAATATACTGTGTCCCAACCACTGTTATCTTATTTAGAGAATCTTGAAGTCAAAAATCAACAGGGGGAAGTCAAATTTCTTGATTTTATGCAGCTCTAGCACATAACAAGCGGGATGAGATGGATGAAGGAGATGGTATCGTGCATTATATCAGAACAATTTACATATACTGTCAAGGCAAAAAGGGGAAATTTGAATGGAATATGGTCACCTTTAATTGAGTTTCTCAGATGTTATGAAGCCAATCGACTTAAAGAATGGTGCTGAGTAATTATTGAGTTGTGTGTTGCATATTAATTTACTGTATGTCATTGCAATTACTATTTCTTATTTCATATATTTGTGTTTCATCTTATTTTTTTATTCCGAGGGGAATATGTTGTTGGTTTAATGTGTATTTTATGTTAACTGTACCATTGTTATCCGTCCTGTCATATAAAACACAATAAATATATTGTTCAAAAAGTAATAATTTAAAAAAAGAATTTGATACTTAATTAAAATAAGGGAAACAGAAAACATCATCTTAATTACCTAAAAGTTTTCTTTCCTGCAAAGTCTACACTGAGTTTAACTCCAAACATTCATCCAACTCTACACAGAAAAGTGTACAGTAAAAAGTGAAGTCCCACATAATGCAGCTGCACAGAGTTTAATTAGGCATAAAGCCTGATTAGACTTTTAAATTACTATAATTTAAATGTTTAACAGAACAATGGCTCTGCTGTGAAAAGGTGCCCTGTGGAGTTTTTTTTGTAAATAAACTTAACTTCTACAGCCGGTCAAACGTAATTCACCATGGTACATTGTGAGTATCTCTAAGGTCAAACAAATGTCTGTACTTGCTTTTATTTGCTTAGCTTACTTTCAAACATTTGAAACATTCCTCACATTCACACAAGAACTTTTCGTCCACTCTGTCAATCTTCACGCTGCTCATCTTAGCGCAGCGTCTGGAACAGTAAAGTCAAGTGGAGCTATTTGAAAATCCTGTCCTCAAATAGTACATCCAAGAGATATTCTTGAGTTATTTAAGTGAAAGCTCATGCTCCAACTCACTTGTCTAAAGGTAAAAAAGTACTCAGAAAAAAAGTCAAAATTTGGATAATTAAGGGATGAATATGAAACTGGATGTAGAGCCTTCGCACCAAAAGCCTTTGTCTACAGTCCTGGCAACCTGTTCAGTAGATGGAGGCAGGAATTATAAAAAAAATGCATCATGGGATCGGCTGACTCGTCTGATTCTGTCTGGTCTGGTAGAGGATTTGAGCCACTTGTTGTTTTTCTTTCCTTTTCTTTTTTTTTCCCACAAAGCTCTTTTTTCTTAATCCTGACTTTTTCTCAGAATTCTTGCTTCATGAGTTCAGACTAAACGTTAGGCTAAAAAAAAAAAAAAAAACATTTTTCGCTGGCTCTAATCCTCTCCAGTAGTCGAGTCAGGGTGATGATGTTCAATTGTTTAGACAACTAATCCACACATCTCTAGCATCCTGGTGTCTGCACAAACACAGTTTATGAAAAGTCACTCATAGAAACCTGCTCAACTCCTTGATTGATAGGATTCAAAAACCATTTCCCCAGCTGATTTCATGTTTTTTAATCTATCTTACCTCAGTACTTTGTATGTTGAAAGGATGCTTTGACACTAAGGTTTCATCAGCCTCCCCTGCATGACTAGCATGAATACAAAAGGACTTGGTTGAGGGGGATTCAGTACATAACCAATAACAGCACTGAAAGAGTTATGGTTAACCTGAAAAACTGGAAAATGAAAAAAGCACTAGAAGTCAAGAGGCCGTGCCTTCCCTTCATTTTCCTTTTACTTTCAAGGGTTCCAGTATAAGAAATTACTCAGTGATGTACCAAGAAAACCTTGAGCAGACTACATGTTTGATCCCAGCTATTCAAACATTGTATGTATATGAAGTTATTATAATTAATTCCTGTGCTTGTACATCTCTCCAGAATTGTTGTTTCTTTACGTCATTCATGGTTATCTGTTTGAGGAGGTTGGAATAAAGTATGGAACAGGGTGGAGAGAGCGTTTGAGGCAGAGCTGACGTAAGTCGACTGCAGGTAGAGGTAACAGGCTGCTGGGATTCTTCCTGTGTCGGTGTAAAGCTATTATAACAGGCGTCAAAGTGAAAAGGAGCGATAAGGGAGCAACGGCTGCCACTGGAAAATGAAATCCAGCTCTATCGCAGCTACAATTGCTTCACAGACATAAACTGGAAGCCTCACAGTGTGAAATCCAGCAGCACAATATGACTGCAGTATTAGCTTTACAAATTCACCTCCTGCTGAATGGCCCCCGAATATTTCAAAATTATGCCCTCTTTCAATGCCATATTGTTTGGGGGCTTTTAACATGTTTGATTTGGGGGGGGGGCGATGATTGTGCAGGAATTTAAATCTGTTGTAAGAGGCAGGTGCATTACAAATACGAAGCAGGGAACGTCATTGGTGTGTCTGGGTGGATCTGAATGCCAATGCCTTAATCATAGGCTTTACAAAACAGTATGATTCAGTCAATTCTTGCATAAAGACAGGCAGAGCTTTGAAGCTGCAGTCTGCTCCTTGCCACACCTGTGGTTCAGACACGTTGAGGAATTCAACGTTGAGGATAAACGGTCAGAGGACAAATCCAGTCTGCGTATACACACTTGCATCTCAGTGAAGCCTGTTTAAGAAGGTGTTTCCCCAAGAATTATACCAATTAGAGACACAGCTCAAGACCTAAGTCCTATGAAAACACCAAAGGCAAAGAAATAAGGTGATGTTCCTGCCAGCTGCTGCATGCGTCCATACATGCATACATAAACACAACATTAGAATTGACAAATATCCCAGAGCTAATGTCCATAATGTTGCAAGTTATACATAGTGTCAGTTTGAATCAGAGCCCTACAGAAAAATGGAAGGTAACATGATCCCTCATCCTTGTTGTGGTCAACTACATGCATAAAATGTCTGACTGCATCAGAAGGGATGTTTGTCAGATCCTAAAGGCTTTAACGGAAATTCAGAGAGCCCACAGCTGAGAACAGGATGATTTCATCCATCTTGTCGTTCAGACCGTTTCCCTCCGTTTAACCGCAGCCAGACAGAAGAAGTAGACTATACAAGTAGATCAAGGGTTGGCTATTGGGGTTACAGATTTCTAAGATCCATGGGATCACCTGCCAGTTCTTCATTTGGACATAAATCCTTCAAGATTGAACTTCAGGCCATGTCCACACATAGCAGATATCTGGGAAACTGCATTTATTTTTATACTTGTAGGCCTGTCATGCACACAAAACCACATTTTTACATCACTAAAAGTAATCTTTTCTCAAAACTCCAGCCAAAGTGAAGATTTTGGGGAGCTCTGGTATCAGGTATTCATGTATATGCCAGCAAATGGAGTTTATGGATCCCAAATGTCACAGCTTGCAACATAACCCACTGATGTCACATATACACAATGTTTGTTCATGGCAGGCATGAATATGAGGAACATGAATGCTGCAGACCTGTTGGTTTTAACATTGATGCAAATACTTTTTGCTTGCATATTTCTTTAAGTGCATCGTCATACTTAAGTTGAAATGCAAACCCTTTCATTGATCCAAACAAAGATCCCATTTTTTGTGCCCAGATGCTAGACCAATCTAGGCTGCTCTGTCACAATAGTATATAATAAATTCATGTTTTTATGCTGCTACAAACATTTAACTGCAGCTGCTAAAACAAACCCACAGCCTCAAATCAGCTATGAGCTAAATCTGCAACAAGGGCAACAGAAGTGAAGAAGGATGTTACTATAGGGGAGATGCTTACAGGTGACTTCTTGTTCCTCTAAAGTAAAAAATACATTTGTGACTCCCAGACTGAACAAAGACGTAAAAGAAAATGTCTTTTTTACTTGAAGGGAAAATAAAAATGTGGTCAAACTTAGCTTGAGTTTGGCTTAAGGATGTAATTCAATCAGTTCATAATCTCCTCCAATCCTTGCAGATGCTCCAAATTTCAGTGTTTGAAACTGTGAAATTATCTGCTCAACGGCTCCTTCAGGCTGAAAAATATTAGAAAAAAAGAACTACATTTCTCTAACCGAGTTTTGAATTTTCCATCTCAAAGGAGAACTCAACACTTTGTGCTATTTAAAGCTGCACCTACAAAGCTTTGTAGATTAATGTACAACAGATTCTTCCTGTACAAAGGAGTTTTATTTCCTCTCTGGCTCACCAGCTGGACCATGAAATTAATTAATTTAATAGGGTTTTTTTTCTTTCCCTTGTAAAGGTCAGAAGTGCAATTAAACCGACTCACATACATCTACTCTTGTCTTGAGCAAGAGAGAATAATAACATGCAAGCAGCAACCGTGCATGTCCAAATACGCCACTGGTTCAACTGGTTTTCATCCACAAAGAAGAAAAAAACAGTGTGTATGTCTGTGTGTCTGTGTGTGTGTTTCGAGGAGCAGCCGTGGATTCCATGCATGCCACAGAGGTGTGTTCAGCCCTTTGACAGCGTGTAAGCCTTGGTCTGACAAGCACTCGTATCGTCCTGGAGACCCGTAATCCCCTGCTCCTCTCTGGCCTGTCAATAGGCCTGTCACAGAGAGAGAGACATCCCCGTCAGGGAAACCCGTGTCTGCCTGGATGGATGGATAGATGGACAGATGGATGGATAAGTGGATATTTTCACGTGTTCCCCTCCAGTTCAGCAGAATCATGTCTATTTACTCAGATCAATTCTTATGTTCTCCGTGCAGAGTAACAAAACTGTTTTGGTTTGTGGCTTTAAGTCTGGGACATCGTGTGCGAGGCTTTAGACTGACTGTTTTCCTGAGCTGCATTGTTCTCTCAATTTTTGCATCCATTTACTGTTAATACAAACCAGAGATTCAACTGTCGAGGTCTTTCTAGGGCATCTGACTCACAAACACAGAGTTATATATCTGCAGAGCTGGACCATAAATGGGATTTTTATCAATACAAAATTGGATTTTTCTCCGACCTCACAAATCTCTCCACTGGTAGACTGTTTTGTTTTGTGGAGGAGGTTTCAAAAATGAAGAATAAATGAAAAATGTGCTGGGAAAATAATCTCATTCTAAGGAGATCTTTGCACAGCTGACACTTCCAACAAAGAGCTTGTGTTTGAGTGAGTTAGAAGTTTTATAATTCATTTTGTCTGCACAGACGAAGACAACAATGATGCACTTTTAAGTACATTCATGAGAACAACACTGTCAGACAACAGACAGCGGGAATCCTCAAGCAAGCCTGCTGCTTGGAAACAATATATGAGCTTTTCTGCTTGTTCTTTATTTTGTTAATTAGATACCATGTGAAGTGTAAAACACAATAAGGAGGAAGGATTCTAATTCACTGGCAAACAGGGTGCAGTTTTCCTCAATTCAATAATGTGCTAAACAGCTTCCTCCATGCATTTATTGGAAGTGACAGCCCTAAACATGCAGAGGATGGGCGTGAATATGCATTTCACATTATTGAAGGGAACTAAAATGTCAATTCCATCATCTTTTTCATTACATATTTTAGATTAACTTTCAAACGCCAGCCTCAGCGTTGGTCTACACATTGAAAGCCTTTTCTGTTTTATTAACTGTTTAAATGTCAGCCCTTCAGCTCACATCCACCATAAATTTAATATCCCTAATGTCAGACTTTGATGCATATTTCAAAGCAAAAGTACACAATGTCCCACACAAAATATAAGGGGAATAAACCCCGGCGTGACCGCCAGGCGGACTGCCTCTTTCCGGCTTCCACCTTCACCTCGGCCAACCCAGCAGCTCTGTGAGTGTGCATCTTGTGTGTGGACATGTGAGTGTGTCATTCCAGATTTGTTCGGAAGTACGCTCATGTGTGGGTGAATGCCAATGGCAGAGCTGCTTGGCCAGGTATAAAAACAGCCGTGCAGACAGGCGGGGGCTCGGGGGGGGTCAGAGTCAGCCTCGTCAAAATACAAACTGGCTGGAATGAATCAGAGGAGAGATCATGATGCCACGCTGCATCATCCAGCCTGAAGCACCGGAGCAGAGCCTCAACACCTGGCATGAAAACTTACAAATCTACGGAGATGGTAAATAACCGTGGTCAAGGTTTCAGAGAGTTCAGCTCTCACATGACAAAGATAAACGCATGTCCAGGTTTGATGTGCTGTGAGATCTCTATAACAGTTTTACTTCCGATGAGGAAAAAAGGACCTGGTTATGAAACAGTGGTGACTCAGTATAACTCCTAAAAAAGCAACTTAGACCACCAGCCAAAAGACTGACTGATTAAGTGTAGTTATTTTTAACACCTGTGATCAGATTTCCGACAGAGTCTTAATTTACATTCCCCCTGGAAACGTTTTACAGTGAGTGATGAGTAAGACAGTCAAAGGAAGCAGGAAGAGATTTTCTTCAGAGAATATTCTCTCTCTCACACAGAGGTCAGAAACAGCATTCAGATCAAAAGAAGAGAATTGACCAAAGAGACAGAGATGCGGTGGATGAAAACATAAATCTGGATTCCTGGACTGTCCATCTTCCTGTGAGACAGGTGAAATGTACTCAGAGTCACAGCTGTGTGCAGAAAAATAGGTCACGGTGAATGTAACTGTATCAGAGAGAGCTCCCAGCAAGACTGATATTACATTTCAGTGGTTCCCAGAAGGACGTTCTACCTGTGGCAGTCGAGATGGAGCCTCAATTAAAGTATAAAAATACCTAAATCTTTCCACTTTTCACAATCCACTTTTTTACTAATAAGAACTTAAATACAAAACGTTGTAAAAAGGTCTCTCATGATCATTGAGAAATCCAGACAGTATGACATTTGGATTTTAATGTCTTATTTTGCCATTTTTTTTAAAGGTGTTATAAAAGTATGACCTGGGATCGGCTCAATTCCCAAATTACCGATTCACACCATCCCACTTTTTGGTGCCCTTCTGCTGGGGAGCCAGACAAACAGATCTCACCTTAGAAGGTTGAGCTAGAAACACTGCAGTCCATTAATTGGTTGAAAGAATCGTTACTCCCAGTGTGACAGCGGAAGTAAAGAACAGCACATAACCCTGCCATGATTTTTGTTTATATGTTACAAGAAATTCAGACATCATTTTTGGCTTTGAATATCTTGAAATAAGACATTTTCCTAGACTTGTCAGGTGCATGCAGCTAAGTCTTAAAAGACATTTTTACTGATTATAAGACATGAACACTTGCTTAGAGTTTTGCAGTGTAAAGATCTTATTAAAGTCCATTATATTGCTTGTATTGATCCAACAAAGGTTGTACTGTCCTAAACTACTTTTAAAGTTAATGGAAGCTGTGAGATCAGGTGTGGATGTTTTTTGGCATTAAGCGAAAAAAATTGGAATAATCTTAAGTACAATTCAAACAGCAGTCTTACAAAATAACTACATTGAAATGTGTTTCTAAAAATATTTACTTTCAGGGCTTGGTGCTCTGTCATGAACCACTCAACAAATAACTGATTTTAAACAACAAGATTATTTATTGGCGTTGTAACATGTTTTCCACCTCTAGATAAACACAGTAGTTATGCAAGAAATTTAACCCTCCACTTCATTCCTCTGCATCACAGCAGGCCTGGGCTTGCACAGGAGACATGAGGTCAGACAGCAGAGAAGGAGCGCAGACACAGTCAACAGATCTGTATCAAAATTTTAGAGGTAAAACCACCATTTTTGAACGCATCACTGGCATTGCAAAGGAAATTGCAGACACTGACCAAAGTGCAGCAGAGCAGAGAACAGCTAGTCCTTGAACAATAGGAGAGACGTTGACAGAGGAGAGAGCGCTGTATTGTTAAATTTAACTGGCCACTTTGCGGCTCAGACAGGATGAAAGCCTGTCAGCAACACACGCTTTTATGAGCACACCGACATGTTTTAATTTCGAGGCTGGAGATGATGCTGAAAAGTCTGCACCCACGCCGTATGCATGAATGCGATATTTTATATTTAGAGCAATACACCTTTCTGACGTTGGCTTAAGACTGTAGATAAATCAGGAGTTGTATCAAGCGTTGGAAACAAATCTTCAAAGCACTTTCAGATTGTGAGCACACAAAAGAGAAGCAGCTGCAGCCTGCTGTCAAACTGGATTTTAACTGAAGACTGTTTCTCGTTTAATCCACACTATGAAAACTTTTTCAAAGGCTTATTGTAGGGTTTTACCTCTGAGACAAACTTTTTATGTATCTTTGCTTTTATGTCGAGTCGAGGAACAAATAAATACCCTAGCTTTTTTAAAACTTGCCTCCCTTCATTATGGGAATTTGTTTGCATCAGCGCAGATCCTTTGGATGTCAGCCTTTGTTTATTTTGGTGCTTCGAGAGGCAATTTTTAAAAAATTGCAAATACCTGACTCATCGTTGTACCTCGCATGCTGAGGCCGGTCTGCTTCTCTGGACATGCAGAGGCTTAGTCACTGCAATATCATTATTTATACAGGCCACTTTGGGAAAGCTTCCCTCATATTTATGAGCTTGAATTAGTCAGAAATGTGGAGCTGAAGATAGCCAGAGTCTCAGACTTCATTGTTGCAGACTGTCTTTAAAGCTTAAACACTGCAAGAAAGCTTTTATGATCCCCAGCTGGAGAAACTGACAGAGTGAGTTGTTTGCTATTAAAGCACTTATATCACATCTGTAACTCTCTCTCTGACCATTAAATGCACTTATTGCCTCCTATACTTGTTGTGACTTGTTAAATATCGTTATTATTTTCCTAACAAAGGATTGTTTCTGTTAAATCACTGAACTGAGCAAATTCAGATAAAGATTAGCTCATCATCTTAATGAACTAATAAAAAACGAGTGCTTAATACATAAGAAATGAATCACAGTTTAACATTGCATTTTAAATAGACTTCAGGGAGCTGATCTCAACCTTGGAAGCAGTAGTCAGAGTTGAGGGAATCTGTTATATCCCAGTAGGGTTGTGCAAGTTCACTCTTTAAAGGATAGTTCTGTTAGATTTCAAAAAAGTGAAAAGCTGAAATCTCTCAAGAAAGAATAACATCCTGCTAGAAAATGTGTCTTGAAATCAGTTCAGCTCCTTAACACTCATAACTCTCACTCATTTCTTTTTCATCACAACCTAATTTAACAGCGCGAAAGCATCATAATGCACATTACATAACGAAAGACAAATAAGATAATCCACTACAAGAAATTAAATCAGAATTAATACTGATGCAAATTAATTGCTCATTGCTAACAGCAGCATAAGAGCAGAAATTAAGCGAGAGCAATGACATGGCCCACAAGATCTGAGGGGGAAATAAAACAGCCTCATATCAACCTTGTTACATTAACTGATACTGCCAAGTGCACAAACACTGGCTGAACAAAGCCAAGACATCCACTCACATTATGCATATTAGCGCACGTAGCATATCTTTTTAATTTGATGAAGTGTAGCTGTAATTCTCGGCATCTGCACTCTCAGGGGAATGAAGCCTCTGGGAAGAGACGCAGTGGTGCCGAGCTGCCAACAGCAGGACAGCAGAGAAACCTGCTCCCAGATTAGTCTGAGGCCCAAACATGTTCATTTGCTAAAAAAAAAAAAAAAACACCCTGAAGATATTATTGAGCTGTTATTAGCAGGTGTTGCAGGATCACAACAGCACATACAGATAAGAGAGAGAATTGCATGATTAGTTTTAAATAGTCTTTTTAAATGCAGAAACCAGAATGGATGAAACAGAGGTCACAGCATATGATTAAAGAGGCGAATTACTAATTCAGCGGACGGCCGTTTTCCCCCGACACTGAGCTCAGGGGAAGCTCAGATGATTTTATCAAGAGGAAGAAGTCATACTGCCGGTTGAATAAATCTGACATATTGTTATTATTTCACTGACTCCTGATTGATCAACGAATGAAAAGACAACAAGCTGTCAGAATTAAGTATGCTCTGCAGCAGCTAATTCCCCAGTAATTTGAGCAAAGATTTCAAGTCCCATAACTGACAGGTTTAAAGGCTAGAATACACTCAGAAAACAGAATGGAGCACAATTTATTGCTAGCCTATGGGTTCATCAACATAAATCAGAGCTACCATCACCATTGATCCTTCTTGCAGGTTAACATCCACTAACCTGTACTCGTAATTCACTGCTCCAGTCAAACAGCCATATTCTACTCTAACCAGACCCCCTGTAGCTAATCTTTTACTCCATTTAAAGATTGAAATACCGTCTAACTACACCGTTATATGAGACACCATCTATCGTCTGTGCTTGTTCACATTAGGGTGTGAAGTTAGCATTACACTGCAGTAGCCATTAACAAACGCTATTGCCCTGGCTGGTTGCAAGTGACTACATTACATCTAAGAAACAACATATGACAAATATTTCAAGCCTTCAGTAACACAAATATTAAGAATACATTTAATGAACTGGAACAAATTCTGGGACTAATTAGCAAGAGTGACAGTGTTTAATCATCGAGTCACTGAAATGCACACATCCTTCGACAAATTTTTGAGGGAATAAAGTTAAATGTTGGGTTGTAAAAGTCCTACATTTATTGTTTTTTCTAACATTTTAACAAGAAAACTTTGCTAAATTATGGGGCTGCACTAATAATGGAAAAAAATGATACTGTTTTGATTTTCAGGGTTTTTGTTCCCTGCAAAGTATTGCGATAGTATTGTAATATCATTCTTCCTGATTTGCTGTGAAAGTACGATGACTCTTGAACAAAGTTGAATGTGCAGATCTGGAAGCCGCTGTTTTTAACTTTGAAAGTGACAAACAAAACATCTAATGTGATATTAACTATAAGCAAACTTCAGATTGTCGACATCACTTCATTTCCGCTGCACATCACTCTGCCCGACCCTGATAATTAACTGTTAGCTGTTAATAGCCCAAACTTGCCATCTTCTCTTTTATTGTACATCAACTTAAAGAAGTTTACAACATGTAATATTATCTACATGATCAAACCTGGACTTTGTAATATTCTATTGACATTGTGACTCCTGCACTGTGAAGGGTTGATGTGCAAAAAAAATACATCACAGGCTGAAACTCACTGCATGACAGAGGAGAAGTACTCCTGACTTGATTAGAAAACCCAATCAGTCTGCCTGGGTAATCAGCATGTAATTTCCTGAATATCTACTTTACATTAAGACCTAAAAGCACATTTTCTGTAAGTTTGTTCCCCTGAGTTCCTCCAGCACAGCTGCCAGCACTCAGCTCCGGTTGCTACTCTCACAAACTGCTGTGAAGTCTAATTTTGATCTAATTTTGGGTGGGGGTGGCTGGGGAAGCTAACAAAAAAACATAATGAGTGTGATTTAATCATCAGAGACACTCTGCTTCTTGATTGTGTTTAGCTTAATTAATCAGCAGTGAGATGTGCTATATGCAATCTGACACAAAAACACTCGATTCCTTCTACTTCAGTCTCTCTACCATTAGGAGAGTTAACACTGTGGATCATATGAGCTGTTTAAGAACCCAATGAAAGTCTGGAATCATCCTGTAACTCACAATACGATACAACAACCAATACATACCCGATAATATCAATGACATCCTGCTACAGCCTGTAACAATTACTTAACTGCAAAACATTCAAGACTGGCCCGGATTAGTACCACTAACGCCACCAGGAGTCATCTCTATGTGGCAAACTCTGGCTAAAAAAAAGCACAAGTTGGCAACTGGAGATATCCAATCCATGCACCACTGCCTCGAGCCATACTGACTTTATTCATTCAAATGAGAGAAGTGCATCTAAGCACATTAACACCAATTATTTCCTCCATGCTCTAAAAATAGATCATGCATCTGTTGTTTACATCCAACATATTCCGATTCTTCAAAGCTTCAATAAGGTTTGAAATCTGTTCTTTGGTTCAAAAATATTGTGATGATAATTTTTCCCATAAGCAGGAAAAAGAGGCCGCTCCCACTTCAGCTCCTGGGTGTTAATATCATTTTGCTTAGCTTGCAAAAATGTCTTTGTTATAGTATATAATGCAACTGAAGGCCATCACATGAACACCACGACCTCACATTACACAACAGCGTTAACTACAGCTGTTGACAGCCGCAGCATGTCCATCTGTCCACTCCCCCCTCCCCTTATTTCCTTCTGTCTCTGCAGCAGCCGGGATGACCGTGTGAAGCCGTCTGTAATCAGATTAAGCACAGACTGGGTAACTGAGGCTTCTGCATCCACCCATCACTCCATCCCACTGTTAGCAACATCTGCGTCATGCGGAGAACCATGTGCATGCTGTGAAATAGACAGATTAACGTGCTGTTGTGTGTGTGTGTGTGTGTGTGTGTGTGTGTGTGTGTGTGTTTGTGTGTGTGTGTGTGCATGTGTTAACGTGTAGTTTGCTTGTTCAAGAGGCTGTAAGTATCACAGCTCTGCATTTATATTACACTAACAGGTCCTGTGCTGGTGTTAACAGCCTGAGTTGGTGGTGTCACCTTCAGGACTAAAGGCACTTCATAACACACACAAATACACACACAGACACACACGCAAACACACACACACAAACACACGCAGGTACTTACATACAGGGTATCAAGGGATAGAACAAAATATCAATATGGCAGTATTTATGGTTTTCCTGACTTGTGTAAAGCATTTATTGATCCACTAAAACCATATATTGATATTTTTAATTGGACAATCTGGCCCACTCACTGTGTTACTACTTCGTGATGCCTCAAGGTGGCGCCGCCCTTTGTGTTATTAGGGTCATGTTTTGCCTTTTAATTGATCAGTTATGATGCAAGTACTGCTACAGATGTATCACTGTTTCACCATTATTTGTTGTATAATTTTGTATCTTATCATATCATATCAGATATCATACATCATATCATATAATATCATATCATATTGGAATTAACCAGATCTGCTGAAACTGTTTCATTTCCTGTCCCATCATAACACATCTTATTAGTTCTATATCAGTCTAGTAATCAGTCTATAAGTCTAGTTGCCTGGCAGAGTTAAGGTGACTTACAATGACCTGTTGTGTAACCTGGGCTATGTATGGCCACAGACTTTTCAAGGATGCACAGGGCAGCAGCTTTTTTATGTTCTTGTTCACACTGAGGGACAGTGGACTGCAGGAAGTGATAGCTGGCACCTAAATTTAAGGATATTTGTGGATCACCTCCTGGAGTTTAGACTGTCCCCTCACTACTTTAAACAAAAATCCATTACAGCAGGAAGCTGGGGTACCCAGATAGACACACACAGAAAGGCCTACCTTTTCCAAACCTGGATTCAAACTGGTGACCTTCTTGCTGTGAGGCAGTAGCTATAACCTTTTCCTTACCATGCAGCTATTTCATACCATATTGTATCAAATTGTATTGTATTGTACTGTATCATATCATATTGTATTGTATCTTATCCTACCGCACCATCTTGTATTATATTGTATCGTATTGTAGAATACTGTGTCATAACATAGCGTATCTTATCATATTGTAATGTACATCTTATTGTAAGGTATCCCAGGGTATCAAATTATATCTATTGTTTCACATCCTTTCTGTGGTCCAACACAAAACCAAACCTAAAGTCTGGATGGTGCATAATGAAACAATCAAACTGTTCCAGCAGTTTTACTTTAATACTGTGGGTTTTCCTAGGTATGAGCCAGCCCTCCTTCGTTCATTGCCGCCTATTGCCTTCTTTGATTGATTTTCATGCCTCCTCCTCCACTGCTGTCACCACCTCTACACTGTTGTAAATGAGTAATTTCCCCTAAATATGTTTTCCAAGAACTAAAATAAATGAATTCATCATGTCTTGTGGTGTTGACCAAATGAGGAGTTCTTGTTCAAAATAAAAAAAGCTGAAGCTGCAGTAGTTGCAGTATAAATAAATCATTACAAAGGAGGCTTAAATAAGACATCACATAAAAAATGTGCTGCTTTGCACTGAAAATTAAGGAAAAAAAAGTATTTTTTTCAACCAGCCTAACCCTGAAGGGGAGAGAACAGATTACATAATCAAAAGAAGAGAAAGGAAAAAGAGGAGAGGAGAGTCTGACTGATGCAGGATATCCAGACCAATGTGGGTGACAGATTTCAGAGCAGGAGCAATTCACTGACCGCTGGTATTGTTCTGACAGAGTGAAGCTTTTGACCTGACATGCCAAGAAAATTTATTTTGGTGCTGCAGACAGTGCTGAGAGTATTGTAAGCAATGGTGCTGGAGCTCTCTCTGCTGGACAGACAACATGATTATAACGCTATTTATTAGTCACACAAGCACTGTCAGTGCATTTTAAGTAATGTGAAATGTTTCTATGCACCAATGTGGTAATACTTGTAATATACTGTAGAGCAGATTATAAGGGGGGCAGTTCAAGCCATTTCACTAGATTAAGACATAACACTCCTTTCTTTCAGTGTCATCTGTCAGTGTGTCCACACTGAAGCAGAATCTCAACACGTCTAATCTAGCGGCCTCACTTTCCGTGGCAGTATGTAACGTAGGAAGCAGCACAAATGTCAAAGAGGAACAGAATACTCTTAGATTATCTCTGTCTTGACAGAGATGCACAGGCGAGGGCGCATCCTGCCGATTAGGTGTGCTGAGATAACCACAAGACGCTGAGCGCCTCTCACTGTGCAGCCTTTGGGAGAAAAAACACGCGCCCCTCACCTGGTAAAGGGCTCCACAGACCCTCAGATCCTGCCTATCACGGCCTGGCCTGATCCATCCTGCCTGAAACCTAATGTCTCATTGGCATTCAGTCACACGCCTGCTGCAAGCGGCGAAGGGAAAAGCTTGGCGCTCGCCCGTCGCTATTAAGATTCTACAAAGCCAGCCGTTCCCCCGCTGCCACAAGCACACAGCGAATCAAACAGCAGAGGAATAATAAAGGAGCTGGAGAGGGGATGAGGGTAACAGCTGGACCAGCCACTCACACAGCTAAGAAACAGAGACAGGGAAAAGATTTCAGTGTTAAATTTAAAAGCTCTGTTATTCATAAAGTTTATGAAGGCAACCGCTTGGTCTCAGCTCATGAAAATAAAATACTTTCTTCAAGTGGCTCAATCATCTGTACAAACACATAATCGTCCTGGCCCCCAGTCGCCCCCTCCATCCCACCCTCTGTCATCTGCAAAACCACAGCGTGACCGCTTCATGATGAGCCGTATTACTGGCAAGCCTCCCATCATGAACCACAGAGAGGCAGCGCCCCAGCGGCCCAGCGCCCCTGCCTGTTTATGTGTGCCTATCAACATCCCTCCAGAATCCTAAGCTGCTTGCTAATCACCCTTTCAAAGAGCAGACTAATTCAGATGTCAAGGCCCATTACCTGTGAGCTGTCTGGAGGTGACCTGAGCCCCTATCTCCCTGTGATAAACACCAGTTGGAGGATAATGCACATCTGGATAATAGAAAAGTGCCTTCTGATACGCCGGCCAAGTGTGCAATCACTGTACGCAGCTGAAGGAGGTGGAGGGACGATGGTGTGTTGCAATCAGTGTTGCATAAAGATAACGTCCTTCATGACAGCGCAGGGTCAGTCAGCCGCCGTATGGCCACTGTGCCCCTGGTAAAACAAACACTGTGCTGCAGACTGAGGAGTGACTCCTCGCCAGACGTCCACTCCAATCTGCTCTTAGACGCTGACAGAGATGATGCTCAACCCAAAAACGACCCTCGCCATGCAGCTCTCAACCCCCCAACGCCCTACCCAATTCAGCTTCACATACACAAGAAGTGACTGATGCACTCTGAGGAGCAAAACAGAGGGGGGAAAGCAAACAAGGCTCACACAGGGGATAAACAGTCTCAGGCTATATCACATCCAAGCATCTTTCAGGGATTTCTGGGATTCGGTTAAGATTCTGTTTTGATGATTACATATTTACGGGTTTCTGAGGTTTCAAGGGGATAAATTGCCAAACTTAATCCTTTTTTTTATCATAAAAACAGCTACGCAGATGGTGTGATAGGAATCTAGATATCTGCTGTTTGAACATTGGAGTGTTTTGACACCATTTTCTATCCTGATACTGAATCTTAAACCTTTACTTCAAGTATCTGCAGACAACAAACATCCATCAAGCACCATCCTGTGAAATGAAAAAATATTATGTCCATTTGTTCTATAAACTCTGTATCTAAGGAAAATGATGCCATAATACAGTTTAAGTACAATTAAAGACTCTTACCTGAAAGCACCTGGCTAACAAGCTGAGCTAACGTTAGCCGCTGCCCAATTTATAGCCCAAAGTTGCTTTATTTTGTTCTTTTACCCTTTATTTGACTTCAGTTTCAATATTGACTTTTCAAAATCAATATTTATTATGCAAGCTAGTTTTTGCTAGCTCTAACTAACCTTCCCAACCTTACCCTAAACATTGGGGACATGCTCCAATCCCCTCCTACTGTAAAAAATAAAACCAAAACCTACCCATGATGCAACACACCACAGACATTTTGAAATACTTACATATCTGGAGCAAAGATATGTGTAGCTTTAGTTAAGTTCATTTGTTATTAATTCATCGTGCCAGCTACCAAAATGATGCCCAGCCTCAAGAACTAACAGGAAACTTGACGATAACAATCAGACAGAAACAAATCAAATTTAACAATATTGCTCCATGGCTGATCAACCTTACATTCTCTATTTACATATGCTCTCATACGTTAAGCTCTCAGTGTTTTGGCTTCACCTTTGGGCAGCTGCTGTGTCATTCAACTTTTTGTACAGTTTATGCTCTACACTAGCAACAAACTTTGTAATTTGCTTTACTCACGTGCAAATCAACCTGAACTCAGTATTTCTTAGCTGCTTTATCACAGCAGCTTTCACTGAAAGTCATGAATTTTTACTGGGTTTGCTGCTGTTTTGGTGAAGAAAAAAGCTTGGAGAGTTTATTCAAGTCGGATGAGTTATGGTGCGGGATTAGCGAATTGACTGGCATGCTTTTTTTTCCTCCAAAACCCGTCTTAGTATCAGAAAAACTCTGAAGCATACATGAGTGTACCGCATGCATTATACATTTAGAAAAGAGCGATGAAAGAGAAATTTGTGTCACAGACAGAGAATGGCGCAGATATCTCACAGCTACAATGATGGGCAGATGGGAGCAGAGAAAACTGAAGCCACCCTCAAAGCAGAATGAACACTGGGTAATGAGGGCAAACAGGATGCAGATCAAAACAAAAATAAACCACTTTCATAGCCATTACTCCTCATCTGTTCAGTCAGCAGTGAAAACCTCTCAACTACAAATTGGCTTCCACTGTTGGAGCCCTGGATGAATAGAAAACACAAGAAATAGTTCCATAAAGCCTTAATAAATATATATCCATTGGGCATGGATTGAAGCCAGTCATTATAGCACAGTGTGAGTGCTAACAGGCATTTAAGATGGCAAAACGGTCTTTAATTGGAACAAAGACCGAAGACACAGAGGGACTCAATCCCCCCATTGATTAAAAAACGGGGATCCCAGAGGAGATTAATCCTACTGTTAACATCCAAATGCTATTTTTATGCTCTGCAACCTTGAGACCAATGCTCTGTCAGCTACAATAGAAAATGCAGTTAAAGGTTAAATCCTCATATGTTAGGGTAACTTCCAATTAAAGTCTTTCCTCCGTGCCTTAAATTTAAATATCAGATTATGTTGTTTGCTTGCACTGGCATGACCTCAGCCTCCTCTAAACACACACTCATTACTCATTACACTCTGCCGCCATGACCTCTGTCCACCACCCATAGCTCCCCTGATACGTGATCACACTCTAATATGCCCCAAGTCCTGACCAGACGCCTTCACATGACAAAGTAATTTATGATATGAGGCCAAAAACATCAAGGTTTACAATTCAGCTTCCTGTCAGTCACAGCGCCACTGAAGAGCCACAATTTCCTTTCCCTTTTTTTAATACGTTAAAAGCTTCTCTTTATCCTCGACCTTCAGACTAATGACAAGAAGTATTTCCTTCAGGTAAAGCACAGATAAATGGGCCTGTGATGAATAAATCCAATACAACCAAGATTTACAATCTTTTATGTTTGTGGCTCATTTTCTTTTGCAGAAGCGGTTAAGTGGAAATGTTAGAAAAAGACACGAATGAATAAAAAAACGAAATACTTCACAGATAATTCAACATCAACTCTTTTCATGGTGGTTATTTGCCATATTTATAATCAAGCCAGAATTCTTTGTGACCTTTTATATTTTATATATTTACTCTGAACATTTGCTTCTGACATGCTTGTGCTGTGGTTGGTGCTGTTGCTTTACAGTAAGGTCACCAGTTTGACTCACAGACAGGACAAGGTGGGCTTTTCTGTGTTGAGTTTGCAGGATAATTTGTGTGAGTGCAGCCTGAGAGGTTGTCTGTTTCTGTGTGGACATCAGGAATAACATATCAGGATAACAGGTTGTGTTGTGTTGTGTTATGTAATGAAGTATTTCATTATAATTACACAAGTTATTTTTCCTTTCTGTTCTCTTGAGTTGTTTTGTTCTTCTATTATTCAACTCACCAGCCTTATATATCTGCCATCTGCCATCCTGCTTTGTAATTATTAGTAACAGCTGTTGAAAAACTGATAATTGTCAACAACTAAATGTGATAGCTGACTTTCACCAATTTAAATCTAAGACTAAAGCATTCAGATATCACAGAACAGAAAACCACACACCACAAACCTGATTAAATAACACAAGTCAGTGAGCACTGTGCCACAGTTTAGATCTGTTGTTGAGTGTTTCAGATGTTTTTGTTTCCAGCCATAAGAACCTTAAGAAATAATATTTGGACCCACATTGACACACTGTATGTTTTTATGCCGATGAACCTTGATCACAGACGGTATAAATGCACAAGTTGAATCTGGCAAAATATAACCCTGATCAAAAGTTGGTTTGTTTTCCCATTGCCTGCATGTGTAATAGCACTTAAAATAGCAAAGCCACAAAGTCTAGTATTGAAAAACAAGTGCAATGTGAAAACAGTACTTCAGTCGCCATTCGAGACTTACCATTAAAGATCAAAAGCTCCATTAAAATGGATAGTTAAAGAACTTAATTTCAATATTTTCACAGTTCAAATGCAGTATTTTTTTTAACATAGCTCATTTCTTTCCTGCAAAAAACAAAATAGGTTATAGGTGATTCTTTGTAAGTCATTTTTATGGTAGTGAGACAGAAGATTATGCATAGACTTGCATAAGAAGAGGTCTAACTGAGTTGACTGACACACCAGACTTTAGTTGCTCGCCAGGAGGCTAAAAGTCTCAACTCCAAACATCTTTGTGTGTTTCTAGGTTGGACAAAAATAGGACTGAGACAGCATGTCTAATATGGTGACCAGCATTGTTTTGTCTCTTTAACCAATGGGTGATGTCACAGAGACCACCTAGATTACTAATTTATTTTTATTTTTATTGTTCGCTGTTTTTTTATGATTTCGTAGTTTAGTCTCCCCTACCTGGCTGATACAAAGTGTGCAGGTAAAAGCACTTGGCTTGACTTTGGCGACCAAGGTGCTATGTCAAAGTCAAAAATAAAACATTTTTCGGCTGTGAAAAAATGAACATGAAATGATGTGACTAAAGCACGTTGATGCAGTTCATGTTCCTTCAGTTAAAACAACTTCAGTTCAGCTTTTTTTTTTCCAGCCAGCCTAACTGCCTCTAATTCTCTGGATATGAATCTAACAGACAGCCTGGAAGCAGAAACCTGTGTATACATTTCATATCCACAAGCCAATCATCATGATAGCTCTCAACATCAATTTCATATGTGCAGTTCTGTCTCTGAGCCACCTCATCAAACGTGCTGTTTAGGCTGCAATCACTGCAGGTGCTGCTGGAGTGAGCCAGAAGAGCGGCACCAATTTGATTAAAGTGGGAATAATGAGAGCGTGCTGGGGTGCGGGAGTCATGCTACGCTTTTTGACTGTAGCCCACCGCTTTACTCTAATATCGCCAGTTATTACACGCACACACACACACACACACACACACACACACACACACACGTGCATGCATCAGAGGAGTATCCAGCTCTAGCGTGGATGAATTATTAAGGACTTGGAGTACGGTTGGGAGCAACTTTACGCTTGTTTGTTTTGTAGTCATATTTATGCCTCCTCCCACAGACCCCCCAGCCTCCACCCCTACGTCTGCCCGCACAACCCCACCATGAGGCACTGTTGGGGTCGGAGGGGGGGGCTACCATCAAGGATGCTATGGGGTGTTTGCGGCCTTGCGTTGCAGCAGAATTCAAAGAAAAGCACGGTGGGAAAACAGCACCTCATCCAAACCTGACTCTCTTTTGTGATACCTCACTTCTCCAGAAACAGAAGTTTCTGATGTGAAACACCATAATGAATTATTACAAATCACTCCCTCACTATTACTTGTGTAGAAATCCTCTTTATAAACCCTGATATGACATCAAAGTTTCATCCCCAACGTCCCCAGGAATCTGTCTCCTCAGTGTCACTATTTCTGTTCTCCCTGTGTCTGTGTGTGTGTGTGTGTGTGTGTGTGTGTGTGTGTGTGTGTGTGTGTGTGTGTGTGTGTGTGCGTGTGTGTGCGTGTGTGTGTGTGTCTATGTGTCTACTAGCTGTCTGTGTCTGTCTGTGTGTGGCGTGGGGTGGGGATGGAGGGTGTAAAACACTTCACTACAAGCCTGACAGCTGCCTCCGGCACATATGGAAGATGCTTGATGAGAGTCACAGAGGACAAACACGCTGTATATCAACAAAATGCTCTGCAGGATGATATAGTAAAAGGCCAAAGAGATACAGAGACTGGCACAGAGTGGTTACAAAGAAATGCATGGAGTAGAAGAAGTAGAGGATGTGCCAGAATATCAGTATTTCTTAACTAAGGGAGTTTAACGTACCTTTTTTTTTTTCAAAAGCTGCTGGTATCAGTCATGGGAAATTTAAAGGTCTGTTTGATGAATTCATATTTGACAGGTTATCTTTCAAGATAAGTTCTGGCTGCATCTTTTACCATTATTACACCTCTTATGTTCAAATTAAACAGCGCAAAGAACAGCAGCACAACACTGAAAGTCAGTGAGATGCTAATGAGGTGAAGTTGGAAGGTGAAGAATATAACACCCCTGCTAATCCATGCCCTGCTGCTTTGGTCCCTGTTCTGCATTTATACATCGCGGTGCAGCTCAAGTGTTCCTGTTCAGCACGCACAAATCATGCTGGGTAACAAGCATGTCGGCACACCCGTGGCACAGTGGTCTCAACCTAACAGGGTCTTTGTGAAGGAGCTGGATATGCTTCTCATCTTATGGTAAGAGGCTCAAAGGTTGTATCATCATACTCTGAACATCACAGAGTCACATGGACTCTGTGATACCAAGGCTGAGAGAAAGCATGAGTTGCTTATATAAAATTTTATTAATTTCCTTGGGTCATTTCAGTATAGGAGACTATAAAAGTCAAAATCAGTATGTGACTCGAGCTGGAACATCAGTGTGTCAGTGCAGCACTGAAACGATTAAAATGTAGTCCATTTTCTTTGTTTGTTTTGTTATTTTTCTAATTAATTTATTTTTTGCACCTTCAACACAAAGCCAAACATTAAAATAGTAATACAACACAACAAAACACTGATTACAGAGATCTTCTGTTTATGTTCTTTGTTTCATTCGATAGCTCTAATCCCTAGTTTGTGACGATGTTAAAAAGCAAACTCATGAAAGTTACAGCTTTAGCTAAAAGTGCAAATGTTAGCATGCGTACGCAAGTTGATGATGAACTCCATTCAGAAGTTCTGTTTCCATTCAGGGGCTGCTTCCTCCCTAAGCTGCACCTGAAGACCAAATGCATCACAGCAGTTCATCAAACTTTGTCCCATTGCAAAGGCTCCTAAAATCCTTACTTCTTTTCCAGGCAGAAATGCACATGTTCAAAGCCTGGAACAGAAAATGACTTCAGACTGAATGGCTTATCCCTTTAAAAGCACACACTGTAGGCGAGGTTTGTTCATGTTAAACTCAGCTGTTTCTAGACATCAAGATTACAAGTTTGCCCAACAAGAGGCACAGCTCACCTGACTAACAAGCAGGCACCCTATATGTTTGTATGGGGGCTTTTTCTGCCCCATTTCAGTCACTGCTGATGATTTGCTTCAAACTCTGTTTCAGAGACTAATGGGTGGCGTCAAAAAGACTTCATCCATATATCATAGAGTTTATGACTGAGACACAGATGGACTCGTTCAGCACCAAAGCACTCAGACAGTAATGATTCCAGAAACGATACTGATAAAGAAACTTGCAACTGTTGTTTTCTGTTTTTTCCCCGTCTATAGGATGATAATCTGAGGAGTCTTTAACCATCACTTAACCTTTATAGGTAAAGCAGGTGTTAGCTTGTTAAGTTTGTTGTCAGACAGAATGAAACTGATACTGATGCTTTTATTCATGAGTGGCAAAAGTAACAAGACCAGGACTGAACATTTGCACATTATCATCTAATGCCTGAAATTGCTGCGAGGGGGTGACACTGAGTGACACTTTTGACTGTTTCAAGAAGCCAGAATGAGATTTTTCTGAGAGAACTACCCTAGGATGGAACGGAGAGATGTTCATCTTTGCAGCGACCAAATCAATATAAACTGAAAGTTCAGCAGCTTTAAACTTCTCTCCTCACTTTACAAACTTCCATAACATTCACAGCTTCGAGCCATGAAGGGGGACATCATGGCCTTATCTCTCATCCTATTTAGCTTTGTAATGTGATGTTTTCCCTTGAGCTATCTCTTCAAACTATCTTCATACAGTCGTACTTCAGGTGGAGGAAGTTTGTGTTTTATTGCCACAAAATCTGACCACTGTAAAAGCGGGCACAGTTTCCACTGTTATACATTTTTAATACCATTTCCTGGATGATTTTTGTATAAAGATAGCCTGAAAGGTAAGAAAATCCCATTGTGCCATCTAACACTCATCTAAAACTCTGCTGCAGTTCGCTTCAGGAAAGGGTCAGCAGTACCATAGAGCCAACATATTTGCAGTTAATGGGCTGCAATATGAAACCCCTGGTGTGGTACTTTAAACTCTTATAGGAGCACATCAGAGCTGTTTCATAAACACAGCGGAGAAATGTCTGATGCAACCCTCTACTTATGTTTCCTCTCGCAGAGGTCTGCCAAAGTTTTATTTTTACATTCTGTGTTGCCAGCGTTTTAAATTATCAATAAGGCATATGAGAATTCAGACCCACCTATATCTCATTGTGTTTGCACAGCGACTATTTCATCTATGTGTTTATTTGTTCTCGCAGCCTTTATCCAGCCAGTTGGCACAAATGAGATTAGGAGTGTTGTTGTTTTTTTATCAAAGGGATGCCTGGCCTAGAAAGCAGTATTAAGACAGTTGTCGACAACATATGATAACATGCAAACTAGGCACCAGAGCAATTAAAATCACAAAGTAGCCACATAAGCACCCAGCAGTCGATAATCCAATTGCAGAACAGCTGGACGAGTGCCCGAGCCTAAACAGATCTCAGAGGGGGGAGAAAAAAAAAACTGACATCTTGTTGAATCTGCATAAAAACAGCAGAAAGGAGCCTTTCAGCCTTAAATTGCTTTTTTTGAGCTCTCTGTCAGAGCAGTGGTGAACATTATGGTGCTCCTTCTCCTCTCAGCTGATTGTCGGGAACATCTCGAAGGCGAGAACAGATGTCTCTGTTTATTTGACCGAGCTCTGCGGGCTGCTGTATTCCCACTCCTGCTCTCAATCCCCATCTTCTTTTTTTCCCAGCAGCAGACAGCAAATCTCTTTGCAGTGACAAAGCATCGCCTGTCAAGAGGATGAATCCATTGAGAGGCACTTCCTGATATGAGAGGTGCATTAATGTGATTAACCCACACTCACTATTGCCGTTTGATACAGGGGCTTAGGGGCTCATGTCACTCTCTATTCCTTTCTATTGGCACGATCAGCAGGTAATGGAAAATAGGCCGATGTGTGAGCAGGAGCCAGCGACTCAGGATGTAATCTGGAGTAGCTTTGGAGGTCTGCTTTATACAAACTCAATTAAGCAATTTGGCTCCAAATTTCAAAGATGATTAAGGAGAAAATTAGCTCCTGAAGCCGAGCAGCTTATAGAAACAGGTGATAACACCATTCAAATGCAGACTTAATGAGCTTTCATTACAACCACAGCAGCTATCTACCATAAAAATCAATCATCTCTAGAAGAACTGTATTATCTCCACATCCTTGAGGTGTTCGAGCATCATAATTAATTAGCAGTTGATTCAAACATACAAGCAATTTAGTGAATATTCTAAAAGAACAACTAATCCATCTGTCTGAGTGCATCAATTTCAAAGAGAGGGCTTGCATACACATGTTTCATACGCTCACACAGCTAATACTAATCATCTAAAAAGCAAAAGAGAGCTTTTCACAGAGGCTCTGCTGTGTTCGGCACAAAGAAATTATTCATTTGATGTCAGAGTCATCGTCTATTCAGCCGCAGAGAAATGGCTACAGGTTGTTCGTATGTTGTCATTGCTCAGTGATTGAAGCTGCAAACATACAGGAGGCAAAGTAGATAATAACAGAGCAAAAACCAGGGGGTAGGGGAGTGGAGGGGTTTCTGAGATGCCAGTCATGATCCTTTTCATCAGACATCCTTTCCTGATCCTTAGCTGGGGGTAACTGGCAGAAATAGATCTGCGTACCGAGCGCGGAGCTTTTAATAGAGGCCTCTCCCTGCTTAATCAAAGATACTGAGAAATGAGCACAGCCTGCTAACGGTGTGTCGTGAAGTAGCGTTGCTGGCTCAGTGTGAACTTCATTTCAAAGCACTGTGTGTGTGATTGTGTGTGTGTGTGTGTGTGTGTGAGGACGTAAGCATGTGAGAGAATACTCTCGGCAGTCCCAGGAGAACATATGATGCACCAGAAGCGGCGGTAGGAAAGTAAGTGAAGTGCTGTGTGCGACTCTTTTAGCTCACATTTCTCTCGATCAATGGCTGAGATAGATAATAGCCTCCACAGAGACTTGCATCTTGCATTCTGTCTTTCTTTCTCCTCTCCATGCTTGCCTTAAATCCTCATTTCTGCTTTTTTGGATCCACACTCTTTATGACCCAATCCTTTCCCAAAGCCTGTGGCCATGTCCCAAAGTTTGGTCCCTTCTGCTGGTGAGTTGAAGAGCCACATGAGATTTCCTGTACCTGGGAAACTGACACCACTACCTGTGTCAGATGAAAATCAGAGGGAGCTTCACAAGCCCAAGAGTGACTTTTCAAGAAAACATATCAGATCTTCTCTGAATGCATCAGAATTGGACTAAGAAGTTAAGTTAATGACAATTTCGTGTGATGAAAAAGTCAAAGTTAACAAGTCAATCATAATGAAAGCAATGCAGATCCAAAACTGAGGACATTGTTCTCTAAATTGTAGGGTATTGTACTTACCAAACCCAGAATTATGTAGTTGACTAGTAAAAGGTATGCACTTCACACTTCCATACACTTATCCGAAACCCCTCAGTTTGACCACTACATAGGGGTGGGTTAAAATATTGATCAATCAATGCATTGCAATATTGCCCCACCCAGTTCAAGATCGTTGTGGCAAATTCTGAATCGATTCACCTCCTAGCCAGTAGGGGGTACTGGGTGCATTTTAAACCTTTTTTGGGTGGAGGCCACAAGAGACCGGACAACAACAAAATCCAAAATCTGACTTTTGGAGTCATTTAGGATTCACTTGTAAATTGAACTTGTTATCATTATCACAATTTCTGAGGGAAATGATGTATTATATAAGTTTACATGCACTTCAGTGTTTATTCAGAACTATGTTTTCTACTTTTTTACTCCATATGCACAAATGCTGCTCAAAAATGTAAGGAAACATACCACGGTCACATGAGCATGAAAATAAATATTTGAAAATTGTCAACCAGGACTGTAACTATTTGTGTATTTCTACTTCTTACTAAATCAAAGCCATTAAATCAGTATGGGATCAAATTGATATCAAATTGAGTTGCTATCAAATTCTAACAATACCCAGCCCTAATCTACACCACCTATGAGCTGAGCATAGAGGTGGAGCTACTCAGCCTGATGACCAGATCTATGTGAAAATCAAAACAGCACTTGCTAAACAAGTTGTACTCTTGTAGTGGGCATTGTCAGATAAGGATGGCATGTCATGACTTTTCCTTTTCCAAGATTAACAGTTTCACACAAGAAAGGGCTTGTAAGAAGCACTAAGCAACAAAAGAAGAGCTCTTGAAAGTGCAGATTCTCTCACATTAAGCTGGGGTCACTTGTCATCAGTGAGTCATCTCAGTTATCTTGGACAACTGCACACCAAAAGGACACTGATTGGACACATCGTACACGCACATCTATCATGACATGACAGTGTTTTCGATGAAAGAATAAAAACAAACCTAGTCTTTCACAGAATCTGACATATCTACAGGACGCAGTTTCAACCCAACCATGTCTTGCAATCCGGCTTTTTTTGAAGTTCAATATTTACAAATAAACTGATCTGAAAAGCAAAACAGAAGATTTTTGAACATGCTATCAATCATGGCCCACTACGGAAAGACTGGTATTGATTGTGAGTTAAAATACTTGCCCATTTTACATGTCCTTTTCAGCCTGTCAATGAGACTTTCTTGGATATTATGCTACAGCCTGCAAAAGTGAACCTAGCCCTCATTATGTCAACCATTTGTCCTGAGACCACTGTTTAGCAGCCTGGAGTTTGTCATTTCTGACTTAGCCAACTTGGTTTTGGAACCAGGAGTGACCATAATTGGACGACAGGGTTAATATAATATTTTCTGTTGCTCTATCTGTTGGCAGGTCTCCAAGTTAGTGAGCTGTTAATCTGAGGCAGGAACTTGCACAATGGCTTCACCTTTGAAACCAAAGGCTTCTGATATACAGCCTGTGGAGGGGAGAGAGCTTCAGAGAGCTGAACAACCATAAGTTTCCATCCCTGAGGGAAACAAACACACTAACTCCTTAGATAGAGTATAAAAATTAAGGCACAGCGTCTCGTTGTAGGAGCAGAAAGTGGGGGCTTTTAGATTCAGCCTGTCAGCAGCAGTTTCTGCACAGGAAACCCACCGGCTCAAGAAGTGGAAACAGGCAGAGCAAGAGAGAAGATCTGGGGTTGACCCAGAGAGCCTGTCTGTCCGTTCTGGCCGCTGTCATGCCATCACAGCCTCCTGTTTAACAGATGATCCTCCAGGCCCCACAGCCTCCATCAGAGTGGAGAAAATCCACTCACTAAGTCAATTATGCAAGAGGTGTGAATAAAACATGAGCCTTCCACACAGGAGCGTATACACACAGTGCAGATGTGCACACATGTACAATACGTAATCACACAATGTAACAAAGCTATCTGTAAACTGATGCCTGAGAGGGCTTTGTCAGGCATTTTCACAAACAGGACATGAAGCTACGGACATTCTGATGCCTTTTCAACCCTTCCTTCACCAGAAGCTGATTTTTTACTGATACTGTGTATGTTAAAAAAAAGTCAACTGAATAATAAGGATACAAAATCCATTTTGACAGTTTTGTGAAACCAACTCTTGAAGAGCCTTGTAAACCATGATGAAGATAAACTGACCTCAAAACAAGTTGAGTTACACAAAAAGGCAAGATAAAGTTTACAGCAGCTCAGCTTGCAGCCTCTGCTGAGTTCCTGTATCAGAGGAAAAGCACTACAAAATCACAACAAATCCATCCCTGCTCAGCCACAGCATCTGTTCAAAGTGTCAATTCAAGTCAAAGCATAAACTCAAACTGCTACGTTGCGTTTGGCTTCATCAGAGCCCTCCGGATCAGATTTGAGATGCTGGAGTGCCATCACATCAGTTTACGCAGAGCAGATCGAGCAGGACAGGAAGTTGTGCACTGAACATCCGGTAACTCACAAGTACAGTGTATGAAATAACCTGTTTTACATCTGATTTCAAAGCTTCTACTGTTGTCATCCAGCTCAAGAACAAGATAAGCAAAGCTAAACGAACAAAGCTAAATTTGGCAGCAGCTAACCACTCTTCTGACCTTCTGTGTCAAATGAGGAGCATCACAGTAACAGCTAGGTGTGTGTAATAATGTACCGTCAACGCTAATACCAATATAAACTTTTTGGTGATATATATTTATCATATTACACTGTAAAAATGTGGGGGTATGATGTTTACTTCTGTATACACAAAAAAATTGGCTCGATAATTGGGAAATGATTTGGATTCAAAGTGTCAGATGACTGGCAGCAAAATGTGTCCTGGACATATATGCACCAAAGGGAGTTTAGACTGATTTGTGACTTTGGAAATATATTGTTTGTGCAGTATAGTTTTGTTTGTTTTGTTTCATTTTGTGTCAGCGCAATGGATTCATGACAAAAATTTTGTCAAATCTTGTTGACACCTCATGGTTTTATAAATGTACAAAAACGCCTGGGAATGTCCTGTGCTTTGATGCAAATAGACGTAATTATGCCATTTGCTGAATTTGTACATTGTTTTTTTGAAATTTACAATTTATACTTGCATTCTGGGTTATAAAAATAATTTGCTACTTTTTTGTGTTCCTTTTTGTGTTCCACAGTAACAAAAATTGAAAAAAAGACAACAAAAAAAACTCATTCCTACTCAGATTTTGAACTTTTTGTTTTTCACAATTGTGAGTCCAGTGTATGCATCAAAGCATCATCAAAAATACTGAAATATAAATAAAATGCATTATTGCTCAGTCCTTGAAACAACACTTGCATGTATTAGCATAAATAGGTTTTGTGTCAAGTTTAAAATGCATCCAATGTGAGAAAAAAACATAACTTTTCACAAGTTGTGCAGTAGCTGTCATCTATCATCATCTAGAGGCCTGATGTATTCAGTTAAATATGTTTCATCATCCACTGCCTACAACTACTACCTACCTCTATGACGCTTTTGTTTTGGAAAAGGAGAAAAAAACAGTTCATTACTTTGATTGGGGATTATAAATTACAGAATTAATCTGAACATTGACCAGCGAACCAGAAGCACTCGTACTCCTGTGCTGCTATCATCAGCTACTCCTGTTTCAAGCCTACATTTCAGTGAAGAAGAAAAGGGACATCTAGGCCAGATGGGTAAAGATGACAGTGAAGAGAATGGTGATGAAAATTTTGCCATCTCTGCCACCTATTACTTCCCTGTGAGCTCTAAAGAGCAAAAACAGCCTTGCGTGGGAGTTAAGCCTGGAGCATAAGGCAGAGCCGATTTTCTCCCCTATCTCTCTTTATTTCTCTCTCCCATGCCTCTCTCTCCCCCCTCTGTTTCTTTGTGTCCCTCTCTCTCCCCCTTAGTCTCTGGTTCCTCTCTGCCCTTTATTAATCATCCTTGGTTAGTGGGGCAGAGAGCTTGGTGTTTGGCGCTCTTGGGAGTGTAGAGTCATGAAACACACACACACACACACATACACACACACACAAACACACACCTTAATGTGCGTGCACACTAATGCTCCACAGACTCATAAATCTTGGCAAATATTCTCCATTCATCTCTTCTTTACTTATAAAAAGATATAAAAATCAATGAAATATGGCTAAAAAATTGCAGGAGCACCCCTCAGTGTGACAGCACACACACCATTAGGAGGCTGAAGCCCACATACAGCAGATCTTCAGGGATCCTGGCCCGAGGACTCAGGACTCAGCTGCTGCTGATGATGCTGATGTAACCTTTTGTACAGTCTCAGTTGTTGTTTAGACATTCCAACTAAAGATGTTCCTGTACCATAGCTCTCCTGATACCATGTACCTTTAACAATACAAACAATGTGATTAAAAAAGCTCATATCATTATGTAACAGCTGCACTCCACTGACCCGGTATGGATGTGGAGTGATGCCGTTGGTTTATGTTCTGGCAAGGAATACTGACCCAGAAAAAACGTTAAGCACCTTAAATCAAAGTAAGATAACCATGACAGCAGCTCAGCTCACAGCCTATCCTGTTACACTACATCATTGAACATCAATATTAAAGCGTGACACTGTATAACTTTACACTTAAACAGGTTTTAATGACTGATCAGACTCACAAATTTCAAACTATCTAACTCAGCTAATGATAGCAGCAACTCAACGGCAGCATCTGTCAGCCAAAGAGACACAAATAGTCAACACTGGTCATATATTATTCTGTCTTCTTCAGTTTTTGCATATTTTTAAAGGGACTGTGAGGAGTTTTCAAGTGATCTTAAAAAGTCTCATATCTAGATATATGCCTTATCATAATCAACAACTTAAAATTAGATTGTCAGTGCTAAGATAGGTTATTTCCAAATGCATGTTCTTAGCTCCCCAATCGAGTCGGACTAGACTGGACAAATTCACGGCAAGTTGAAGTCTCTACGACAACACCACGCTAGCTGATGAAGTTAAGCAGTGAGGAGAGAGATCTGTGTTTTCTTCTGCCAATAACAAGTTATTGGTAGTAGTAATAATAATACCACCAAATAGAAATGGAGCTGAACTGTCTCACAGAAAAGGAAGAAGAGCGAAAGAAAGTGATAGAGCACTGGCTAAAGGCTAAAACATGAGCTGGAGACTAAAACACGAGCTACAGGCTAAAACATGGGTTAAGCTGCTTGTGAAAATGTTCATTCAGCAGTTATACTGCAGTGACCTGTTCAAACTTGAGAGTCTATCAATAAAATGAAGAAGAGAAAGGTTATGTTAGCTCTACTCTGTAGTTGAGCACTGGTAGGACATAAAAAGGATTCACTGATGTTACATGACACTGCTATGTCTCAGAGAAACAGGCTGTGAGTAGTGCCAAATGTAGCCAGCAACTAAACTAAGGTACAAATTCACAAAGTTTGACTGTTGTTTTATATAATTGTTATTAAAGACATTACCTTGTTGCTCTGTATCTGGTAAAACGTGGTCTCAAACCAAGAAAGTATTTTTAAAAGGAAGATCAAATCTCTATCCATCTCTCAAAACAAATACATCCCATCATGACAGTTCATGCAGGTCTTTCAACCAATCAGTGTTAGTTTCCCTGCTTGCTTCAATTAGCATTACAGTTTTTACTAGCAGGATAGGGGTCTTTGCAGCACCAAAAAACCCCACTTTCTGCTAATGGCAGCCACAAGACAGAAGGTTTCTGTTTTAATGAAAAAAAATAAACTGTAATATTTTTGGAAAAGTAATAAACTGTGTTGAATCTGCATTTTGATAGATAACTTTCTTGCACTGCAGAGACAGCTGCATCAGAGTGTTGTCTTTCTTTGCTTATGCAGGTATCAAAAAAACTCCAAAACAAACAAGTGCAGAACCTTTGTAAGTCGCAAACACATAAATATTACTGAAACTCTTAACCTCACAACCTCTACTTGGGTCTGAACCAGTACAGTACACAGCGGGAGCATCAACAAAGCCATCACAGCCATTAGCTCTCATTATCGGAGTGTTCAGATGCTGCAGCCAGCATCCCTTTGAGAGCTGGATGCAGAGTGATGGGACAACAACAGGATAAAACATGGTGAACTACTCCAGCTTCTGTGGCCAATGTGCAGCAGAGTCGAGACTGAATAATGGAGGATGTAATTAGGCCTGATTTCTACGCATGTAAGTGCACTTAGCTTGGAAAGATCCAAGCGGGCCACATGCCATTATTACCATTATCACTATTTGATCTCCCTGAGAAAGTGGTGAGTGAAGTCGACTATTGGATGTTAAGTCTTGGATTTCTTCTGGGAGGTGTATACACCCTATCCATCCATGACACATCAGTGAATTTACCAGCCACATTTATGCTGAAAAGGGTGAAAAGTTAAAGAAATCTGACACAGTAACCCCTTTATCAACTCATTCACATTTAGATATTATTATCATATCTTAAAAATGAAACGTATTGAGCTCAGTGTTGAAGTCAGTTAGTCAGAATTCATGTCATGCACTCAGCAATGTTTGAGTATTGAGCATGTTATAGCATCTTGAGTCCCCCCCCCTTTCAGTTGTGAAAACACCCCAGAGAGACACATGGAGCTACTACTCAGTGTTGTATTTAAGGGGGATTTGTGAGGTTAAGTCAATATATTGATGTCACTGGATGTTAAAGTCAGAGTACCAATGTTTTTTTTGTGGTTGCTTACATAACTGTGTGAGTATATTCACGGGGGTTAACTCATATCTAAACGCTCATCTCACAAACAAACAGAGCTCAGGTGTCACAGCAGCAGCAGTGGAGTGTGGGAACACAAAAGCAGACTGGCACGCACCTGGTTTCACCGTCTTCAAGCGAATCGGCTCCCGAAAGTGGCGGATGACAGCCAGGGTGTCCCGGTTAGTAAGTCCACTCACGGGGGTCCCGTTCACCTCCAGCAAAACGTCTCCGTAGTAGGGAAGCTTCCCGATGTGACACACCAGCACGTCCAGCTTCATCTGGCCCAGGTAGGGGAACTGACCCAGCTCTGCTCCCCCCAGGACCTCCACCACGGAGCCAAAATCGCCCAGGTTTCCCCATGACACCGCGCACTCCACCACTTTACTGGACCAGTGTTTCTTCTTCTTCAGTGTTCTGGACATGGTTACTCTGTTTTTGGAACAACTACACACGCTCACTGATTACAGTCGCCTTGGTTTTGCTGTTGTTAGATAAACGCGGAGTGACGCGGCCTAATAAACCCTCCTGAGTTCTTCTTCTCCCGACCTGCTGGGGATTTCATCTTCCTGACATGTAGGAGGCTGCTCTTCTCTGCCGCTCAGATCTGTCATCCCACGGGCTTTCACTCCTCTGGTGTGCGCGCAGTTGCCCTGGCTGCAATAAATCCAAGCGCTCCTTGTGCGTAAAACAGGAGAGTTGATAGCGATGAGATGAGTCTAAAAAGCAAACACTTGGCGTTTTCTGCTCTGTGAAGACATATCCTCGCTGTGATCGTCTCTGGAAGAGCCTCCCGATGTCAAGCAGTCGGAACAAAACGTAAACAGAGCGTATTTTACTCACTCAGCGGTCGATTTTGGAGTGTCTGTCGCTGAAATGTGGTGCGCCAAAGAGAAATCCCTCATACCTGTGGGCAGGCTGAGAATAGACGTGCGGCAGCGATCACCAGGAGGCGGTTTGTGCAGTTAAGATCCAGCCCATGATGACTGAGCGCACAGACATCTGTGAGCGTTTGTCTGCTACAGGTTTGAACACACCTGGCACCGCCAACAGAGATGTTGCCAGGCTTCGAAACGCCCCTTTTTACGCTCAGAGGCTGGAGTGTTGCTGGCTCCATCCTGCGGACAGATGTGGTACTGAATATCCCAAAAAAAAAAAAAAAAAAAAGAGCTGGACGCCTATGGAAGCCCATTTCCAGCAGTTAGAAAAACAAGAATAAAAACTTGGCTTTGTTGAGATTTTCTTTTTCCCAATTAAGTAAAAAAAAATATGAGATACGATACGTCCTCATTTTCAGATAAAAAGTCAAAATTCTGCTATAAAAAGTCATAATGATGAGATAAAAAAGTAAATATTTTAGAAGAATGCATCAAAATTGTAAGATTTAAGAGTCAAATCTTTGAGAAATAAACTCGGAATTGTGAAGTAAAAAGTCAATTTTTTAGAGTAAGTAAATATCTTATGATACAAATGTCAAAAGTTTAAGAAATAAGTCAAAATGATAAGATTTAAATCAGAATGCTGAGATTAAAAAATTGAGCTAATTAATCAAAATTGTATCATAAAATGTGAAAGTAATGAGATTAAAAAGTCATTTTTTTAAGATAAAGTCCAAATTTGAAGATAAAGTCAAAATTATGTGATGTAAAGTCAAATTTGACTTTTATCTTATTATTTTACTTTCTTTCTCTGAATTCAGGATGTATATGGGCTCTGACAAATTCTTTACCAATCCAGTTTATCATTTTATTTTTATACTTAACTGGCCTAAATGGATAATTTGTTGGCCTATGTTAGCCTGACTATGATGTAGACCAAAGGGGAGATTCCTCACACATTAATGAAAATAACACGTTTGGATAGAAGCCCATTTACGCCAGTTAATACGGTTAAACTTTTTTGTAGTTTTTCTAGTTACAGTGTTGTTGTTTTATTTTTCCATGAGAGTTTTCCTCTTCTCACCATTAGCTCAAGCCAGTCAAGATGTGTTTTACACCTGACATTGTCAGCCCCGCCTACAAGATTCAGTAAACCTCTCACACTCACAAAATTTTGCCTTCCTCACAGCAACTTATGGATTTAAAAAGAAAAGTTTTGGAATAAAATATTTGCATCGTGAGATTTTACCCTGAGTCCACAAAGTTTTTACGGAAAAAAAAAACAACAACAACAAGTGTCTGATCTGGGGTTTCAAAGTTTTTCTTTTCTTTTCTTTTTGATTGTAGAGTTATCTCAAGAGAAGTTGTAGAGGCAGAATTCTCATACACATTAGACAACATATTAATACCTTACAAAACAAAAAAAATCATACAACGTAACTTCATATTGGAAGTTTATGTTCTCATCATGATTTAAAAAGTGTAAAGTGGTAGTTTGTTAATAAACGGCTTCACCCAACCACTAAGAAGGAGTGAGATAAAAGTTTTTGTGTTTTCATTCATAATCTCTGAAAAATGGCCAAAAAATCATAAATTCTGCCAGGGAATAAAAACTTATGAGCACAACTGTAATCATACACTTAAAATTGAAGTGTTTTAAGTGTCAGCTTTTTGATATTATGCCAAATAAGTGACAAACTAAAGTGCACAGAGCATGTAATCCTAATTTAAAGCACGCTGAGCAAATTACCCTTTAATGAAGACTCTTCATTTGCATACAGTGAGGTAAGTACTCCTCAGGGAGAATATCCAGTGTCTGCACAGCGCCCCCCGCTGACACAACGTGAGAAATCAAACAATTTGCTGCTCCAGTTCATCTTTCCCTCAGGTCTATGATTTGCACTTGCATACCTACACAGCAACCATCACGCCCCGGTGCATCCCACCACAGTCATCCATGCATGAGCTGTGAGAGCATGCCTGAACTCATTTTAATGGTTAATTGTCACTAACTGACTGTTATCCACAGCTTTGTTTTGGATTGTTTGTGCAGAATATGCTCATGCAGTGGCCTCAGTGCTGTGCTCATGTTTAAATCATGAGAAGGCGAGCATGACCAGAGCTGAAAATCTGACCTTTTGTCTGTAAACTCTGCCCCAAGCTACATACAGAACCCCCACATGTCCTGACCTCAACGCTCACGGGTTTTTCTGGGAGCTCATACATTTCTATGCTGTCATGTGCTCATATGAAAATATTTGAAACAAAAAGCTCTGATGTCTCTAAATAAAACGCTCAGCTGTGAAAAAGGAAATAAATAATCCCATTATAAGAATAGGCCTTTCTGAAGACAAATGAATTCCCTGACGCAGGATTAGATGATGTAATCCAGTCATGATTCTGTGTGGATTAGACCCTGGGAATGTGTCAAACTTTCAAAACTCTGGAGCAGGATTGGACTACTATTGATCTGGATATATTGACATTGAAGGAAACACTCCACATCCATAGTCACTTATACATGGACCCTAAATCTGGATTAGGAGATTTGAAAAAGTTGAGTCCAAGGAAAACTGAGCCAAATTTTCTCCCTGAATTCACCTTCAGGCTGTTATCAGGATAATCTGAATTCTTAATAAAAGTTTTAAGTGCCTGAAGTTTGATCCAGGAGCCAGACTTTGTAAATAAAGCAGGACTACCTGAGATTCTGAGCAACTGTCTTAAATATCTAGAACAGTATGATAGCTGTTATCTTATCAGATTAACTTTAGAACAACTTGGCCCAGGTTTCACACTCCTGCTTGATGAAAAATTGAAGCCGTCAAAATGAAGAAGTGTTTAAAGGAAGCTTGGAGAGTTAATTAAACTCTATAAATGTCACCTCATCTCTGGAGATTAGCAGCCATCGTGTTTCTCAGCATGTGATAAATGATCCTCATTTTACTTTTTCTGTGCCTAAAATACAACAAGCTGGATTCTGACAGGATGGGCGTGTTAACCCAGAGGACAATCATACGTCTGCTTCATGTGGTTGAGTTAATTAACTCTATAACTGGAGGTGAGGAACACACCTTCTGTAGTATTTATGAGGTTGTGTTCCCCGAGTGTGAGATGTAGAACTCTGTGTTTATGTGCAGAGCTGCAACCTCCAGACATTAAGCTGAATAAATTACCGCCTTGCAGGGAGAGATAAACAACACAATCTTGTTTGATGAAGACCGGGGAGTGCAGCAGAAATCCAACCAAACAAAAAACCAAAAGGCAGCAGAGGCAGTCAGATTCTGCCCTGTGTTTTCTGTGATTCTGCAAGATTTATATTACAGAGACCTTTAAAAGTGAGGTCTTTCTCTTAACATCAGGTCTGATGATAGAAAACAGTTTTAAAGGCTCATATTAGCAGGATTTGTGCTGGCTTGACATGACCAAATCCAGATTACAGATGGCTTGGCCTTTAAATCGTCATCATAAATTGTCATGTGTCTGGATTTACATGTGGCCTTAACGTAAGCCTGCAGGAACATTTTTTTCTTTTTTCATTGAAAGCCCTCATTAGTAACTATCAGAAATCTGAAAAAACTTAAATTGGATAAACACTCTGAGATTGTTTGTTCTAACGTCACTAAATTGGAGTCTTTTTTTTGACAATTCTTTGGGTTTTGGCTAAAGAGTTGCATTTCCAGTGGACATAACTAAACATTGCAAACCTTGGGTAGCAACAGAACTACTGGTCTGTCAAAGTAAATATCAATATCATGATTAGGCCTAATTACTTGCAGAAAGTCAGGCCCATAGGTCCATTTCCAACTGACCCCTGCCTTCATTTTACAGTGTATTAATTATGGCACGAAAATTGATCATGCTCCAAATTATGTGTTCAATTATATTTCCTGATAAGGTCACAAGTAACACCAAAGTAAATCAAGTAACACCTTACAAAATTATATTTAGACTTTCAATAGTATGAAGCTAAAGCTCAGTCCATTCTGCAGAACCTCAACAACTCTAACAGCTCACGTCATTGAATCAAAGTAAAGTGGTGTGAAAATATAGAAGTTCAAAGATGGCGCAGAAAGGGCAAAAAAATGTGTTTGAAAATTTCTCAGAATACAGAATAAGCAATATTTGGCATTGAAAATATTGTTTTCAGTTCAAATAGTCTTAAAATCATCATGAAAAAAAAATCCTGATAAAAATCCAGATCCTAATTCTGCCAGGAGAAAAATCCTGACATATTTCCTCTACATCACCCCCAATGGAGAACTTTTTCCTTGGTCAGAAGCAGAGTTGCAGCATGTAACACTGCAGTAAACCATCCACCTACCATCAAGTATCAAGAGACAGTTGACAGACAGGTGAGGTTTGATTTCATAAGTCTGAAATGATGGCACAAGAAGGTTTGATAACTTTGTTTGTGGCTTTCTTTAACAAAAGTTAAAGAATCTAAAATTATACCAGAAACATAATCTATGATCCTGTTTTCACTCAAAAGAAGAGGAAACCAATTTATGAGAGTCAATGTTTAATGTTTTGAGTAATTGCTACGTAACAAAAAAAAGGCTCTTTAGACATGCTTTACAGAATGTACAGGCAAACAAGATCAAAAAATATACTACAAGAAACAATATGCAAAAAACTTGACGATACAAAAGAGCAGCATTGGAATATTGCCAGAGCAGTTACTGCCAACCTTTGGTATGAAGTCATTGAGAACGATCAGAGAATCAAACAACATAAATGCACATTATGCTTTAGTGCTAAAGCATGGGGCTAAAGCTAAACATGATGCTTTTTTGAGGTGAGTTTTTCATTCATTCATAAAAGGGAAACTGATCTCTGAAGAGTTGGGGAAACTCTGGCGTAAGGAGTGTTTCAAATGCACTGTAAGTCAGTCTGTCTAAATCTTGTCGTTGGTGATAATCGTTCATAATTTGAGGGAGAGGTTTGGGAATGTGATGATCTGATAATTAATGAGTAATCATGGTGAACAAGTTAAAACCCATACACCAGAAGACATGACATGCATTCATATTTGCATGAAAGTCTGAGCACAAATAAACATACACACGTTGATTAAGAAAACCTAATCTGCATGGTCACGTTGCACTTTGTTGAGTTGCAGCACAAGTACAGCATTGAGTTAACTGTACAAAGTTTTTTCAGCATGATTGATTATAAGTGTCTGAGCTCAGTACCCTCAGACAGTCAAGTGTACCACTGAGTAAAGATAGAGGAAAGATTAAATCAAGATTTGGTCAAAAGTAAGAGAATACAGAGTGCTGATTGTCAAAACAACAACAAAAAATAAAACACCTTTCAGGTATTTGTTTGGAATAGATCTGAAACAAAAGGAATCAAAGTACCAGTTGTCATTTGATGAGAAGGTGCACCTCCTTAAAACTAAAGGCTGATGAAACGGCCCTGCAAGGAGTCCTACAGTCACAGGGGTTATGTTAATATAAATATTATGTTAATGTGAATGATACAATCCAATTGCAACACCTCACTAAAGCTAAGCTAGCTTCTTTATGTCAGGACTGTCATATCAGCCTGTCTTCGCTCAGGCTTGGTGAACCTAATGAACCCACAGCTGAGTGTGGTCATAAATAATCTGAGTTTGTGTTGTCTTTCTTTCACATCTAAGCGACTCCGAAGCGCACTAACCAAGAGAGGATTATTTTAGGGCGACATCTGACCTCAAAGAACAAAACGACAGGCCACCCTTTAACCTGGAAGGCATTTTCATTTTCAAACCCTCAGAGCAATTTAACAGCTGACATCTGGAAGCAGGCGAGCTGAAGATGGCAGCTGTTTCATTATCTTTTTCTGTCATGGAGTAAAATTCAGAATAAGGCTGGAAGCAGACGGAACAGACTGGAAATGAGAACATGTAGAAGTACTGCAGCTTGTGTCTGAATCCTCTCTGCAAATGGACAAAACTAACATTATGTACACAAACATACATACATACATCCATACATACATACATACTTACATACAAACTTATAAAATAATACATTACATTCTCATTTTTCACAGCCCCAAGTGAAAACTAAGGCGTAATCGATGTCTTATAGAAGGATCATGAGCTTTATGAGAAGAGCATGTGAACTGCATTAGGTTTGCCATCATTAAATCAAGTGCCTGTAAGATGAGATAAGAGAAAACTAATCAGTGCATACCGTTTTAAATAAATCATTGACTGTATAAAAAGATGGATAACTTGACAGCTCCTCAAAAGTGAAGCCAAACATTTAGAGCTTCTCCAAAATGCTGGATGCAATAAAGCCTGGCAAATGGGACGTAGGTTCAGCCATATAACTAAGATTAAGCCAAATGATTATTTTTCAAACATGTTTTCTGTCATAATGGTTGGTTTCACCTTATGCTAAGAGCTAGTTTTAGAAATTTCATGCTACAAAAATAGCCATTTTATCTTGATTGACAGCTCTTTAGATAAGTCCACCAGCTTGGCCAAGCAGAGAAGGATCAATTCAAGGGAACATGTCTGACAAAAACACTTTGTCAACTCTAGGTGTGATTCTGCCGGAGTATTTTTGTACAATGAGAGGTGAGAATATGACAATAACAGTTTCACATCACCAAGAGAGACAAAAGTGCATAATGTGGACCTGTGATGGTCTTCAGGGCAAAAAGAGCAGTTTTTTTTCAGTTGCAGAGGGGAGTAAGGGGACTAGAGACCATTGTCCCTTGCATTCCTGTTACACTTTGCACACTGATCTCTCAATACAGCAAAAATGGTGGACACTGGAAAATAACGAGATTGTTTTGAAATTGTGGATGCTTCAGAAGCTTTGAAATCTGGCGTGTGGAAGCATTTCGGTTTCCTCCAAGCAAAAAAAGAACAAAGGTGACGGACACTGCCAGACTGAAACGTCACTTGGCAAATCATCCCCTAAGAAAGCTCTGAGAAAATGCAAGGAAATGAACCAACTATTGGAAGAGAGAAAGCATTTACAGACTCACTTCTCTAGCTCTTGAGTATACATTCCCATCACAGCCATACTTGGGTCAAACAATTTTACCAGCTCTCTACAAAGAGACAAAGACTAAAGGTACACAGAGGCTCGAGCAAGCAGAGTGTTTCTCAGAGTGTATGAAGACAGCGTCTTCATTCGTCTTTTTGGTCTAAAATATTTCGATAAATATTGTACCAAGAATCTGTTATCAAGGTGTAATTGCATCATAAGATTCTGATACAGTTACAACCCTGATGGGAAGTGGAGATAAGTCGTCCATCTTTATTATTCAGTCAACAATAAACCATAACGCCACCTGAAAGAGGTCACTGAGAATGCTGTTAAAAAGGCCATCAAACAGACAACCAATAGGAAACAACCAGCGATTGTCACATGTGCAAAAAAAAAATGTTCGCTACCTCACAAATCTGCTCATCAAAGCAAAGAAGAAATTATGTTTTCACTATTCTGTTTCACATCAGACAAAAACAAGATCAGAAAGGGATGATAGAGGATATATTCATATATATATATTTATATATATTCATAATATACACCACAGTTTGGTGTCAGTGTCTCTGGAATTTGCATAACAGGATAGCAGAGAGTAAGAGTCAGTGAGGATGGCTGCAGGAATGTAGGACGTACCTATTCAATGTTCTCTCCTGACCACAAACTGCTGGTCAGAGAACTTTAACTCCTGTTTTCCACACAAGGGAACAAGAGGATTGTTGTTCTCCCAGAATCCTCTCCATCAGGTGTCCGTACAAGGCATGAAGAGACTAAACTCCATCCCTACAGCAGCAGCGAGGACAGAGGAGCGAGCTTGCAAGAACTGAAACATCAACAAGCTTTTTTCTTGTGGCAGCATCCGACACGGCTCTTTAAAGCATACATTCATCGCCTCCACGTGGAAGAGGACAAAAAGGTGTGGAGGAGAAAAGGCGTCAAGGAGGCGGTGGAGTCAAGGAGGAGGTCACTTTAATTACAGATCCATTTCTCCAGCAGTCCTTCCACAGTGGAGACCGTTAATATGTCCTCGAGAGGGGAATGTAAACATACAAGAGAGCATCTTTGGCAGAGTGTGAGGAGTCTCTTTGGAGGTAGTGGGTGGGGGCTAAGAGGAGTCAGAGGCAGAGCGTAGGTGAAGTGTTAAGAACCTATGTGGGAGCTGAATGCTCCTGAGGGTTAGTCCTATTAGAGGCACTTCTGTGGTCCTGTGTGTGCTGGCTGGGAAAACAGTCTGCTTTACTCTGCTCCTCTGCTCCGTCATCAGCGGAGGTCAGAGGAGGCGTCCTGTGGACAGTCATGGGGTGTCGGGACGCCCCGGGGTGAGGTCTTGAGGAAAGATCTTCTCCTTCTACCCACAGGGATCTGCAAAGAGGATCTGCAGACACAGAATCAACAATTGTAAGACGTTTCAGCATTAAGGGGAATAGTCTGGTGTTTGATTAACGCTTCACAAAAATTAAGCAATAAATGAATAATTTGATAGAAGCTCGGTTTCCAGCTCCTCTGAGTTTGCTGAATTAAACTCTTTTAGATCATCTTGTTGCTATTTTCAGAAACAAAACTTGAAACTAAAGAAGTTCTATTATCCTCTCAGAGCTTTTGATTATCTTTTACAAGGCTGACATTTCAAAAAATGAGAAGCAGTTAAAATAATAATTTACAGCATCACCAGTGTCGGGATTTACTGTAGCTTGAGGGTATGTGCCAACAAAAACAGCGTCAGCAAGCCAACAAATGTCACAAGCAGACCACCCACTGTGGCCACAAAGTTTAATACTGCCAAACTGTGTGCCTCTGCAGACGCACGAAATCAGTCTCCACCAACCCAATTTATTTGTGCCGATGTTTGCAAAGGTCACATCATCAGGCCACAGGAGTTTGCTAGGAGAGAAGCAACTCACTCAGCAACTGGACGCTCTTTTGTTTTGCCACTTTATCATTTCTTTCAGAAACTAAAAGAGTTAAGTATTGTTTAGGCTGAAACTTTACAACTACGACTCAGCTTTATTACTCAGAGCTCTGACATAAAAGTCTGACATGTATGAGATTATTGGACAGCAAAGCTCAGTTGCAAGATTTAAGTTCTTTTATTCCTGAAGAAAATTATTTCATGGATTAATTTTTCAGTAATGGCAAAAAATGGAGCTGGAAAGTTGGCGATTGTGGGGAAATAAAGTATTATCCCAGGGAAAAAGGTAGACTTTGGGTCAAAATGTCACTTCAACAAGCACAAAGTGAATTATCCTCACAGAGCATTTAAATAGCTGGTTATTTGTTTTAAATTTTGAGATGAAGAACTGGCTTCCACACAGTTGTTTCTCATCTTTTCTCTGACAGGGACATGGTTTTTGGGGGATCAAAAGCTCCAAAATAAGTTTCCCTGGACAAGCAGTTCACCGAAAGAAACTCTCATCTGTTAAAAACAAAAAACTGCCTTCAAGTAAAAAGAGAACCTCAATGGCAAAAAGAACAAAGAGTAAAGACATAGACTCAGGTGCTAAATTTGTAACATTCAGGAAAAAAAAGGGAAAGAAAAATGTTTCAGTACCAAAAGTCCCAAAAACTAGGCAGGTAGGACATGATAGTTTGCACCGAGACAAAGGATGGTGTCACCATCTTGCTCTGAAAGTTAAAATTAGAAACTCCGTCTCCAAGTCTCACCATTAGTGTAGGGCTCCGGGGGAGTGTGGCTGCTCAGCCTGTTTTCATGTGAGGTGAGAAAGACGGAGGAGTCCTGGTTGCTAATGAGGCTCTCGAGAGTCGTGTCCTCGCGCTGAGCGTGCCCGCAGAAGCTCTCCTTCAGACCAGGAAGAGCCTTGTCCAGTGAGTCGTCCTCTCCCAGGTGGGCGTAGGGGCAGTACTCGCGCGTACGAGAGTAAATGTTTGCGTTGTCGTAGCAGTCGGAGCAGATGACCAGAGGACCTGCTCCTCCTGGAAGGAGAGAAGACACATCTTGATTAGAGTCACTCAATCATGTTTTTTTTCCTCATTCAAAGCCTTTTCCAGCTTCTTTAATCTTTAGATTCTGTCGGGGTCCCAATGAAAAGGCTCAGCCAGCACACCTGATGGCTGACAATGGACAAAAAAACACAATCACATGGACACCAGGAATCGTTTAAAATAGAGATAAAGTCCACACAGATGTCACTGACCTGTGGGAAGTCCAGACAGTCCCTCTCGGTTCTCTCCGGGATGGAAGCTGCTACGCCCAGTGAACAGAGCCCCGACCCTGCAGTGCAGCGTACCGTTTCCCTCCGTTTCCACCTCGCTGCCTGTGTCTCCATAGCACACACCTGACATTGGCAGGACAAGGCAAGTTTATTTACACAGCACGCCATATTAACGATTCAAAATGCTTCACACGAGAAATGAAAACATCAAGACAGGGAACAACAAGGTTTTTGTTCTGTCTAAAGAAACTGCCTTTAAGACTTTTGATATTTGCCATCTCCCAATGTTTTTGTAATCAGAAATCACATTCTTTTCTTTGTTACATGTTTTAGGATTCTCAGAAGTTAGTTCCTTGGAAACAACTTTTTTTCCCCAAGGAAATGTTGTGTTTGTCTTCATTTAGCAAAGCTGATGTAACTCAAAGGATGTGATACGAATTTACAAGATGATTTGGAAATACAATCTCTGACCAAATATTATTATATGAATCTCTGAACGGTGAGAAATTTCTGCCTTTTTGTGAGAGCAGACTGCTGATTTTGAGAGCAAAGAGTAAGTCAACATTTTTACGCATTTTGTTTACTGTTGATCCAAATATGGCCCTCAGTATTAACAACAGAGATTACTTTTTCCATGAAGTGCTGATTACTGTGAGTCTCTGTTCTTATGTCATGGCAGTAAAACAGAAATAGAGCATGACACAGGAAGCATTCTCTTGTGATGTCTAAATAACAACCGTTTTCTCACCACAGTGACATAATCTCTGAGGAGACAATATCCGTAGCCAAGAGTTTGTTTTACAGAGTAAATATGGCGAAATCACAAAGATTACTCACCATCTGTTCCTTTGTGCACATATCCGTTGGAGAGAGGAGGCATGAGCTGCTGGTGACTGCCCGCCTCAGAGTTACTGTAGCCTTCCTGAGGCTCAGACAGAGTTCCCTGAGAGGAGAGGTAACTGGGGATGTCTGCGGGTAAATTCATCTCATCTAAAACAAACAGAGACACCTTTTGTTACTTTTTTTTACAGAAAACATGGAAGGCACTGGAAGTTACCTCCTACATTAAAGTAATAATTGGTTTCCAAAAGGCTAACTCTGCAAGGCAAGGCCTTAGAGGAACCAATAATGTTTATCTTGAGCTGGCAGTAAGACTTTTAATGGTCTAACTCTGTCTTTCTCTCTCCACCATTCTCTCTCCACCATTCTCTCTCCACCTTTCAGCCTTTTGACTCTTGGTAACACAGTACTCGGGACTTTCCCAAAGGCACAACATTTCTCTTTCACAATGTCAGGTCACAGACATTCTGAACCAGTTTTTACAGTACAGTTAGTTCAACTACTCACTGCTTAAAAATGGAGGACCTAATTTAAAAGTTGCTCTCTTATAGGGCTTGAGCTTTTTAAAAGTTGAAGTTTCATTCAAATGCTTACTTCGTATTGTAACAATCTAAACTTGGCACAAAGGGCAAGAAAACTTGTTGAAACAATGATTCTTGATAATAAACTTTAGGTTTTTGGAAAGTCAAATTGATACCCTTTAAATGGTGCCACAACTGTAAGGAACATGAATTTGTGGGATGAAGAGCAGAGCTGAGTATGAGGGTTGAGCCAACGAAAATGTGCCAAATCTCCTCTGCCAATGACAAACATCTTATTCTGACATTGACTCCTGTTTGGTGTAATGGGAAACTGAGGTCTAAAGAACTTTGAGCTTTGTCCACAGGGGTTGCAAAAACTGAGAGATCCTCACAGGAGCATTGAAGCTACGTCTTTCTGATTGTTTGTGCAGACATCTAATCACTTCTGGACTTCCTGTTTTCCGCAAAGCATTCAAAGAAACCGTTTCAACAGATGAGTGTAATGCTTACCTGTGTTGGTGATACTGTAGTCTTCACTCTTCCTGCGCATGTGATAGATAACGATGACCCAAACCAGCGAGGTCCCAACGACACAGCACACCACCACTATCACCACGATGCCCACAGTGGTCCATCCGTCCTGGTCGTATACTGTCGCCGTATCACAGTTTGGTGACGGCGACACACTCAGGTAAATGTGTCCCCGCTCTGTTCCCAAAGTGTTCGACATGATGCAGGTGTATTTCCCAGCATCAGCAGGCCCGGCGTCTACTATGATGAGGAGCTGGTTGGCTGCTGCGAAGAAGTGGCGTTCTGTGAGCACAAGGGGCCCGTCGTCCTTGGTCCAGTTCAGACGAGGGGCTGGGCTGCCTCCGGCGATACACTGTAGCACGGCAGTCTCGCCGCGGGCCACAGTTCTGTCCTCCAATGGTCGAATGAAGGATGGAGTTTCTGAAGGGGAGAGGAGGATTCATTGATTTTATTATTTAAAAAGGATTATCCAATTAGCATTTGTGTCACACTGTTAATTTGGATGCGCTGAAGGTCAAGATTGTTATTTCTAGATAAACTGTCCTTCAGTTGTTGGGTCTAAACCTTGATCACAAACTTTAAACGAGTTATCGATTAAAAACAAGCTCATGGATTAAATAAATCTCAGCTGCACAGCTATTGAGACGTCTGGTTGAACAGCTGTGGAGGAGACACTTAATTCAGCTGAATTTAAGGCTACAGAAATTTGGCTTCAAGTAATAATAAGAAACATCAATGACGCCAAGTTTAAGAGTCTCATTAAGATTCACAAAATCCAAGAACAACCTTCTTGACAGTTAGAAAGTCATGACTAAAACAGACTGTGTGGGTGTGGCAGATCTGATTTGACTGTCTTTCTGGCTCCACATGTGACAAATGGATTATCAGTGGGATGCAGCTTTAATTGTTGGAGTCTTCTGTGTCCGAATCAGAGGCGCTAAATTCTTAATCATTGCAAGCATACACAAAATGTTGGCTCAGATTCACCTTTTAGTTTTTAAGGCTATGACTAAAACTCTAAATAAAAAAACAATAGCTCCCTAATGTTCACTTGTGTTGTATTATAAGACAAAAACTCGCAAATCTCTACAACTTCTGTTGTGATAAGATCACTAATGGCCTCGATTTATCTCCTGAAGCTGAAAAAATTCACAATGCTTTGCTCAAGATGCATTCTGGGGTCTTTCTGTGCGATAGCTGCTGTAATGGTTTTCAAATTGATGGCTAGACTTTCTGTTACGAATCAGGAAAAAAGTCAAAACCTTGTTGGAAGACAACATAAGTTTTGGTTTGACCTTAACTCTGGTCATTTTAAGATGCTTGTTATTATGTATATTGAGATTATATCACTGTAACACCACCACAAATTTGAATCACAATGGCTTTAAGTGTTTTAGAAAAGAGAAAAAGAAACTGCCATCCCAATCCTTTTTATCAAAGTTTGCTGAGAAGTTAACCCAAAACAAAGATTTTTAAAGAGTTGTAGACGTAAACAAGCAGCCAGTTTAAGCACAGTGACTCAGCTGAAACGACCCAGTCGCAAAACTCTGTTAATCAGGTGCGTGACTCACCTAGGACAGTTAGAGTAGCGTTTGCAGACAGGCTGCCAGCTGCATTCTGGGCCGTGCAGCTATAAACCCCCATGTCTTCAGTCTTCACTTTAGCGATGAAGAAGATGTCGTCGTCTGGCATCACATGCATCCTTCGCTCCCGGGCAGCAGGGAAGTCGGTGCCTCCGTCCTTCTGCCAGGCAATCTGGGGTGATGGATGGCCATCAGCAGCACACTCTAGCCTGGCCATCGCCCCGGTCCGGATTGTCAGGTCCATGGGAGTTTTTCGGAAGGATGGCAGCTCTGAAAGATAAGAAGACAGAGAGTCAGGGGCAGGAGGAGGAGAGGAGATGTATATTGTCTGTCTATGGAAGATAATAGAGCAGCTGCAAAAAAGCTTACAATGCATCTAAACTTGTGGCTGTCTTTGTATTCTCTACCAAAAAAGCAGTCAATCTTGCTACAACAGCAGAAAAATCTTTGTATATCAATAATTTTTCAAGGGATAAGAATTTTTTAGCGCTGTGGCTTTTTGAGCACCAGCTTTCTTCACCTGCCCAGAGAGAGCCTTGAGCTGGATGCAGTCATGATGACAAATGTGACAGAAACAAGGTGCGATCAAAGTCTGCTCATATTTCCCCTTTACAGCCAGATGCTCACTTTCAAATGCTCAAAAAAATCCTCACCATTCACGGTCAGCTTGGCTCTGTTGGAGTAGTTCGAGCCAAAATGATTGGACACCACACACTGGTAGCGCCCTTCATCAGTGAAGTTGACATTAAGGAGATGGAGCACAGTGGTGTAGATCAATTCCCCCTCCTGGTAGCGTGCGTAGTTCTGCACCACAGCATCGTACAGAACCTCACCATCTTTCCGCCAAGCTGTTGTCATTGGAGAGTCGCTGCTGCTGGACGCTATGCAGCTCAGAGTCACGTTATTCCACCGCAGAGCCACAGACGTTTCTGGGTGGGTTGTGATGAGTGGTTTGGGGAAATCATCTGTGTAGGAAAAGAGGAAAGAAATTTAGACTAAGTATGCTGTTTTTGACTTAAAGAAGATGAAGAAGCAGATATTTCAGCAATGAAAAAGAGTGTTATATCAAAATTAAAACATTAAATATATGCATTTTTTGATTTCCAAGAAACTGCTGACGGATTAAACCCTTGGTCTGATGATAAATTGGCAAAAGACAGAAATCAAAATATAATTTCAAGCTAGTTTGTCCTAATTCCTTTTTTAAAAAAGAATATTAGGTCGCTGATGTTTGACATACTGCATCTGTGCTCTATCATTTACAAAACATAAGAATAGACCCTTGCAAAAAAACATTGACAAGTAAGACAACCTCACATCCTAAAGTGTTGAAGTTATCAATTTATGAAGAGCAAGGGGTAAACCATTTTCCTGTCCTTTTTTCTTTCTCCTCTGTCAAAGAACATTTTTGGAAAATCCAATACTTATTTAATGTGATTTCATAACATCTCCAAAAGAAAAACTCAATCACCCAGCTGTCAATCATTTCCCTGTATCAGAGTGGAAACAGTGCATAATATACAGCAGATTTGACTGACCACAAACAAACTCCTCTGGGCTGATAGACAGGACGCTGCGACCAAGCAGGCTGGCAGGATGAGCGCAGATAGCGGAGACAGACTGTAGGAATGCGCTGTCAGTCAGCCAAGGCCCCAGCCACTGCATGTGGCAGTCGCACAGCAGGCTGCTCGTGTTCAGCACGCTGGGAACAGACAGGTAATCAAGGAGGTGTGGGATGAGCTGGTGTAACACTAGATTATATCATCACAGTAGTGACAGAGAAACGCAAGAGAGGAACTCACTGAACTGGAATAAGTTGTGAGATTTTCAGGGTTAGTTGAAAACCACATCAGGGAAAGAGATTTATGGTCACTGTACTTCAAATACTCCAAACAAATGTAGGTTCTGCCAGCTGAGTGAAACTGTGAGCCTCCCTCATCTTATCTTCTTCAACCAAGTGCCATGAAAACAGAGCTCTGGATTTTGTCTTGATTGGTGAAAACTCTTACTAACTACAAACACTGAACATATTTCTCACAGGCTCATACTTGCAGTGAGTTTATCGAAGGCCTCCCTGGGACAATCCCGACAGACAACTTGAACAGAAACACATTACATACAAGAGGCAAACCACTGCAAGTTTCTGGATTCAGGTAAAAAAAGTGGTCATTTAACCACCAGTAAGCTTAATTAATTCCTGAGTCCTGAACCCAATTTTCAGGAGTAAAGTCAACTGTGCATGAGGCAGAATTAGACTTTCAATAATCTTAATAAAGACAGGAGAACGGATTCACTGCCTCCAGAAACATGTTTTTTAATAGATTTTATACTATAATAAATCTTAATTATGAAGGTGCTGCCATTTGTCCCTGCAGCTAAGTTATCAAGCAAATCTGGAGTTCCCATTCATCAAGCAAAGAGTGTTATATTCTATTCCAGCCACGGGCTAATGAACAACAGGATATGACCACTTTTTGATACATTTTATATGTCTGACAGCAGCTGGGGGATTTCTTTAAATGCTGCTTGAGACAAGCTCCAAAACTAGGCTGGCTTAAACCACAAAAAGGCAAGAGACTCAGTCTTTCCATGTTTTCTCTTGGAGGCTTGAAAGACAGTTGCCTGAGGCAGATGTTGAGGCTGTAGCTTTGAAGCTGGATCACAAATCTCTACCTGGGCAAAAGCATACATTTCAGCACAGATAACGTCTAATAAGTCAGATATGACACCTTTTTTTTTAACAAGTTGAAGTGAAGTTATACTGCCCCTTTGTTCATCGCCAAAGCCACAGCAGGTCAACAAGTTGAACAATGCAGTGCTGAGGACTTTGTCATTCAATTATATAATCAAGACCTCTAATCCTCACTCGATCCTTTAATCACAGCGTTACTTAACCAGCATGTTTACCCTGACATGAAATGGTGAATCAGTTAAGAAACCATATCAACACACATTCTGCTTATAAAGGCTGTTAAATTCATTTAGGGTTTACTCACAACACTTTGAGTTTCATGTGGGACAACGCCTCAGGGTGTATGGACATGATGCCATTCTTGCTGAGATCCCTGCAGAGGAGAGACACACAAAAACAGACACACCTTTTAATGTGGTTTCAAAGTGTCATGGAGTTTCTATGAAGCTATCTATAATCATTCAGATCCTTATGTGTTCTGAGGAGCTGCAAGGACTGTGTTTGTGTGTTCACTCACAGGTGCTCCAGCTCGTCCAGGCCCTCGAATGCTTTCTTGGTGATGGATTTGATTTTGTTCCGCTGGAGGATTCTGGAAATGAGATTATGTGTTATGACAGATGCCACAAAGCCAGATCGAGGGTTAGAACCTATTGCCCACTCTGTCAGCAGCTTCAGTGGAGGCTAGATTAAGACATCTGACCAGCTGCAATGCAGGTTAGAGTAAACTTGAACAACTTTCAAAGCAAATAAAACCTGCAAAATAACAAACCTGATACATTTGGAGACATTGTGGATTTCCAGTGTATTGTTTTAGTGTTCACAAAAGAAAGTGCCCTTTGTTTTCCAACATGACGCTGTTGGTTTTTCCATGGACGCCTTCTTTCTTCAACACTGCCCCTCAAATGGGCCAGAATGCAACCTGTAACCTGTGCTGTTCAAGGTTACACAGCTGTAAAACTAAAGGTGTCAAATTAGCTTATGCTGTCTCTGCAAGCACATGGGGCACACAGGGTGTTGTATGTCTCAGCTGTTACCTCTTTGTGATCAATAGAGGATGAATATTTACACTTGTTTCACCATTACATAGTTTTGATGTTTCGTAACTACTTTGCCTGGATACTTTTAAACACTTCCCTGTGCTATGACAGCTCCCTGGCCTATGTCGTTGCACCCTTTTTCCTCTTATGCCTAAGGTAAGTGTAACTGGCAGGAACAACCATCTAACTAGCCTGACACTGAAGCACCTGACCCCCAAAGCTTTGACACCCTTTTTGGACAGGACTGGTGCTCGTGCTGGTCGGTAACCGCAACCACAGACAGATGCGGCTAAAAGCCCCTAAAAAATAAGTTGTCGAGCAGTTAGTCTGCTGTTGTGTTAGCATTTCCTCATTCATGAGTTGAAATGTTGGCGACACTGAAGCAGCAATGCATTGCCACTCATACATCAGGTTTATACCTTGGTCTTTTCTTTAACAGACTAAAACGCTTCATGTTATTCATCTTATTTACATGACGGGATCATTTCTGCCTTGTATTCATAACTCTTCTCTTCTTCCTGTGTTACACATGGCAGGGTCCCGCCCCAATGCACACTGTCAAGCACAAGCCATACAGCGGACAGGGAGCGAAGAAAACCACCACAAGACACACAGAAAAAAAATCTGTTCTTTTAAGCGCTCACAGGGCCATCTATATGAAGATGGCAACACTCAAAGGCTGTAAACCTAGAGGAAAAACTGAAACAACTACAGATGTGGTGACATAGTGATGTTTTAAGGCGACGCAGTGTCATGGCTTAAACTTTGCTCATTGTCAATGGAAAACCAGACTAGTTCTTTGGAAGAACTTGATTAGAACCAACAAGGCACCCACACTTGCACCAAACGTGAACTGGTGGAAAAAGGGTATAAGTCATTATACGAGTCACTGAAGCTCCTTGTTCAGCCTCTTTATCCTGCTTTTCCACACATACTCACTATATTTTTGACACATTGAGTAAGTTTCACCACTGATCCCATTGGTCTGTCAGCAGTAACTACACAGATCTACAGATCTATTCAGAGAGCTGCATCCTGTAGAAAGATGTTGGTTTGAATGTTGAGTACTGTCAATTCGTTACATCAAATGAAAAATAAGTTAAGACGGATGAAAAAATAAAGTATCTTGGGATCAAACCTCAAGTGTTTCTTTGGTAAACAGCTACATCTCTTTAGCACTGACACAATCTGAACTGAATTTACTGTAATCTCCATGTGTAAGACTCCAAACCCCACCTAACCTTAAAATTCTGAAGGAGTGTTTATGTATTTGTGTGAGTAAGAGTTCTTACAGCGTGTTCAGCTTCTTCATTCCTTCGAACACACCAATGGAGTCCTCAATGGCCCAGGAGATTTCATTGTTGCGGATGTCCCTGAAAAACAACGGTCATATTTGAGACTATAAACACACACACACACACACACACACACACACACACACACACACACACACACTGATAATGTGATGTTTCACTGTGAAAAGTTTACTTTGAAAAAGCGCATCGAGGGCACATTATCTCCACTGAGTTTGGCAGCGGCAGTGAATCTCAGTTCAGAGACTAACTATCTGAGACACCGTAGTTCCACAGTGTGTCACAGTTCGCTGCCCCCGCTGCTCTGATGAGGGGAAATTAATTGGCTCTGTTTAGCACCGGGACAGTTCATGGGTGCGCTGGAAACCCGGAGGGGCCTTGTGTTTACAGGATGGGTCATGGGCTCTTTTGTTTTTCTTTCCTCATGCCTGGCCACCTCTGAAAGAGCTTCGGCACTCTCCGATCCTCCTCTCCCATGAAAGCTCCCAGGATGGTCAAGCTCCAAAACATGACCCCTTTCTTTCTCCCTGCAGCTCAGAGGCTCAAGCAGAACTTTGTTTGGTGAATAATGAATCCCTAACAGACACATTTCCGATGATATTCGAAGCCACAGCTGCACTGTTTTCAAAGCTATCGTAGCAGCATTAATACGGTTCAGAGCTGTCATCGTCTTTTCAGCAAGCACAAATTCTCTAAATGGAATGGGATGAGAGCAGCAGCTTTAAAGCAAAAATGTAAATCGCTTATTTTTATGGCACTGATATGAGGCTCATGAACAGCTCTGTGGAAACAGATGACTGCTATTATCTGACGTTAATCCAATGGCAATATACAGAGCAGTGCACAACACTTAATGCAGTTTAAGGTCATAAAAAGCATGTCTGATCTTGTTTCTGTGACAAAGCAAAGGGCTGCTGTTGATTTCAGTTCATCCCTGCATCATGTTAGGCTTTGATATCTCAAAGCTGTGAGTAAGAAAAGGTTCACATGTCAAGTTAAAACACAGATGAGATAATAGGTATAATAATCAAACCATCAAATTAAGCTATGTGTTATCAAAAGTTACTTATCTGAAAGTTTTCCCTCACCAGCTGACAAAAATCAAAGCCAAAGATTCTTAGATGTTATTCAACCATTACCTTTCTACAATTATAGATCCTCATGGTTCTAACTATGACTAATCCTTACCGTTTTTTCAGTTTGGCAACAAACCAGTATCGGTAATATGCTTAAACCTGTCCTACCTGCACACATTAAAATTAAGCCCCCATAAACTACTGCTGACCTGGTTTCGATCGAACTGAGGCAAAAAAAACAACAACTTACACAACACAAAATTTAACTCCAGTATTCAGTCTATGTCTGCGTCTTCCTTAAACCACAACAAGCAAACTATAACTACAATTTGTTTTGGAATGTGCCAACAATGAGGTTCAATTAGGCAACAGGGTGTGCTGGTACTGGTAACTTAACAATAAAAGGTTGTCACACTCAGAAGTCACTCAAGAATCACTGATTAGTTCAAACAAATGAAGATGCTTTTGATACTGTCGGCCCAAGACACTGATACATTTTGGCTCAAGTTTTGGTGCAGCCACCCTGGCAATTGACAGAAAGCCCTAACCTGCACAGAGGAAGGACAGCAGTGGTTCTAGCTCTGCTAATGTTAACAACACTCAAAAGACGCATTTGATACTGTTTACCTGCAAATGCTATGATCCAATTTAACTGTGTTACATAAACAGTGACTAACTGAGTGAAATCAGTGCAGTCCAACAGGTCTATCCTCTGTCCTTAATACCACTGACACTGATCAGCCACACAAATGGACAGAGCAAACACTCAACATCTTTACCTGCAGGTGCAGTTTGATTCATGACACAACGATGCAAAAATGTGCCTCAGTGGAAAAACACAGCAGCTTGAACTGATTTCACGAACTTGAAGTGGGCACTTTTAGAAGAGTGGCTTTGATTTTCATTTGGGAAAAGGACACTTTGGCTGTCTGTCTTAATATTCTAAATCATGTCTGATGCTGTGATGGCTGGAGTTTAAATCAGACAAAACGAAGAGAACAGACTGCTTCGGAGATTACACAATAGATGGCTGGATCTAGCTCTAAACATATGACTAATGACAATTAGGATTAAAAGACTAAAAAGACTATAAAAAGACTGAGACTAAAAACGATGGCTACTGTTGTTTAACTAAAGGATTAAAACAAAGACAAGACGAGGGCTACACATGAAGAGAGAAACAAAAGGACCTACTGTGGTTAGCAGCCTTCGTGAGGATGCATAGAGCCAAGAACAAGTTATGTCTTGTTTACTTTTCAAACAATAAGCTTCATTGTACGTCTTCATCAGATTAAATAGGTGAGACATTTGAGGACAGGTTTTTTTGAGGTAGTACTTACAAGGTGCGAAGACTTGCCAAGCCACCAAACACTCCCTCTCCTAAATGGCTGATGGAGTTTTCTCCCAGGTTCAGATTCTCCAAGAGACCTAACCCGACAAAGGCTGTTTCCTCCAGTCTGGTGAGATGGTTGAAGGACAAGTCTCTGCAGAAAACATTTAAGTATGATATAGATGAGTTCAGACAGTTGTTATATTACCAGCAGAGTAATCTAAAGTGCTAATGAACTGTTACACTCAAAGATGATGCTCAAAATGTTGGAAATTATGAGAAAAAATTTTAAAAAGCACACCCCAGTACTTTTACCTGAGGCAAAACAGCAGTGAATCAGCTCCTGAGAGCCAACAGTACTAAAACAAGATAATTGTAACATCTCTGTGCACGCACAATAAGTTTAAGAGCCTGAGGCTGATAAAGAAAGTGGGGACTCTCAGCTGTGTTTGGATTCTAGCTATGAAGCAAAAAAAAACTCACAGTTCTTCCAGTTTTTGGCAAAACTCCCAGGCGTCCGGCCGGATGATGCCGACAGCATTCTGGCTGACCCGCAGCACACGCAGCATGCGCAGGCCATACAGCCAACCTTTGGCGACCTCGGTTAAGTTGTTGTGCTCCAGTTCTCTGAGACACAGATGAGACAACAAAAGACGTTAACAGAAACAAATCCCAGTGTGTTAAGTGTATCTCTTTTTGTATTAATGTGCTTAAAGAGCCGGGGATAACAGCACGGCAAGTAATGAAAATGCAAAGAGCAAAGTGACACAAACTGTTTCTTCTTCCCACTGTTGAGTATTTGCACCCTTCCCCATTGCTACTTTCAAACACAGTGACACACTACTTTTCTGTAACAGCTGAGTTTGGTTTTATCACAGTCTACTCACAATTCTTCGATGTTGTTCAGCCCAAAAAAGGCTCCATCCATGAGTTTGGTGATGCCATTCCTCTGCATCTTCAGCGACTTCAGTGAGTCCATCCCTTTGAAAGTCAGGCTGTCCACTATCTTGATTTTGTTACGCTTCATTTCACTGCAATGTAAAACATAAATTCCCCCCATTGAAGCCTTTAAATAAACAAAAACAACGAAGCAAAAACTGTAGCGACAGTTATTTAGAGCTTGAACCAACATTTCGCCAAATTAATTCATCTGTCAACACTAAAATATTCTTGCTTTTTGATGATTTATTTCAGGGTGTGCATTAGGAACCTTTCATGTAATACTTACAGGAACTGGAGCTGAGGAAGTTTGAAGACTTTGGATGGCAGCACAACTAATCTGTTTCTGTTCAGCTTCAGCACCAACAGAGAGCTGGAGATGTTTTCAAAGCAGCCGGGCTCAAGAATGCTGATCTTATTATTACTCAAATTCCTGTGGCATAAAAGAGCAGAAACATTAGAACAAAACCAAAGAGGAAATATGAATTCCCTGTTGTTTTGTGTCATAACTGTCTTGTATTAAGTGTGCATTATATCTATGAAGTCATTTAAAATAAAGACAACAAATTGATCAAAACAAGGTTTTAGTGCTTGACTAAAGGAGCATGTTCCCCATTTCCTTCTTTTAATATGTTGTCTGCAACATAAATGAAAACATTGTGTCACTTCACTGATGTATCTAACAGAGATCTGTATTTGATCAAAAACAGATATTATTCTACTCATGGATTCTTACATTTCCTTTGTAATTTCATTGGGTTAAAAGCAAATTTTACTGTGCACTAGGACAGCTTTGGTCCTATCTACTTTCCTTAAATTTAAACCCTATGGCTGTTCATAATTCTTGCTAAATGATATTTTAAAAAAAGACTAAAAATAGGATAATAAGAATAGGGAGTGTTTTCTCACAAATATTTCAGCTGCATTGAGGGGAAAGATCCAACTTTAAGTTCTGATATGGAGTTTGAAGTCAGATCCAGGGTCTCCAGTGAAACATACGGCTGTAGCTGAAGTATTGACAGCTCTGAGATCCGGTTGTGGACTCTGAATCAAACACAGGGTTGTGAAATCAGTTATTTAACGTCATAAAAATGGGTACCACGAGGAAAGGCTTAATAGCCAATATTGTAATGTCACACTATAATGTGTAGTGATATATATATGACAGAAACACAGCAATGTCAAATGCCCAAAACAACAGTCTTTTGTGCTACTTACAATGACAGAGAGGTTACATTTGAGGATACGTCTCCAAGAAAGGGGAAAACTGTCAGCTCATTGTGATTCATGGTGCTGCAATAAGAATCAAAACAACATGAGTGACAAAAACAAACCACAAAAAAACATTGTCATCTTTTGTGTAACAACTGGAACAGAAACATTAGGAAAAAAGGGTTTAACAGACACTTTCCAAGCATACAGCACACTGATTTTTTAGTTGTCTGTTATATCAAACATCATTTGCTTTTATCTTATCATTTTATCATTATTTAATCAGATGAAAGATCCATCATGATCAAGATGTCTTTTAAAAGGGTGATCTGGCCATGAGGCGGCAGCATCACATGCAACAAAAACAGACAGCAAACAAGATCAACAAAGATTAAAACAAGTAAATAAAAGTAATTTAACTTCCAATTTTAAATTTAATCTGACATGTGGTTTTTATCATTCTTTTAATTTCAAGAACAGCTTGAGTACATCAAACCTTTCTGTCCCCAATGGTTGGAGGTTGGGTGAAGACACTTATTAAGAGACAACTGTGTTTACTCTTTTTAAATCATCATGACAACAAAAACTTCAAAAATGACCCTGGTTATTTTTTTATACACACACACACACACACACACACACACACACTGATTACAGGTGAGGATGGTTACCTTTAGTGGACATTCAAACACATTTGTGTTCACTTTTGTGCATTTATCAGGCCCAAACCACCAGAGTTGTGTTAACTTCTTAACAGGCTCGTTTTTGAAGTTTCTGTTGTCATTATGATTTAAAAAGAGTAAACTTTTTTTTTTCAATAAATGTCTTCACCCAACCCCTAACCATGAGTGATAGAAAGGATTTTGTGTTGTCATTATGTTGTCACCCAATTTGAGAAAAGTACTGTGAAATGATTTCCCTTCAGATTCACTGTGTCAGATATCTAATTTTGACATAATTAATGGTAACATAAGCCACTTTGTGTTGTCCATCATTTCATTTTTGCCAATATATCAAAAAGCGTTTAAGAAAAACAATGCAAATGTCCTATGTTAACAAAATCAGACCAAAATTGAGGGGTTTTTTTATATTAAAGTGAGAGCTAAGTGTCTATTATGGTGCACACCTTGTTTGATCAACAAATCAGTGCTAAGGATTCGGGGAAGGACAAACTTAAGCACATTTGCGTCCATCCGGATCAGTACTTACACTTGTGTTGTCTCCCCTGGTGGGTCAATGGGGGCTGCTGACAGCTTTTTCCTACTGCAGTCCAGAATATGGACTTCATCCTGCCCTTGATAACAGGAGCATGGAGCAGGACAAGAGCCATGAGCCCAGGCACTGAAACTCAACAGCATGAAGACAAGGGCCGAAGGAATGGGCCAACCCTCCGCCATTTTAAAAGACTTCTTCTGAAGGCTAACTCGCTAAACTAGTGCGTTTAACAGTTATAAAACCACTATCAAATGCTTCCTGTAAGTTGATATAAGTCACAAGGAGGCATTGCTCAGTAGTCCAATGCCGTGATTCCAGGCGGAACTGTTAAATATACTGTTTCTCCAACTTGCGTGAGGCATCCCCGCACAGATTTCTTCCCTTCTTCCCGCAGAAGCTAATGCTACATCACCGCTGAGCTGCTTTGATCCACAAAATACTCCACTTTTCACCACACGACATCCGTTTCACTCCACGCCTGGTTGGCTTTTGATTAAAATGTACCAAGTGATGAATTATCTCACTCCAGTGAAGCTTTCCAGATTTTTTTTTTTCTGTTTTCTATCCCGAAAAGAACAACAAAGCGTCTTGAGTTGATGACATAGGATATCGCAGATCCCGCCCCTTCCCAACGGACTTGCTGTAATTCTATTGGTCCGTGAGCACGCCTGTCAAAAATTTTCAGCGATATGATTGGATGAAAATTGAACATGTTTTTGTGGCACCCTCCACTGTACACAGCAAAAAACTTTTCTCTTGGCTGCCTTGTACTATTGAAATAGTGGGCTGTTTCACAACCATGTGGTCGACTATGGGAATTGAAAAATAGTTTTGAACAGTAGCACGTAGTTCATATTGTCACAAGTGATGAGTATAAGTCATTCAAGAAAATCATACAGTTTTTATTGGAACAAGTAAACTACAAAATCCTAATCAGTCTCTCCTTTTATTCTAATTTCCTTCCATCTTCCCTTTGCTAACACTGTATTGATTTTTGTTTCCTATTTCTGTTTGACTGTAATATATTCAAAAAAAGGATATTGATAAGAATTTAGCAATACCAACACCATTATCCATTCCACTTATCCTCTTTATCAATCCCTATATCGATTTCTCCCGTGATTTTTTTGTGTACAACAGGTTTTTTAAATAGTTTGTTGAGTTTTAAGTAAATAAATATGAAAGTTACTGGCTCCCAGGTCTCTGAACATATGTCAGTTGTACAGACTCCACAGTTTTTGTTTTTTAAAAAGTAAAAGCATATCTACTTTCTATGAAAGAATCATTGATTTTCAAGATTGATAGCAACTCAAGCTATGGAAAAGAATTGATAAGGGAATCGTTAAGCAAATATGCAATTGCATTGAACCATTTCTCATGGATTCTTAACAGAAACCGGTTCTACCCATCTCTTATTATATCTGCTTGATCTGCTGAAATGTATTAGATTTGCATCAAAGAAATAAAGTCAAACAAAAAGTTATCACCTTTATTTTAGATAAACTTGATGTATGTGGATGCTGTGTTTCAAAATCATGAATTTGTCTCCATTTTCTAAACTCTCTCTGTACAATATATCAGAACTAAATGAGGATTCAAAATAAGTTGAAAATTTTTGTCAAAAATAAATACATTTTTTAGTTATATAGTGTATATGCTTTTGAATTTGGCACTGTTTTCTTGTAACATTTTGCAGAAAGTCTCATTCTGCAAAATTTAGGCTTCATCTGTCCAGTGAAAATTTCTTCTACATCTTTTAATAAGCCATGAACACCAGCTAAGGTTACCGCCAGGTATGTATCTTTTTTTTCTCCTTTTGGCAAACAAACTGTCAAAACATGTTTGAAAGTAAAGCCACTCCTCACTCAAATTACAAAACTTGCACGACTGGTAGCCCATATAAGGCTCAACTCAGGTAATTGTCTATCACAAGTTTGAGGCATACGAACGGAGAACCAGCCATGTCCGGGGGAGTTTTTACTAGTGGTGACCAAGGGCAAATGCTCAAAAAGAGAAGAATAACCCCAGAGTATCAGCGAACTCTTCGTTTGGACACGGAGAAACCACAAGATATTCTTCATGTAATTGGCACCTGCCTGAAGGCAAATCTCAACAGGTAGGAACAAGATAAGGGATTCTAAAACAAAAAAAATCAAGAAACTATTTTTGTTCCATGTTATTTACATTAAAAAGAGAATGGTTTCTGTGTTTCTGATTGAATTGTTTGTTTTTACTCTGTACTGACATGACATCATGAGCAACTGCAGCAAAGCAGCACATTTGAAATTAAGTCATCATGCATCCTGGCTCCTGTGTTTGGAGTCAGTTCTTATGTAATTGTGTCTGACATACATATCATCGTGGCATCACACTGGGAGTGGTAATGTTTGTAGGTCTTTGTGGGTCAGGTGTGTCATGGAGTTCAGTTGTAATGGGCCTGTTAACCACAGACTCTTCTTACTCAATGCATAATATTCTTTACTTTGAAGGAAGGCCTATTTCAGTTTTTGCTTCATTCACTGAACACACCACCAGACACACCCTGATGGTGTAGGTAAATGCATCCAAAAAAATCAGTCATTCTAATTTCAAGCTAATCATAGACAAACCTACATGACAAGTTGATTGACTTTTACCAGTGTGAACAAGGTGTCCTATTCAGTTAAAGTGTGCCATTTGCATACCTGAATGTCACTTCATAAATTTATCTCTACTCGATGAGCAGTGTCTTGGCAGGTGAAATAACATCAAAAGCACTCTGCAAAGACCTCAGCAACCACACCCAAAGCAACAGGATCCAACACTGTGAGAACAGTTTTTGCATCATTGTGAAAACTATGTATCAGGACAGATGCAATTGCATTTTGTTGATTTTTGACAATGTTTCTCTCTCCTTGGGCAGAAATGTTTTTATACACTCTATTGTCATTCATTCATTTTAGTAGATACCTACGCATTGCATGGGTCTAACATTATCATTCAGTGTGCTCCTTCACAATGATTTTTCCTCTGTTTGCTGTTTGCATCCTCACTACAACTTCTTGTGGAAATTTCATGGAGTTGGCATGAAAAAGTCCATAAAAGCCAGTGTGAAAATTTCCATCATCCAACGATTGATTGTATTCAGAATGGCTAATATACATTTGTTTGTGCCCATTGTGAGCTGTGAAATCACAACACTGCCCCTATCTTAATGTGTTGGTACTGTTCAGGTGTGTGCAGTAAACGGGCTGGTTCAAGCTAATGAACTGATGTCACACACCTTCGGTAACTGAAACATTTAACTCATCAATAAAGGACTGAAGCTTCATCAGGTTAGTACAGTTCACCTTTGGACAGCAGAGCAGTGTTGATTGAGTTCCCTTGCTGCTATATGCTTGCATGAGGCCACTCTCTCAGGAAATATATTTTTTATGTCTTAAACTTGGGGTTTAGTATTTCATGTCAAGAAAACACTCACTTTATCAAAGACAGACATTGAAAAGTGAGTGACATGAAAAAGGAAATGGCTATACTTCACTGTATTTCAACAAATGTTCAAAGAAGATAATTTTTTTGAAAGAATCTTGTCAAGTCGGTTCATGCAGAAATGACAAATTACAAAAAAGAATACTCCGGCAACCCCTCTTTCAGAGTATTATTCAAAGTTGTAGAGTTCTCTTTTTATCAGGATTGCCAGAGTTATAATGTGTTTTTATAGAAACCCATTCCTGCCAGATGAGGTAAAAAATGCAAAGCTGGATTTGTTAAGCTTTTTTTTTTTTGCCAATATTAAGTGTCAAAGTCAAATCAATTAGATGCAAAGTCTATAGTTCAACTTTTTGTCTCATAAATTTGAACATCTCAAAATTTTGATGTTTTATCTAAAGATTTCGACTATTATCCCAACATTTAGTCTTCTTGACTCATTATTTTTGACTTTATCTCAAGAATTCAACTTTTTTAGCCCAAAATTTCAACTTCTTATCTTAAAATTTTGACTTTGTATCCTCAAATTTTGACTTACTGTGGGCCAAAAAATAAAAATCTCAACAAAAGCAAGTTTCATTTTTATATTTTTGAAATGGCTGAATTGGCCTTCCACAGAATTAGACCCAAATATAAATATATATACATAGCTTGGTATCTTGGACAGGAAAGAGAGTGACTCTGACGCCACCGTCTGTCTGCAGCAAAGCCATGCTATTTCTGTGCAGTGGTGAGGCAAAGTACCATAAAAAGGAAAACAAAAAAAGAAACTAGTCACAGCTGCCATGTAGGGTGATAATAACCCGTCACTTCTACTTAAATTGGTGTTTTCTCTGTTACTATTGCTCATGTGCTTGATGCAGGCTTTTGTCTTCAGCAGACTGTAATTCCTGTTTACAAAGGGCATGTGTGCACAAAGTCTGTCGGAGATATGATAGGGGTAAGTGGGTGAAGGGGCGGGGCTTAAAGGTTTGGTGACCAGTCAGAGGACGCAGTAGCTCTCCCCCCTTGATACCTGCAACCTCCCTTTGTTGTTCTCCGCCCAGACACGACCGCTTCTTTCCTTCCTGAACGAAAGTCTAGAGTCAGTCATTTTCTACCCTCAGTGTCTGAAATCTGTCTGTGACAAACTCTGAGTGACTGAGTGAAGGCAGCAATCATGGTTCTCCGCCGGACTCTCAGAGTGGATGTTGAAAAAGCCATCAGCGTTGTGTACGTGGTCGGCTCGGAGCTTAGCGTCAACCTGAACAGGTAGATGTGACGTATCTATTCTATTAGTGTATTCTTGTATTCTCTGAAGTCTTATTCTGCATGTTTAAGCCCAAAGAATAATTTCCAATATTTTGATGAAACATGAAATAAAAGCATATTTGTTGAGTAACTGCTAATGCTACGTACGTCTCTCTTTTGCACAATTTTGGGTTATGTCATCTCATGCCTTGTCATTCTTCCCTGTAGTGATGATGAGATCATTTCTTCATTCTTTAAGTCGTCACTAATTTGTATCCATAATATCCAGGCTTCAATGCAGCTGAAGTTTCTTTTATTTCAGTTTTGCATCATGCAAAGTTAAAACCAACAGCCCAAAGTTAAGATGAAAAGGTACAGACCCACCCTGCTTAAACAAACACTGATCAGGTGTCTGGTGTCTCTTGCATGAGTTTGAGGATTTCATTTCCTCCATTCAGCTCCAGTAGAGGCTTTTTTCCTTGAGATTGCTTTAACTGTTGTAAAAAGGAAGCTTTGCAATTCTTTTTTATTTTAATTTAAATGTAATTAAGTGGTTGTAAGAAAGTCATTCAAACAGCTTAAAAGTCAGGATAGCAGAATAGATTTTTATCTTTTGATGACAACTTAAAGCTACTATAAGGAGTTTTTAGATTATGAAAACAGTCTCTAATTTGATGCTCCTTAAAAAGCTTAAGACAACAACACCAAAAGGGTTTACGCAAAACCAAAAGCACACAGTCATTAAAAGAGCTTGAATCCCTGGGATCTTTTATGTTTCTGCATAGAGGGGTGGGGCATCAGACTTTCATCGAGTTTTAATGGAAACGTAAACTCAAGTTAATTTTTAGCAGGATTAACAGACTGTTACCCAAGTTACTAACGATTAAAAGAACTAAACTCTGTTAGTCATAATGTCTGTATATGCTGCTGCAGGGTGGTGTCAGATGAAGTGAGTAACAGCACCCTACAGTTTATGCCTATTTATACTTTTTGATGAGCATTATTCAGAAAGAGTGATTCATTTGACTGTTCAAGGAAAGCAGGATGAGACTTTTTTTCTATCAGTCAACTTGCACGTAGCCAATGCAGAATTATCATAGAGATTAGAGAAATAACTTTGCGAACAGGGTGTGTTAAAATTAACAAAGAGAGGTCCAGACAGCAGCTTTGAGTCAAAGTCCCCTCTAAATATGGATGCTACTTCATGGTGTCCAAGTATCCTTAAGTGATAAAGATAAAGACAACAATACTATAATAAATGAATGATTAACTTCAATACAGTTTCCCTTTCAGTTCAGATTAGAAATGCGTCTGGGAAGAGTTCAGCCTAACACAATGGACACAGTGGGGAAATTTTCACTCTTGAGGGAGAGGGACTCATTATTTAATGTTATATACCAAAACTTAAACATCATGACATAATAATTTAATCAATTAATTTTAACAAACATGTCAGAAAAAAATGTTCATTCAATTCATGAGGTTTAAATCCTGCAGTAAAGTATTGATAGTTTTTGTACTTGGTAGCTAATAAAGTGGCACTGACTGTGTAAGGACTCCATTGTTAGCCCAGCCCAAAGCTGTGGGGTGGATGTGATTAGTATGCAGAAAGTGGTGATGGCAGACTTCATTCCTCTTGTTTGGTTCTGAATCAACAGTTCTCTTTTGTTTCTGTCAAACTGTAGTCACTTTGTTCCCAAAAAGTTGGGTCTGTACTTAAAATTCTAACCAAAGTTCAGGTCACGCACACAAACAGCACCACGCTAGATTATACTCCTGGACCCTCGGAGCCTTTGAGAGACTTTAAATTTACCCTCAAATAACAGTGTGGTATCATCAAAAGAGTGAGTCATCCCAAAGACCTTTTGTGCAAAGAGAAACTGTAGATGTTGTTGAAACACTGGTACATGTTTTTTATCTTGTGTCATGAAGTTATTGCAAAAACAGTTGAGGCCTTGAAACCTGAGATCAAGGGTAGTTTGGGCAGGTGGCTGACTCAGGTGTCCCTTGGTAGAAAATATGGGCATGTTGTTGACAAAGTTTATAGCAACAGATATCCAGGATCTGATGCTTAGTTTAATACTGTCTCAAAGCACAAGCAAATAAAGGAGGAGGATAATACGCACCAATTCCTGTTTATACCAGGAAATTGATCCAATGATTAGGGTGACAGTTACATCCTCTACACATGTGGTGTCTGCTCTACATGCTGTGCAAAACTGTTGATAACTAATGTGACTTCATATAAAAAAGTCCTAGCTTTGACTCATAAAGTACTATTAAGTTTACTCTTGATGCAACTCAATAAAAAAGAAACAAACTAGAAAGGAAGGGAGTCCCATCTTAGCTCTGCCTGTTGACACTGTGGCAACATGTGAGCATACATGGAAGATTTATCTGTAAATATATTGTTCTTTTATAAGATCCTGTCTACACTCACTCCAGGCAATAGCAGCAGAGCTAATGAGTACACCTTGCCAGTGCGGTAGCGTGGTTTCATGATATCAACATTTTTAAAAGTTGTGACATTTGCCAATGGAAAGTCTTGATTTTTCTTTTTATATGAGTACAACTAAAGGTTTATAATTATTTCTTCAGGTGTACTTAGAAAGCAGTAGGGTTCTATTTTGTAGTCTTGATTGTTAACTACACAAAAACTGACATTCATTTTAAAGCATGAATCACTTTGCAGGGGAACTGTGCAGTGGAGTTAAACTTCTTGCTTAGACATTAACCACCTTCTGCTCCCACGCAAAAAAATATCTCGGCTGATAAACCTTTTCCTTACTCACCTTACTCACAAATTGCACTTGTTTGTGCATGCTGTGACCTTTTTTCCCTGGCATACTAACAAATACCTGTTTTGGCACCTTTCTGTGATTAATGTGGCGTGTCTAACTTCTTTCACAAAATGCATCCGAACGTTCTGTGTTTTTTTTGTTCCCAGATGTGCCCCACCCGGCTCCAAGTTCTTCTCCGTGAAATGCACTTCCACTGTTCAGTACAGCATCCACCCCCCGCCCCAGGACATATCCCACCTGCTTCCCCAGACCCTCCATGCAAACCAAGTCCTGCTCATCACCATGGGCGGCGCCAGTCGGTTTGAGAACGAAAGCAAGGTAGAGTAGCACAAAGGTGCGTGGGAGTGGTTGTTGAGAAGCAGGAAGTGGATCTTTGAGAATGTGCTTGATAAGCAGCATGAACCGCTCCAGGACACAAGCAGTTTATAATAAGGCATTACAGTAAGAGAATGAATCAAGTTCATGTGCTAACAGGTATTAGAATTTGTTGAAATAATTACTGGGTGTTATGTCATTAACCTATAAACAGACCCCAAAAATAAGAAAAAAAGATTCCACACCTCAAATATGTGAAGCTACAGATGGTTCACTTTTAACTTACATAATCAAACTCAGCACTGTCCAAATCTTTACAGCAATTTACACATTGTAAAATAACTTCATAAATTACTGAACGTCTAAGAACTCAAAAAGAACTCAATGTGTTGTTAAAGTCCTGAGTTTTCATGTGTTTTATGTTTCAAAATCCTCAATTTTCTACCTATGAATGACTTGTGACTCTGTGTGTCTAGCTCTCTGTGAGATACTATGGGGAAAAAAGAGAGGCGTTAGGGAATGCAATCCTTCACCTGACAGCTGTAGGTGAGTGAAAGCACACTAAGCAGAGCATTTGTGGATGTGTTGTCCTAAATCAAGACATGACTCATACACACAAACCAGATTTTCTTTGGAAATCCAGTTGTACACATCGACAGGAACTGTGCAGTAGACCTGTAGATAAACAGTGTTTTGAAAATAAAGGCAGTGATTTGAATCCCTGTGTGGTATATTTAGTCCATGCTAAGGCGCTCTGTAATAAACAGAATGTTTTGTCACTCAGAGATCTGTCTGGATGTGGATGCTGACAGAGACGGGAAAGTCGAAAGAAACAACCCAAACAAGGTGAGCTCCAATGTGGAAGACTAACACTTGATAAGGAGTTATTTCTTTATTTTTCATTTTCTGATAGTCAATAATCTACCTGCTGTAGAGAGCCTCTTGCAGGAAAAACTGACTGAAACTGTAAAACTCCTAGAACTCCTGGAAATGGGGTAAAGACGGTCATGGAGCCATCCTGTTGGTCAACTGTGACTCTGAGCGAACCTATTTAAAGAAACCAGACCACGAGAAGAAGTCTATCGACAAAGTGTCAGGTAAAATAATTGAGCTTTGAAATTACCTGATCATCTGAACAGCTCTTTGTATTTTTCTTACCATTGCAAACATATCACAGAGAAACCACTGGTACTCACATTTCCTTTGGCAAAACCCAAAGGAAGGGAGTAAAGGGAAAGGGTGGAAATAATAAAGTAAGCCTTCCATGTGAATCTGTAGTAAAACTTGCTGAGCTGAAATCCAAAAGTAGAACCATTGTTATTTATTGTGAGCATTTCTGTACTTAACTGTAGTGAAAAACCCACAACAAGCTCAACAAACAGCTCTGTCAGACATTTACACCATCTGTTTCACTTGTTACTATCTCCAATTCTGTTGCATTATCTTGTTATATATTATAGCATTTGGCATTAATCATTTAAACAGGTAGAATTTCTTTGCTTTTACTTTGAAATCAGGTAAAGACAGTTGCTCAGAACAGATATTTTCAACTTAGTGACATTTACTCAAGTATTTCTTATTCTGAGTGTTGCAGCAATAACCTGTAGTAGAAATAAGCACTCCTTTTGTGTCAATGTTTGTAACCCCTTGTGGACAAAGCAGAACTTTTCGCTTGCTCATCCTGTTCTGTACATACATTAAATATACTCTTCTTCCTTTACCTGGCTTAAGCTCTATTCTTCCCTGTGTAATAATATTCCATTAAAGTGAGGATATTATAGTCAGACTTTGAAAACTGAAATAAAAAAGGTTGTGAGATTTATACAGAAGATCCAGTATTATATTGAATCTGGCCAAAATCAAAGTAATCACAGTCTGATTAACTTAAATCTTTGGGAATTCATAGATCTGCTGGACATGTCGCGAATGGTGCTGAGGACCAAAGGCCCTGCCAAACTCCCAGAAGGCTACAAGCTCACCATGCACATCTCCCAGACCGATGCAGAGAGCATCAGAGTCTTCAGGTCCAGATCTCCCGGGGATCAGGAGAATGCCTTCTGTAAGTTAAGACCGAGGAGGACTGATGCAGAAACTTTTGCGTAATAAAGCTAGATATTTTCTTTTTCCTTTTGACTGTGATGTTTATTCGCTTTTTTTTTTTTTACCTCAGCGGGCAGCATCTTCTACAACCTCTTTGTGGAGACCTACCCTTTGGTTTTGAGCGACAGGGTTCTGTCTGAGGAGGTGCCTTACGGGGGAGAAGATGCAGAGTGGAACTACTATGTGGAGGGCCTCAGGTTTCTTGACAAAGACTTTGATGGATTCGTCAGAGTTCACATCAGTCTGCTGGAGCCTGTCACTCGTGTAAGATCTGCAACATTTACGATTATCTTCAATCTTTGTTCTCTGCTTTTTTTACTTTTGTGATGCTCAAGTTGGGAAGCTCATGTGCTTCTTAAACAGTTTCCTAATGTGTTTGCAAACTTTCAGAGCCCAACCTCTGCTGATCTGCAGTTATACAGTTAAGGCTCTAAAGCCCACTCCCTCTATTGTTAAAAAATCTTTCACTGACAGAATTAAGGCTGAGCTCAGTATTTCCACTACAACTCCTGACAATAATAGACATCAAAACTCTGCTTCATGAATAGATGGGTGATGTCACAGAGACTGTGTCCACGTTTTATACACTCAGTAGCTCTATTTGGATAACACTCCTTGTCCACTTTGTTTTTCTCAGTGAAATGAGGTGTTCCCCCCAGTAACATACAAAGTTACATTAAAATATGTAAATAGTGGCTATCAGTGCCTGAGTCTCTGATTTCTCAACAGGGGATCCCTGACACACCAGTTTTCACAGACACAGTCCTGTTCAAAGTGGCACCATGGATCATGACACCGAACACCCTCAAGCCCGAAGAGGTGTTTGTCTGCAGGTAAGAGCACACTGTTGAATAATAAAGCAGGCAGGAGATGATGAGTCAACAGGATGATTGTATTGCACAAAAGTGCTTTGTTTCCTCTTTTTTCAAGACAACTAACATGACTTTGCATTTGAAAAAGAGCAGAAGATTTCAACTTAATTGCTCAATTCATGGTCGTTTGTAATTATCTTTTAGGACCAGTGATAACTATACATTGCTCAAACAAGTGGAAAAACTTGTTGTGGAGAACGGGTACAAGTTTAAGATTTGCTCCCAGTACCAGAACCGTGGAGATCGCTGGATACAGGTGAGAGTCTAAACGTGTTAATGGCCTGGGCCTGTTTGTAGGTCCAGCTATTAGCAACAAAAACAGGCTGTTTGAATGAATGGTGGAAAGACAGTCACTTAGCAATATGCATAAGCCAGGACAATGCACCTACAGAATATTAAATCTAATTGCAGTAGACCCCACAATTACAGGTGCTAACAGCAGGAGTACCGTATTGTATGCACAATTTGAATTATTGGTGGGGTGTTCTGGGGAGTTCTCATGGTGCAATTAGTAAATCATCAATTTTTGGCAGTCCTGCATCCAGCTAATACTACAGTCCGTAGTACTAGTTAGAAATCAAAAAAGGAAGATACGTGTTCAGAAAAGATCTGTGGTTTTCAGCCCAACCATGAAGATTAGATCTAATAAATGCTGATAAATGCTAAAAGAAAAATCAAAACTTTTACACATCAGAGATTAACTAACTGGATCTTGTCTCAGGATGAGATGGAGTTTGGTTACATTGACTCACCTCACCACGGGTTTCCTGTTGTTCTGGATTCTCCTCGAGATGGAAAACTACGCGACTTTCCCTTAGAAGAACTACTGGTGAGAGATTAACTCAAATACCTCTTGAAATCAAGTGCTTTCAAATACTCTTGTTTTATTTGACTTAAAGCTTCTCCTCAAAAAAAAGTTACAAAATGTGGTTATCAGTACACATAGATGTTTTGCTGAGAGGTATAAAATTTCATCACATCAACTGACAGTGGACCAAATTGTGGCCAAATAAACGGCCAACTTTAGCGTACTTAGTAATACGTTCAGATTTAATAGTATTGTCTTGGCTATTATTTCATAAATGTGGAAATACAATCAATCACATCTAATCTTTTTGAATAATTGTTATTTAACTCTTTTCACACCCTCAGGGCCCAGACTTTGGCTACGTTACCAGAGCCGCCAAGAGAAGAGAAGTGACCAGTCTGGACTCTTTTGGTAATCTGGAAGTCAGTCCTCCTGTCACTGTAGATGGAAAACATTACCCTTTTGGCAGAATCCTCATCGGAGTGGCCTTTCCGACGTGAGTTCATATGGAATCCAGAGATTAATTTCTGACTTTTGAAGTGTATGAATAATTCATGTTGGAGCAACTTGTTAAGTTCTGTCCCCTTTTAAAGGTCAGAGAGAGGACGGAACATGACCCAGGTTGTTCAGGACTTCTTGTGGGCGCAGAAGGTTCAGAATCCGGTGGCTTTGTATTCTGACTGGCTCTTTGTTGGACACGTAGATGAATTCATGACCTTTGTTCCTGCACCTGACAGAAAGGTGAATGTTTTCCTGATTTATGAAACTGGCTTTGTGCAGTTTCATTAATCAACATCAAAATGACTCAAAGGTTTACTCACATGAAACGATGCGTCCGTCTGCAGGGGTTTCGGCTGCTGCTGGCCAGCCCTGATGCTGGCTACAAAGTTTTCAAAGGCCTACAGAATGACGGGCATGGTGGAGCCAGAATATTTGAGGGTAGGTTCATCTTACAAAATAATCTTTGAAACCGACGACCTTATTTTTAATCCTATTTTGGCTTCCACATAGGTCTGGAAGATGAAGAACCACAGTCAGTAGATGAGATCCTTGGGGATGAGGAGCTTCAACTTGAAAACAACTACGTGCAGGTGAGCAGGATTCAAACGTTACACGAAGCTCAGTAGATGGTTGATTGATTTAACAAACTAAACATGTCTAAATGTCAGATTCTCATAATTTAATCTGTTAACAATTTGTAAATCTAAAATCAAGATAAACAGGAACTCCCGCAGCAAAATGTCAAATCTTTAAAGATGCTTGCTATCTCCTCTGCTTATGGATTGAGTTACTTGACAGTGACTTTACAGTGGTAGACAGTGACAAAGACATGCTTGCGCAAGCTCTGAAACTGTTGTCATAATTCCAGCACAGGATCTTGCTCCAATTTCCCAATCCGAGATGGAACTCAAAACTATGATAAATAATTGATATTCATTTTTTTAACATAAAAACAATGCTTAATCAAAGTAAAAAGTTTCTCACGCAAAATTCATCATGGCATCATGGCAGCTGATGCATCATTTTCCTGTTGGAACTACTTCATCATGTTTTTCAAATTGTTGTTTACCATCTTTAATTTGTTTTTTTCCAGAACTGCATTGACTGGAACAGAGATGTTCTGAAGAGAGAGCTGGGCTTAGAGGATGCAGACATCATCGACCTGCCAATCCTCTTCAAACTAGTGACTAGCAAAAAAGTTTTCCATAAATACGCAGTGGCGTACTATCCTGATATGGTAATTTTGAGATAGCGCAAAGTTGTGATGACTGTTGTAATGTTTCTTATTTCTTTTTCAAGGGCATTAATCTTATTATCACCTGTCGTATCTGTTTCTAGGTGAACATGATTGTCTTGGGGAAAAACCTCGCCATCCCCAAGCCCTTTGGCCCCAAGGTGAACGGGGTGTGTGCCCTGGAGACAGAAGTGAGGTCTCTGCTGGAGGGGCTGGGCCTCAACTGCACGTTTATCGACAACTTTGAAGCCTATCACAAAAAGCATGGCGAGTTACACTGTGGCTCAAACGTGCGGCGAGAGCCGTTCAGAGAAAAGTGGTGGAATATGGAGATGTGAGGGAAAATAGAGGGGCGTAGGTTGAAAAAAAGAGTTTCAGTCTCTTTGCCTGCCTTAACTTTCTATGCCGCTTTTTGACTTCGGGTGGATGCTTTTTTTTATTATTGCACATCTGCCAATTTTTGGGGGAAAAGTAATGGGGGGAGCTCCGTAGTTTGCATCTTCATCTTTATTTAACATTTTTGTCATCTTTATTTACAAAAAGGATGAAAAGCAATATTTACAAACAAGTCTTTTGAACAAGGGCTTAAGCAGACAGAGATACAATCACTTTAATCGAGCACAAATATGATTCACTCCCAATCTTTGTGGTTTGAAACCAACTGTTGTGCAAGCACAGTTAGAAGAATGGAACCACATAAGAATGTGCTGTAATGAATCAGAGCCACAAGAGGGCACACTTCATCTTCTCAAGCATTTCCAGAGTCCAGAGGAAAATCATTTGTCATTATATCATAGATCCTTTCAAAGGCTGCTTTATAACCATAAAGGTGTCTCTTTACCTTTTTAAACCATTTTTCCAGAGGGTTAATAGCAAATGTTGCTGTATTTCATTTGTAGCTCTAAACTGCTTAAAGAATACAGTCTGTCTGCTGTTAGATGTTGGCAAACCTTTTGCACTTTGATAAACTGTAAATGCAAAGCAGATTTATCTCATGTAGACAATGATTCTTGTGTCTGCTTCAGTCAAATCACTGAAATAAAACATGTGCATGAATCAACTCTTTTCTGTGTCACAAACCGAGGACAGGAGATGTTTCAGAGTCACATGTACTGTGGTCAGGAGTCCTCACAGTTTCACCATTCACTGGAACAGATATGTACAAATAAATACATACCTGTCTTGTTTTACATTCAAGAAACGCAGTGCCTTTAAAATACAACTTCCTTAAAAGCTGCTCCCGAGACACAATCATTAGAAAGGCAACTTCAAGACGAGTCACAGTGTAATTCTCACTCAGCAACAAATCAGGTATTTCAAAAGGTCAGCGTTTCGAAATAGCTCCGAAAATGTAGTGCTTAGTTCGCGTACGTATATTACATATTAGAAATAAAGTAGGAAACTGTGGCATTTGGCTCTCTTATCAGCAATATGCGCTGCATCTGGAGATGTTGGCTGGTTTTCAGTTAAACACAAATTACAGAGACAACACCTCGAAGTCAAGCATGGCACCAGTTTACAGAGGAGAGGTTTTTGGCAAGCAGATTTACACCATGCACAGTACCGCTGTTTAAACACACACATACACACACACACACACACGCACACTCAGACACAGACATCAAAAATCAACATGTGGGGTGTGACTGAGGGATTGTACAGTATCTGGAGACAAAATCTTTCGCAGTTGCTTAAGAATGTAAGGGGCATACAGCTGTATTCTTTCTCATGGCCAGCAGAGGGAGACTGAACAATATCAGGCTGCGTGGGGTCGGTTCAGAAAACAACTTCACTTTTCATTTGATTTATGGCCTAAATTACAACTTTATAATTGATGTATGCTTTCATTAACTTTTCTAAAACATCACAACACTTGTTTTGCATCCTCTTTTGCAGACCACGAGTCCACAAATTGTTTTCTCCATATTCACTCTGCAGCTGTTCAGACCTGGACAGAAAGCTCAAACACTGTTGTACTGTTGTAAGGCTGTTACAGATTATACAGGATGGACCATAAGTTTCCATACATGGGAAAATTAAAATTTTTATGAAACCTATTAATGAGTGTTTTCCACTGTTGATGAACTTGCATTAGCACAGTCAAAGTTATGCTTGTAAAGGTGTTGGTTTTGCCACAGTGCCGGGTGTGATGTTTGTTCCATTTTTTCAGTTGAAGTTCAGTGCAACCATGCAACTGCTTCTCAACCCAGCTATCAGTATAATTTCAATCCTTCTAACACATCTTCTAGGGTATCTGACACTGAAAAAATATACAGATTACATTTTCCTATGGATGGAAACTTATTGCCTGCCCTGTATACTTAAATTTCAAAGACACTGACGGCTCCATGACAACACATTGTACACATTATTGACTATTTCTTTCAATGATTCCTTGGAAAAATCAATCACTAAGTGCGGTCAAACAAACTCTTGAAATCATTACAGAAATCAAAGCTCACCTGTCCCTAAGTTGTCTCTTGACACCAGATAATAGGTGGTCAATTTTCTGCTGTGTTACATGCTGCATAAAATCAGCAAACTCTGCTTTCGGCCATAGATTTGATCAGGATTATTTTTCATGATGTTTTTTTATCACTATCTTGACCTGCAAAAAATACCCCAAAATATTTCTAAACCGCATCTTAAACAATCATTTATGCTTCAACTCTCTATATTCATAAAGCAAATTTTCACACCTTGATAAATGCATGCATGTAAAGACGTCAACTTTAAACGTTGTTTGGTTTCTGTAGAACGTACAGAACTTAAGTTTTATACAAGTAGCTGTTGTACAGTCAAAATATAGTTTAGTGAGATGACTGGTCAACAGAAATATACTGGATCAATTAACATCTTATAATAGCATGTAATGATTTTCAACTGGAGTTGGCCCGCTAGTATTGAGCATAAGGTGGCCAACAACTTCATCATCAAACATTAGCGCTGACCTTCATTTACTCAGGAAATTTCTAGCTTATTTTCCATCTAGTTTGATATCTGGATTTTTTTTTTGTTTTTAGCAAACCTTAAACATCAGAATTTTAGCTTCCCACCCTGAGCCGGATATCAGGAGAAAATACATGATATATGATAAATATTCTGCATGAGTGCCATCACATCCACTTCATAAATAAAAACTTTTTGTTGTAAGCTTGAACCTGATTTGGATACAATAGTGATCCATCTTTAACTCTAACTTGTATAAACAGAGTCTCCAGGTGTTCAGATTCCCTACAGTCAGATTACCCGTCAGGTAGGAAGGTAACTGTGACTCAAACAGCTACCAACAACAGCATCACAACTTTAACTCACTAAAAACATGTTAAATTAATAAAAAAGTGCTTTAAAAGAGGAAAAATTCCCACTGTACTCAGAAGAAGACAAATAGATCGTCAATTAAACACAAAAAGTGGCCAAAGAGACAAGGACACACTCACACACACACATACAACCAGGACAACACGTGTACGATACCACAGCGGGAAGTGAGGATGACATTAAAAACATTTTTCAGTCAGTGATACTCTCTTCTCTATAAGCCCAGTGTTTCACTACGCAAACACTGCCTGTTTGATCATGTTTGCTTTCTTTCACCTGAAGATTAAAGCCCCCTTCAAGCCCTGCTCTCTGACAGCCTTAGAGTTTACACAAAATCTCAGGTTTAACAGATTACTGGCCTGATGAATGAGCAGACAGCCTGACTTCCTCTGAGCCAGCTGACTTGTGACAGCCTGAAATGATGCTGGATGGGCATGGAGGTCTTGTTTCCTTTCCTCACGAAGGGACCCACACGGAGCTGGACTGAGGGGGTCGGTAGGTCGGTCAATGTCCACAGAGCAGGGTGTCTTTCTTGGCATGCCAAACATACAGGGAAAAATCTGCTGGTCAGCTGATCTGACCTCTAACCCTGCTCCTCTTTGTCAGCGGGGGACATCATTGACCCCTGGCCTGCTTTTGGAGATGCCTCTTATGGGAATGCTGGGAGAAATGAGGGATATAAATGGATATGAATGGGAAAACAGTTAGATAGGGGGTTGAAACTGACTGTATAAAGGAAAAACATGTTATGATGTCTAACCTGAAGATGGACATCAGTGGTGGTGGTCAGAGGAGTGTGGCTAACAGCTCTGCAAACAAATAAAGCAAAAATAATATCAACAATTTTATAAACTCCACATTTACAAGGAACATGCATTTGCAGTTTGAGCAGCAGAGCTGAATGTGAGAGTTGCACTCATGAAAAATTTGCCAAATCTTCACTGCCAATGCCAAATATTTTATTCAGACAGAGACTGTTGTTTGGTGGATTGCTTGATTGAAGTTTGCCAATAAATTGCAAACCAGTTACCTGATTGTCAGCACCTGGGAGTATAAGAAATCAAGCAAGAGTCAACAACAACAGCTATAAGCTTTTTGGCAGTGGCAGAGAAGATTTGGCAAATTATTCATAGGTTTGACTCATGAATTCGGCTCTGCTGCTCATTCCACAAATGCATGTTGCTTACAAATGTGACACCATAAATCTACAGGCTTTCCAATGGTTTACAGTTTATCTCTAGTCAACATTGTTGCAACAAAGAATTCATCTACCAGAGACAAACTGTTTTACTTTTTGTGCTAATGTTATTTCAAAAGTACAAATGAGAAACATTTGTCGTCTTCTTAAAACTAATCACCTAAGTCAGGGGTCTTCAACATTTTTTAGAAAAAAACCCACCTGAGCCATAGGTCATGCAGAGTTTACAAAGGAAAAAAAAAAACTTTTTGTCTAAAAAACGGCTTAGGCATTTACAGTATCCAAATAAGGGACAAGTTTTTCTGTTGAAAATTATGTGAAAAGGTGGGGTCTTTTTAATTTTAAGGTAATGGTGATCAGTAGGTTAAACAACCATCAGGCAGCCAAAAAACATGGAGTTGTGGTATGACGTGTCTGAAGATGACCCATTAAAAAAGATAGTCCTACATGTTTCCGTCTTTTCTCCCTTTAAACTGTTAGAAGAATTGAATTCGCTGTTAGAGTTAATGAATTTGAAGGAATGTTTGGGTCAATACGATATGTAAAGAAGGTGACAATATATGAGCTTAGGGACACAGTACTTATATTGCTCTCAGGCTCCTGTTTTAAGTCTCTTTTAGCTCATTTGATCGTGTATCACATACCAGGAGGAAACATTTATCCCACTGACTCCAACACATTAAGTCATCACCCAATGATTGACACCAAGCACTTTATCTCACCGGTGAGAACTTGTGCTCCTGGGAGGGCCGCTCCGTCTTGGCCTGGCTGTCTGTCCCTTTTGGCTCTGAAGACTTCACTGCGTCGCTTTGCTGCTGAGCTGCTTTGAAGGAGGTGACAGATGTGAGGCTGTCATGGCGAATAAACTTAAATATATAATGCTGCCAGCTGTTCTTGCCAAAAGAAGGATAAGCATGCACAAGATTAATGGTTCAGAGTGAGTCATTATGGGAAAAACACCGAGTTTGTAGCTTAACAGAAGTTGTGTGGGAATCACAGATAAGTTTGCAATGTGGGACTTTCTAGGCATAGTAAACTTTATTTATTTGACCCTCTAGACCCCAACAAAGTTAGAGAAAGTTCACCAAGAACTGTCACTTAAATAAACATGTTTCAATGTGATCAAAAATAAAAGCTTATTGCTGTTGTTTGTTTCCAGCATGTATGGAGGATTCACAACACATTTTAAGGATTGCACAGGACCACAGATGAAGGAGCTATTTACCATATTCACTCAAAACTCAATATCCAAATTACACAAACCAAAAGGACCTGACATCATGTTAACATTCATCACTGAACTTTTTGAGGTAGTCAAAAATGTTCAGGTCAAACAGCACAGCTTTGCTTGCACGAGCGTAAGTTTAGCCAAGAGCTTTAACGAATGACAGCTGGTTGTAAGTAAATAATAAACATAATTCAAAAGATTCTGACAGCCAATATACCAGCAGCCAAGTTAATAAAACAATGCAGATAACTTATCAACAACAGCTAACAGTAGCAGTTAACTATTTCTAGTTAACATTACCATTAGAAGCACTGTCACTGTCGAAGCTAAATGTGTCTGCTACAAGCTCCAGAAACTGATAATTATCAGTTTTGTATGAAAGTAAATCTCTGCCAGAAAAGAGAAAAAGCTTTATAAAAATGTGGGGGAAAATTGGAGATTTTCTTGCACAAGACAAAGGAGAAATTATGAAATAAAACATTGGCGTTATGAGATACTCAGTGAAATTCTGTGATAAAAATAAAATTTTTTAAAGAAAAAGTCTGAACTATAGGACTCATAAGTCTTAATTATGTGATAAATAGTCATAATTCAGCAGCAGTGTCATTTCTCCTTCCAGGTGCTGACCAAACCATGCAAAGGATGTGCTGCTGTTGTTGTTGTTAAATATTGGGGCACATCTCTCTTTTTTGAAGCTTCTATCTGGGATCTGAATAGTTTGGAAGTGATGAAACAATCCTGGGCTTATTGGATTCCTTTCAATCATTTAATCTGATTTAATTAGAAAAAATTACAAATGTTGATTTTTCTGCCTTGACTGTAAAATGATGGCCAGGCAGAAAGGATTATTTTTATTCAATGATATAACTAAGGTTAGGCTACAAATGTGCATATTTCCACACACTGACTTAGAAACAGATGGTGAAATGTTGAGCAGGTGATTCAGGGTGACTCATGAACCATACCGTCAAGTGTAGGAGACTTTTACAGACGCTGCTATTTGCAGCTGGCCCAACTTCTTGTGCTGATATCAAGTTCATCGCTCAGGGGTGTTCAGATATTAATTCCTTCGAAAGCTGAGAGTGTTATTTTTACATCTGTCTTATCTAAATTTCCCCCAGATACTGCAGATACTGCGGAAATGTGAGACTGTTGACCTTTGCTTCCTCACACCTTCAGGCGATCAGCAGCACAGTAACACAAGCTTTCACTCCTCTGGAAACTCACCTGAAAAACTTTCCTGGTTAGACCTGGAGGTATTGTCCTCCAGCGCAGAGCTGTACACAAAAGAGTCTTTCTTGATGGGAGTAACACAAGACACACTCTCCTGTGGGAGGAACAAAAGACATACAGTGTATAACAGGGACATGCAGCGAACATAGCCACAGCTCTACTCTATGACTGTATTTACATATCCTGGGTTTTAAGGCGCAAAACAGTGCGAGTGCAGGAAACGGATAAACACATTAATATGTAATACTATGCAGAACATTTTCAGACCTGTCATTTCTGGGATGTAGTGCAATCCATCAAACATTCTCACATCCTTTGTTGCTCTTGTTTAGGTAACACAAAAAGTAGATAAAAAACAAGTGGTTTTCCCCAGAGTACAAGTGGAACAAATGTTAATGGAATCAGTTGTGAGAAGCTGCTTGCTGCTCTTGTTTTGTTGTAAGAACTTTTATTTCTTGTAATCATTTTGTTTGTGTGAAATGAAACTGTCTGCTAATATGTGGCATAAACAGGATTACAAAACTTATTGTCATGGAGACTGGCTGCAGTCTGATACCTAATATAAACAGCAGGTTAAACAGGAGGAAAGAATATTGTGTTTTTACATGAGCTCTAAATGGTTTCAATTTGAGTTCATTTGAGCTTTATATAAGCACAAGATCCACCCACCAGTCCTGTCTCATACTCCTCCTCCCCTTCATTCTCCTCCACGACACTAGCGAAGCTGCTGGCATTGGAGGATGAGCGGGAAAGGTCCTGGGCCTCAGGAATGGACGGTGCCCTGCAACACATGGCAGTACTACACACCTGGGTCACTCTGACCGCACAAATAGACTGATTTTGCATCACCTAAATGTTTGGAAGCTCTTTTTTTTCTGTAGATATCTTAAATTAATTTCCAGATTCTTCATAAATCAATCATTGGTGTATCACAGAACCCCAGGCACTTTCGTTCAAAGCGACAGCATTGTGTTTGCACCAGTGCCAAGGTTACTTAATCTTTTAAGCTGTTACTAAAGTTTTTTGCAGCTCCTTTGATTTAATGAGGGATTGAGATTCTCTGCAAAACTTTGATTAATTTTCTTACTCTCAGACAAACAACACCAACAAATGAGGTCAAACACTACGTTGAACTCTGGACAGTCTCTTACAAGCTTTACAGTTGGTTACTTGATTTACATTAACCCCTTGTTAGAAAAGTTACTGAGATCTACCTCTTCAACCTTTTATTCTGTGACAACACCATTTTCAGTTTGTAGAGTATTCTTCTGTCTAAAGTACACATCTGGGGGAGCCTCCAGTAGAGGGTACATTGATCAAAAATTGACATCCAAATGAGTTACACCGAACTTAGTGGCTTGTTTTAAGCATACACTCAATAGTCCAGGTAGCATAAATAACTATCCAAAGAGCCTGAATAAAATTATTTATATTATATCTTGAATAAAATTCAAGATATAACATAAATTATAAGAAAAAAAAGGAAATTTGAAGAAAGGGGATTTTAATTCCAGTCACCTGTTCTTCGTGGCCGCAAACTCTGGTGAGCTGTGACTGGACGAGTTGTCTGATCTGTTCTCCTGTGAAAAGTGGGTGCCGTCTGGCATCCTCTGGGTGCTGGGTGAGACCTCCCGGCTTCAAGACAGAGAGAGAAATTCACACATGAAAAACCATCTACAACATGATGGCAGACTCTTGACAGACACACTGACATCATGTGAAGAAGTGGCTTTTTAGCTGTCACACATCAAACTCTGCTTATTTTATGATGGTGACATTTCCCCACTATTAAAGCATCACTCTTACAAACTGCTGTGCCGCTAATGTGATATTAAATTTACAGCCCAGTTTAAACATCAAAACAGACACCAGTGTTTGACAAATTGTTTGTATTAAGATAATAAAACAACAGTTTTGAGCAAACAGAATACTAAGCTCTGGCTGTCTGGTCTAATGTATTCAAAGGAAATTGTGATTGTTTTGCAGCAGCCTGTTGTAATTTGCATGTGATTTAATCAAGGTATAGAGGAGGGCAGCGCTAAATGCCACCGCACGCTGGTGCACATTTAATCAGAGGCTGCACATTTATCAACATATGTGTCCTGCTGTCCTCTAAACGCTGCAGAGATTTAATTACCCGGAGCAAAAGACTCCAGCACAGATTAAAGCTGCTGTGGACAATATACAGTACTAATTACTCATAATATGCTTCCATATATAAAATGCTCTCAGTATCAGAGCTTTGTGCTCCCTGGGTATCCTTTTTGTAACATTCAAACAGGGTATGATTCACCCTATTCTTAGCCCTAGTTCATTACATTTTTGCAGCAATTTAATGTTTTATTCTGTCTTTTTTTTACCCTTATGCTATCATTGAAAACTTCTATTTCATTTGTAAAAGTTGAGGATGTTTATCTGCTGTTTTTACATTTTGCATGTTTTTCTGCCTTCTTCACCTTAATGTTCTGCTATGTATATAACAACAATAGGACTGCTTGCTTGTTTCAAAGTTGTAAAATTAATAAAAAGATTTCCTGAGATGAGTTCAATTATTCTTTATGCATATACTGAAAATCAAAGGGTGTTACTTTTCGTCTGCACGTCAGTTTGAAAGTGAAACTTGAATTTCTAGGCCTCCATTTGCATGACAGACTTTCTGTGACTTTTTGTGAACAATGGAGCATTTTTTTGTCTTTGCTGAACATTTGTATCGAGTATTCAGATTCCCTTCTGTTGTCAAATTCAGGCGTCTGGCGGCAGAGGAGTAATCATGTAAAACCTGTCTTACTTCTTATATGAAGTAAAGAACTGTTAACCTAAACTAGCCTTTGTCAGTGGCTCGTATTTAATAAAAAGGATTCCTTCACATTTAATGTCCCAGTGTCCATCTGTTGCAACACTATTTCCTCCTCACTTCCCACTCCCTGCTGATGGGCCCTGCTCGCCTCTCTCACCTCCTCTCTTGGACCTCCTGGATGTTCTCGATGCCAATGGCGCTGCTGCGACGCGAGCTGAACGGTCCAGACTTTTTCCTGGTCGGGCTTTTCCCAGGAATGATCAATGACTGACAACGTGCAGGGAGAAGAAAGTCAGACACGCACTGTGGGGATTGTGTAATCATTTCAGAACCACAGCATGAATGAAATGCGGTACATAACACAGTAGGTAATAATAGCAGGAAATAGTGTATGCTAGGAAGGAATAATGAGCTGATGGTTTAATGAATCATGGAAAACGTTACGAAACATCATACAATAGATTTTACAAGTCCTGCACACAGAGTGTTTTAAATGAGAAATAATTTCACATCTTATCCATTTCATCTAATTATCAAGAACTAATTGCTTTGCCCAAGTCAAGCCTCCTGTCTTTAACTCTTGTTGTTCGATCTTAATTCTGATGCAGGAAAGTTTCTTGTTCATATTTAAGAATGTTTGGTACACAGTCCTTATTTAAATGCAGTATGATTCAGTAATAAGTGGTTGTGTGAGAACACAAGTGGGAGTTTGTTATTTTCTTTTTAAATTTCTTACTTTGCTCAGAGAACACATTTTAAAGTAAAATGAAGGGTGGGATACGTACAAAGAGCACTGAGATGTACAACATGAATTTAAAATTTGAAATATAGTATCATCTGCTTTAAACTCAATGTTTACATGGATGGGCTTTTATCTAAACCAGGATTGATGTGTTTATGGTGCACTACCAGTAATACTGTGTTGTAAATGTGGCTGCGTGAAGTCATGAAATGAGGCTTAAAGCCATAAATAATCAAACTGATAACATGTGACACCTCTGTCTCTAAAGTCTCTATGAGAACTGAAACAGGCACATTTCCAAACTATTACTCATCTGTACATATCAAACAAAGACACTCAAAAGAAAACACAAAAGACAGAAATAGAAATATACATGAACCTCTTCTATTGTTCCTATCCCTATGGCACTGCCTCGACGTCCATATTTACTGGGACTTTTCCCTGGAACAAGCAATGACTGAGCCACGCAAGACAGAGCAAAGGCAGCACAGAGAGAGATAGATAGAGAAGTGACAGATTGGAAAAAAAGCAAGAAGTGGGGAAGGAGAAGAAAAGAACATATCATAAGATATCATGCGCACAACACATGGAGTTTAAACAGCAAGGTGCAAAAGAGCCTGAAAAGAAGCTTGCAGCAGGAGTTAATAGAAGAGATACTGAGGAAATAGCGAGGAGGTTTTTAGAGCAAAAGCAGCCTTAAGTCCAACACAGGAGGGCACAGCGAAAGAAGGAGCGCAGCTGAGGAAGCAGGCATGTCTGCAGGATCTGCCCGCAGGGATACAGGTCTGCTTAGTGATGCATGCAGAGGGACAAAAGAGGGAGAGAAGACTGACAGAATCCAAAGTGGAAGCTTTAGAGGACTCAGTCCTTTCAGAAATGAGGTTGAATTAGTTTCAGCTCAAAGTTTTGCCACTTAAATCCGAAAAGGCTACATGAAAAAAAACATAGATTTTACAAGTAAAAGAGGTAGCTGAAGTGATGCTACCTATTGGTTTGTTGATTTTTCTCTCTCTCAGGCCAAAAGCTGTGAAGTTTAGCTGTAGCATAATAACCTGTTTTTTGGAAGAGGGCGTTATAAGAATTGAGCGAGAGGTTGTTGCTGAGGGGGACAAATGGGTTTGAAATACCAAGCCAGCTTACGCGATAGACGACTATCGCCAGAAAACAGAAAACCACAATCCTGACTTTCGCACATAGGCCAATACGCACTCATTTACTTTCTGAGAAACACTTATCAAGCCAGGTCATGAGCAAGGACACAAATATGTGCTTATAACATATTCATTATTTCAGTGCTGGAATGCTAGATTACGATGATCATCAGAATATTTGAAGACATAGCAAACATTTAAGAAAATTTATCAGAAATTTGGATAAGCTACAGGTAAAATGAGCTAACATCCAGCAATCTGCTAGCATCTGCCTTAGTAAACATGCTACCTACTTGAAGCAACAATATATTTTTTTACAGGTGCTTCAAGATAAATTAATCTTCTGCGTGGTTGTTATGGATTAAGTTATTTATGTTGGTGCCTGAAGCTATAATTTTTCATGGTTAAACTTTTATTACTTGGCCAGAAGTGGACTGTCTCACTTGTGGGTGCAGCCTCAAGTGGTAATTCAAGGAACTGCACCCTCTACACTTCTGCAGTTAATTCTGAAAGTTTCTGTTTACATTAACCCCATCTTTGAAAAAACCAAGACAGCACAGTAAGTTGTGTTTATTTTGTGTGCCATGCATACACTGCAGCCACTCATGCACATACTATACGTACAAAAGGCTGCGAAAGAGAGGAAGAGAAAATCATGGCATAAGCATAGCGGGAAGGGAGGGGAGTCTGGGTAGTCAGACACTCACTCAAAACTCTGGATAGAAACTAAACTGGGACTCACAGACAAAGAAGAAATCAAAAGAATACATGACTACTCACACATGACTACTCAATAGATTCTCTATTTTTAACCCCAACCTACACATCTGACTGTCACCCTGTGAGATGAAGATTCAACAGATGATAATGAATGATGAGCTGAGAATGCTGGGTTTGGCTGTTTTGTCCAAAAAAAATGTAGTTGTTAATAGGAACGCTTTGAGTAAATGGAAAAGCAATCAATGAAAGCTGCTTCAGTACACAGCAAAAGAGAACGGTCCTAATGAGAAATGAAAGCGAGTGCTTTGATGTCACTACACTGAGAAACTAAAGTGCTACAGTGTGTACTTTTGTTGAAGTTCTGCTTACACAAAGAAATCCGGCTGTGTGTTTATCGACTGTACTGAGAGAGACAAAAAGAAAATTCCTTGGTGTGTGTGTTTGTGTGCGTTCAGTGGCCATCATGTGAACCAAAGCGGGCTACTTACAATCCCTGGGGTTTTGGGGCTCTCTGGATTGTGGGTAAAGCTGCCACTGTGACTAGTGGAGACTGTGTGTGACTTCTTGTTACTGAGGCCCATGGCGTCCATAGACTGGCTTCTGCTGCGGATGACCCGCTACAGAGAGAGATGAGGAGATACTGTCAGTGGATCGTCTGATTTTCAGTGAGTACATTTGGTCTAAAGCCAAAATTAGCTCTCTGATTAGTAACACAGCTAGACCAAGTTATCGATGCACATCACGAACTAACTTTTTGTGAGCTTACAGCCTAACATCTGCTCACCCATAACTGCCCTCAAGCCTCATCCTCTTGTGCAAATAACAGACACTTCAGGCTCCAAAACTGAGACGTGTAGAGCTCCAGTGTTACAAACAGTAGTTACAGCTAGACTTACTAACAAAGACATTATCTGCTTCATGATGTTTCTCTCAAACTTGTCTCATTAAAAAGTCAATAGGAGAAAGCTGTTTCTGAGATGGGCTGTGAGGGAAAAGCTAGAGTTTTTCTGAGGTAAAGATTCTGTTTCCTCTGAACACTTGCACCCACTGTTATGAGAATGTGACTCTAACAAAGGTGAGGATTTGTCTTAAGGCAAATGCATGGACAGTAGATCTTCTATTCAGAACTACTTTTCTTTGTTCAAGACTCCTTTTTACAGGTTACAAAGTGACTTGTAAATGTATATATTCACAGCTGCATAGGATAACTGTTTGACACATGATGACAGGCAAACCCTATTAACCCAGTTTGCAGCATAGTTTGGTAGCTTACTCTCTAAGAGCCATAAGACGTGTCTGAAATTTATTATCTTTGTAAATCCTGGTAATGTCCTGACAATGCTCATCTACCAACTACAACCTCACTAAGCAGAGCAAATGTAGCATGGCTCTTCATTTTATTGATAGAGTCTCAGGTTTAAACAGACACTGCAGTATAGTATAGTATAAGAGCTGCATGTGGCTTGGAGTGAACATCATCACAAACAGCTTAGCCCGTATCTTAGACTTTGGATCGTCCTCTATCACTCTCCAGTTAAGCTTTCTTCAGCTCTAATGTCCTTTTTTCCCCATTTCAGCTCCAGTGTTTGCCATTGCTTGTATCCAAGAAATCTATCTTGGCAGAGAAAAACACTGATTTCTCTTTTGGCTTAAATTGATAATGATGCTTTTTTTGTTGCATTCTTAAGCAAACGACTATCAGGGTTGACAGTATCTTAAAGAAAACAAGCCAAAATTAACCCCAAGTTCCTAATAGGTGCTTGAAAGCTTGAGTGACGTGTCTGTAGCTGGTAATCTGAGAGGTATCACTTTGGCCAGATGGGGCACCAACTTGTTCTTGACAGAAGCTCCAAAGCCTGTTTCTAATTTTTGCTCAATCAGTGCAATTTTAGTCGTCTTTTAATTAAGGCTTGGAGTATGTTAATCATGTTCACTCGAGTTTTAATAATGAAGACTAATTTGGGTCTCTAGCTTAGATGAGCAAATGAATGACAAGTAAGATAAAAAAAAAATGGGCAGCCACAGTTAAAAAAAATCATTAGTGTGAGGCTGGCTATTCGCTGAATGATTTATACTGAAAAGTTATCAGCCAAGATATTTGAAATTGAGTCGTCCCTGCTCTTTTCCCCATGATAAAAATTGCTATAATGTATATATAGTGTAACATAAAGCTTATTTAATTAGCATCTACTCTTCTGAAAACATTTTCACTCCTGAGGCCAAGAAAAGAAGAAGCATATTCTGACTCGATTGCAATAGTGGATAAACATAATACAGTCTCAGCTTTGCAGCTTGCTAAGTTGTCTTCATTATACTGTCAATGTCACTTTTATGATCCATGTTTAACCTGTTGTGAAGGACTAATGTGAAAATTTGTGTGTGCAAATGATCTCTAAGTGGTGTGTGCTCATGTTTGTTTGCAGGGCGAGTTATGAACACTCGGAGTCAGTGCAGGTCAGCAGGCAGGAGAGAGAGACTCAGTGAAAGAGATGTAGGTTTACAGAAGGTCAGAGAGATTGGAAGCTTTGCAAGTGAGGAGAATAAAGCTGCATCTCTTATCTCCTAAGTCGCCATTAAATGGGGAAAATCCACCCTGGGGTTTGTGTCACAGAAGGAGAAGAAGAGATACAGTGTAAACGAGAAAGATGTGTGAGAAAGTAGAAGACCAAGTGGGAAATCTTTGCAGATGTGATTTGTAGAGATGTTAGGGTGGGGAGGAGAGGCAGCAGGACAAAAGTGAGGAGACAAGATGTGCAGGCAGGAGTTCATTCATACAAACAGAGTGAATGAAACTGTAAAGAAGACATGGATCTAAAGAGACAAGAGTGAGAAAGAGGGGGGTAATTTCTCTGATGTGGAGTGGAAACAGAGAAAAGATGGGTGAGAACAAGTTGGTGTCACATACAAAGAGACAGACAGTGTGGGAGCAGCCCATGGGGAGGAAACTGTATCACCAGTTCCCAAATGAGGGGTCATTAAATTGTTCATCAGGCACACACAATCGCAGCTTCTACCACCAGGCTTCTGCAATTGGGCTCCGCTCCACCACCCTAATGGTCATTGATGGAGCACACTCAGTCGGAGTGAAGTGCCCTTTCATACGTGACACACACACTCCCCAGCCTCACAACCACACCATCATGCAAAAACACACCAAGGTTAGCACTCACAGCCATGGAGAGGGAATCAAATACCACAAGAGCTGTGCTCCTGTGAGATTCGGTAAATTTTCCAAGCTTTGTTTTGTTATGTGTGAATACCCAGAGTCCCAGCCAGGAGACAGAAGAGAGGGGGTGAAAAGGCATCTTAAAAGTTCCTGCATTCAAAGCCGCTCTCTCTCATGCATGTGCAGGTGCAGATTAAAGATGCGTCTTGCCAAATCAGGAGCGGGACCTTACCTTGAAGGATTCAAAGAAGCCTCCGCTTCCTCCTCCTCCTCCCTGACCTCCGTTCTCCAGCTTATCTTCATCTCCACCCAAACCCATCATGGACTGACTGTTTATGTGCAGCTCCTCGTACAGAGTCTCCAGCAAGGCCGAACGAGTGCGCTCCTGTCAACAAACAAAGTAAGTCAGCACAAACAGACTGAGATTAAAACATCAACGGATGGATGGATGGATGGATGGATGATGTGATGGATAGATAAATGCTTAGATAAAAGGATGATGGGTGGATGAATTTATTGGTAAAAAGATGGTCATATGAATAGAAGATAAATGGAAGGGTTTGAGAATAAATGGATGAATGGATGAATTTAAGTAGTTATAGATCCATTGAAGGATAAAGGGTAGTTTGGATGGATGGATGGATGGATGGATGGTAGAAAGATTGGTAGGTAGATGGGTAGATGGATGGATGGATAAATTCAAGTGTTTACAGATCCATTGAAGGATAAAGGGAAAGTTAGATGGCTAGAAGATGAATGGATGGATAGATAGATAGGTAGGTAGATGGGCAGATGGATGGTTGGATGGATAGATAGATTGGTAGGTAGATGGGCAGATGGATGGATGGATGGATTGATTGATTTTCAAGTGTTTACAGATCCATTGAAGGATAAAGTGAAAGTTAGATGGATTGAACATGAATGGATGGATAGATCAATTTGAAGGTAGATGGGTAGATGGATGGATGGATAAACCTATCCCGATTGATGGATGGTTTTGAGGATGAATGGATGGATGAATGAATGTAAGAATTTATAGATCTGCTGAAGGTTAAATGGATAGTTTGATGGATTTAAGATGATTGGGTGGATGGATGGATGGATGCATGCATGGATGGATGAATGGATGGGTGGATATTGATGGGGGATGCAAAGACGGAAATTGGATACATTTATGGACAAAATGGATTGATGGATGGATAAAATGATTTAATGTATTAATGGTGGGATTGGAAAGGATGGATGATCGATAGGGCATGTACTGAAGTGAACAGCATAAAGGGCTGTTTTATGTGAAGCCTTTTCATTGCAGTACATTGTGTGATAAGTGCTCTGTGTCTAAGGTGAGAAATTCACGTTGGCACTGAAATCAGTTTTACCATTAAAAATCCAACAGGATGCACTTCACGCCTTTGCAAACAAGTCTTTCTGAAGCCTGCACACATAAAGGCAAACACAACAGATTATTACACACAGAGATCTCACCTCAAGCTTGGCAAACTTCTCTGCTTTGTAGCAGGCATACTCTGCATTGATGAGCTTGGTAAAGAGGAATTCACGGAACTCAGGGCCCTGAGGAAGGAAAGCAAAGATACAGAGAGGTCTGTCATGGAGTCTGCCTGTGAAGAGAGGGCTCAGTGTGTGGATTTGTTAGACTGCTGACCTTTTTGAAGATGGCAGGGTCAGGTAGAGCCGGCCCAAAGAAAGGAACATCATCCCGCGCTGTCACAGACACCTTTTGTAGAAAACAGGTGAGCACACGCTGTGAGACTTGTTTCATATACAGAGATTTATCAAAGTGACTGAATAATCGATGAAAGAGTCTAGAACAGGTTTAACAGGTGATGTCATGATGGTAGAGGAGACTTACCTTGTAGGTGACATTGTCCGTACATGCATTCTCCACCTGTACCACCGCATATGCATGCAGGAAGTTTGACTGAATCATGTCTGGGACAAACGGAGTGTTCTCTTCCTGGAACACAATGGCTACGATGTCGTTGCCTATGTGCCTCTTCCTCTGCAGCTGGATGGGACAGAAAAAAAAAGCTAACACGAACAGAAACATCTAAAATCACTACTCACAGAGCCAAAAACACAGCACAAAGTTTGAGGGTTACTTCTAGCATTTGCACTCAAAGATTGGCTTGGAGTAAATCCAGTCCCAAAGGAGAGAGAAGAGGACATGAGTTTGGTTGAAGGGTTGAACTTCTCTGCGGTAAAGACCTTTCAGGTGCTTGCAGAATGTGGGTCAGTGCACAAATTTGTCCAATGATTGTTTTGCTACAGTTGTAGCTCCATCAATGTGTTGTTTCATATTTACTGTTATGGCTTGTAACTTTTTCCCTTAAAGGCACAGTAAGAGCTATCTGTAAATGGATCCTGATGTAAAGACTCCATATCCAATCATCACCAAGACCCCTGTTGTAAAGATGTGACTCTTGCTAAGACAGACGAGGTGAGCAGACTATCTGTTCAGTGTTACTCACAGCCCAGTGCTCTGAGACGTGTCCGTAACCTTTACCGTTGGTGAATCCTGGTAATGTACTGCCAGTGCTCCTCTACCAACACAAACCTCACCAAGCAGGCAAAAGTAACTTGGCTCTTCATTTTATTGATAGACTAACAACTTAGAACAGATCACTGCAGTATAACTGCTGCATGTGGGTTGAAATGACCATTATCACAAACACCTTAATCCATGCTTTTAGCCTGTGCTCTATCACACTCCTGTTTATCTTTCTTCTGCTCCTCTGTCCTTTTTTTCTTTTTGAGTCCAGCGACAGTGTCCACTATTACAACAAAATTAATCCAAGAGATGGTTTACTTAAGGATAATGGACAGATCTTGTTTCTCGCTGCTAAACTTTGCTGGCTTGCGTTAGAGTGACTTTTGCCTTTTGTGTTGTTTATGAATTAATGTATTCCCAGGAAAATCCTATCCTACCACATATACTGAGAAAGAGCATTTTCAAGTTAATACTCTTATTTTAAATAAGACATTATGAAAAGCCCTATACAAACAGTGAGACAACCATACTGATTGTAATCGAAGACCACCCCCGTTTTCTGAGACAGACTTTTGCAAAAAGGGTTATTTGATGATGAAGTCTCTGCCACTCTGTATGTTACCTGTCACTGTGGGAAGGTTTTGTGGAGTGACAAATGAGAGGGTAAGAAAGAGAGAGAGAGAGAGGGAAGCTGGTGCAGCTGTTCAGAGCCCAGTCCCCGAAAATACAACCACCCCACTTTTTCAGAGAGAATTTCCCAGGAAAAAACATTTTCTAATATTCAGAACACTACAGTATTTCAAGATCCTTTAACATTCCTTGCGGGGATTTGACAGTTTGATATGCTAAGAAACATACATAACTATACTACATGACTACATATATAACTATATCTAAAACCAAATAAATAAACCCACAAGATTCTGTCATCAGCTACACTAACGTAGGCAAATCAGTTACTGGCGTTAGAGATGAACCAATTTGAATACAATGAGGAAATAAGAAGTCTGTCATTCTGTAACTGGTTGACATTTTATGCTCCTTTTGCCGAAAAACTTCAATTTGCAAAAGGACATTTGCAAACTTGACAGACCAGGCATGCTGTGCACTCAGTTCTTATCAACAGACCTTGGTGTTGTACATACACCCCTCTTCTCTGCAAGAACATCAATCATGTAAATTTACTGGTTTTTGCTAAAACCCTGATTCAATGTAGCACTTTATTTTTGCAATTTACATCAAAAATGAAAGAAAGAGCAAATATTTGCAATGAGGACATTAAAATAGTTCTGGCATTTTTCTCCTGTTTGCAATCTGAATACTATTTTCCCGGAGATGCTTTTCTTTGAAATATCAGACTGTGAAATATGCAGAGTGAAAGTTTCTCATTTATGAAAATCAAAAATCCTAAGACTCTGTGACCCACATCATTCCACAGTGGCCTGCAATTGGAGGCAGATGTATCAGACTTTGCAAACAGCTTGTTCATAATTTGGTGATAAACAGAAAGACGGATGCAAAACTATCTTCACTAGTGACTGGGAAAAAATAGACACAGCTCCCATGTTTCATCTCTGGAGTCTCAACATAATGACACCGGTGCTATCAGCTCACAATGTGCCCCTGCTGTCATTTATCAGCCTGTTAAATGCAGCGGGACTGTCTGGTACAAGCTCCTACACACCTGTTGCTATCAGCTTCAGCGATAGCCAGAGCAACAATCAAATGTCCCAAGAGTTGATCGATTGCGTGCACAGTAAATGTTTGCTTTGTGTTTTTATAGGTTATTCGCTTCCAGCAGGCAGAATAATTATTTTACAGCAGCTGTCTGTCAAACAGTGTTCACACGAGAACAATCAACCATCTGTTACAGGCGAGTTTTCAGGGACGCAGCGAGACGTATCTGGTGAATGTTTTCTCTTTTCTGTCTGTCAACCAGAACTGTGAGGACCCAGGCTTCACTAAATACGTACAGAAACCTCTCACAGCTCTATACTAATGAATTTTGTTCGTCTTGTAATGAATAGACATGGAAATCTCAAAGAAATTTCGATCCTGTTTGATAGAATTATGTCAGGAGGAATCAAGATGAAAAAATCAATTTATCATGATATAATTTTTAAGTTGAATCTTTGTGTCAAGGTATTTCTTTTACACTTGGAAGACTCAAGGGGAAATGGGATCCATGTAAATGCAGAGAGATGGCAGCCAAGACAGTAAAACTTAAACAACAGGTAGATAGTTACACCCTAAAGACACTCACATCCTGCGAATTAACTTCCTCTGTGTCTGCCCCTGAAGTACATCCATGTCTATAGCAGCACCTTTTAAGTTCGCTCATGAATCATCCAATGTAGGAGTTGTTTACGTCTCTTGTGTCCTTTCTAGCCTTGACAGTATGGACCATCTGTGCAGGGTTACCGTGGTTACAGAGTTCAAACCTGAGGAATTGCAGAGCGACAGAGGACGACTAATGCAACTTAAAGGGATGTGGCATCAAAGAGGGAGAGTCCTCAGAGGTAAAGCTTCAATACCTGCCCCGAAAACTGTCTTCTACGATATTTCCACATCACAGTCAGCAATGTCAAAACAACAAATCTGCAAACCTTTAAATGTAAAATGACTGCACAGCAAACAAACACCTCACCTGTGCTTACACGCAATTCTGGATTCAGTTATTTAAGACGTAGTTTGATATTTTGAGGAACAACCGTATTAACTGTCTTGACAAGAGTTACATAAAAAGTCTAATTCCACTCTCATTTTGATAATGTTAATCCAAAGGCACCATAAGAAGCTCAAGCTGAGCTCAAAAGATGGAAACAGTTGGAAACAGCCAAAACTAGGAAAACCATCATCTAACCTTTGGTCTATTGGTTCAATCTAAAGATATTAAGCTCATGTTTTTTATGCATTGAATTTAGATGGACAAGGAATTATATTACAGCAGAATCATCATACATGACTTATATATTAAAACAAAAACTATGCCCTTCATTGAAAACATTTTTTTTCAACTTATGGAAAAACTGCTTCCATGGTACCCAGGTAGGTCCAATTGTCATCATTTGAAAACAAGTGAATTAGTGGTTTGTTTGGGCTTTGATGAATTGTATAGAAGTAAACACTTGTATTACAACAGGAAGTGACAAAGTTTACTGGAGTTTCTTTCACATAACGTCTCACATTACTGTTGTTGTATTGCAGTTGTAATGTTGACTCATTCCAGTAGGTGACGGTAATTCACTTAAACCTGAGTGTCACCTGCATAGATAAACATGCTGAGAAATTTTTCCAGATCAGTAGTACATCGGGAAATTTTCGACATACTGCTTGCTACATACTGAATTACAGCTAAATCAGCAGGCACTGCTTGTGTAGTAGGCAGTTTGGAAAACAGCCTGTCTTCTTGATTGTTTTTCATCTCAAAGACTGATTGCTGTGATCTTAAATGTCCAATGACCCAAAATGAGGAGGTAAAAGCCGTGTTTCAGCACTTCTCAAAAGATCCAAAACACTTAACAGTTTCCAGTCTTTGTCCTAAACCGAGCTGGCTGTTGCTTCATGTCAATGCTCTCTTAAACTAATAGCCTAAGTCATTTTTTTGGAAAATGGTATTTTTTCACCTAAGACAGCTCTTCAGGATGTTCCCCACCCCTGGTAAAATGGGCATCATCTTGGGTGAAAAGATAATTCTGTTTTTACCTCAGTATTCTAATGGCCTAAATCATTAGTGTACTCCATTTGAAAAGCTTGAAAATATGACTTAGGCCATTAGTTTATGAGGGGGGATGGTGTTCAAAAAACTTGAGCATCTCTAAATACGAACTTCTTCTCATTAAGCTTTGACTTATCAAAAGGAAAGAAAGTTTTTCTCCAAACTGTCTCTTCCTTAATGCCTCCGACAACTGATGTTTATATGTTCATATTCAAACAATTCATTGTGTTTCATCATCGTTCACAAAGAAGCTGTTGGATTTCATAGCCCTGACCCGTTCGCAGCTGCAGTCCAACACATCAAAGACTTAACAGTAGAAGCCTCTCCAGATTAACAAAGGATGACTGCTCTGAAAACACTAATTAAGTGCCCACATAATTAATCACTGGCGTGTCAGTGTACCTGCTGAGAGTCTCCTTCTGTGTAAGGCAGCTTGGTGGACACATGAAACATAATCTCCTTATTATGGAAACTCGTGTAGACAGACTCTATCCCCGTTTGACCATGAGTGACATCCAGCCCACCACGAAACCTGCAGAAGAAAGGAGGCAAAGAGGAAATGAGGGGAGATTAAAGAGTACGAGGAAGAAAAATGACAGAAGACAGAGACAGGATTGAAAAAAAGGAGAGAAAACGCTGAACAAAGGTGTGTTAAAGTGCGATATAAGAGCGCGCAGAGTGCTCACAACATTCACGCTCGCCCGTCATTGAACAGCTGTCAAGAGCACTCCTGTCCACTCCATCACGATGTTATTCACACCACAAATAGCAGGGCACTTCACATTGTTTTTTTAAGGGATTCATTTAGAGTCATCTCTGATCAATAGCAGAGTGGGCGACGCCTGGTTTAAACCGGACACAATATGCAGCATGACAGCTACCAATGACCAAAAAAAATGCGTCTGTTTGAGAATGTGAAGTTTACAAACCCTTTAAAGTCATGAAGCTCAATCTTATGGCCCAGGAACTCCAAGAACTCCACAAAGGCAGGACTTTCTTCCATGTTCCCAAACAGCTCTTCCTCAGAAGTCTGCAGGGAGGAGGTGAAAGAGACTTTCAGGAGGAGTGATACGTAACGTCATCAGCGTAAAGAGGGTGGATTGCAGTTTAATTTTTTAAATCTTTTGACTGTCCTGTCTGTAGCCCCAGTAGTAGCTTCACAAGATTCACAGCTAAAAAGAAAATCTAGTTTTTTCCTAATTTGGTGACCTCATTGGTTCGGCAAGTCTCATAGAGATCTTGACAAGATCTCGTTTTCAAATGAATGTCTACCACACATTACAATGTTGAAAATCTTCAAATATTTACAGTATGGGCATCCAGCTTTGTGCCTTTACATCCATTTTAAGATATGGCAAAACACAATAACCCCCTCTTTTAGATCAGCAGTGTGATTTCTGAAGCACACTCACCTGTCCAAATCTCTGATAAATAACACCAAACTTGAAGTTGTTGCTGATCACATGCTCATCAAAAGTGACAATGAGTCTTGACGCCTGAATAGAGAACAGAAAGCTTTCACAAATGTAGTACTGGGAGACCAGATTACCCCTCAGATCATTGGCTGTGAGGGCAAACACTTACCTTTGGATATAGGACAGGATAAAACCTATCCACGTTTACTTCTTCACAAACAAGCTGCAATTTAAAATAAAAAAAACATATTCAGTTATTCTCATTGAAAACATAAACCTGAATGTACCTTCAGAGTGTATTTCTAAAGCGTACCTTGGCCATCTGAACCACGTTGGGGAACTCGGTAAGGCAGGAAATGGGAATCACATCATGGTAGGTTTTTACCCTTGTGCTGAAATGAAAACAAGATGAAAGTCAAAATGCTTTCCAATCTAAAGTAGTTCTGCTGTTTAGCATTCAATCTCATGAATTTCCAGTTCAAAGGGGATCCTATAGACACTGTAGAGCTTGGAGAGTAATGCTTTTTACACTTCATGTGTTACAGCACAGACTGTCTGAGAGAGGGTTGAATATGCACGAATACTTCTCCAAAGGGTCACTGCTCCATTGGAGGGGTGAACTAAATATCATATAAACAATACATCACCTGAGAGCTAAAAAGAACTCAGGAATACTGTTGATGTAACAGCCATATTACTGAGATTCTCACTGTTGCTTTAAAATTAACACATAATTGTATCTGGACACAAATAACACTCCTGACTGTGGATGGGTGGTTAAACAGTCATGTAATTGTCTGTGCAGCATCACACCAAACTGTTCACATCTGTGATTCACAATACAGTTCAATAGCAAAACAATACAATAGTCACAGATGTCCATTTCATTCTAAAAGAAACAAAAAATATAATTTAAATTATGTCCAAAATCAAAGGAAGATAGAAAAGCCACAAAAGGCAGCCCTGAGCCATTTCTGCTTAAATATCTGCATAAATGTTGCTGCGGAGCTGTTACAATTGTTTTTCTGTAGAATGTTAAGAGTAGCACAATTTTAAAGCTTTTCCAAACACTACAAGAAACAAATCAAAGCACTAACATGAGGTTTGAAACATAAGGATGGTGGCCCTCACGTGGAAGCTACAACATTCGCATGTCAGACAATCTATAGTGTTTTCCCAGGAGAGAGACAGAAAATCAACAGTTGTAGTAAAGGTCACAATAATAAGACGTTCAAACAACCAGCACGCTCACTATGAAATGTCCAGGGCGGGCTTCCACACAGTCCTGATTCAGTGACAGCTTTTTGTTTTAAAGTAAGGTGGCTCCAGCCAATAATGTCAAAGACAGGCAGGAGAATTTGACTGGATGTGTGTGTTTGTCTTAATTAAGGATGAGAATTGGTTGTATTTTATTGACACCAATGCTTATTGATTCTGCCAATCAATTTGCTTCAATTCCTTTATAAACTCCCCCTGGGAATTTTCAGTGTACAAAAAGTCAGTACAGGTTTCTGGGTCACCATTCTGAATTTATGTGTAAATAAATATGAAGGTGATGAATGAATCTGGATGTCTCAAAACATTAATCAAACAGAAATAAGAAATTCTTGCACGGGGTCACTGGATCCGAGATCTCTAAATGTAAAAAATATAAATAGGTAAAAATTACAAGTCACAGAACATTAATATATTCTTTTTTTTTTTTTTTTTTTTACTGAAGTTAACCATCTAGAGATGCTCTCATCTTATGTGACATTTACCCTTTTGTCTATAGATTGAATGTATTTTGGTCAACAGGTAAGAAGAGCGTCAGTGCTCTGCCTGCACCAGCTGATACTTACTGCACAAACTCTGGCTCCAAATGTCGTCATCAACACTACATGTGAGTACCAATTATGGGGGGCAATTTGACTTCACTAAATGACACGCTGTCCATCTTTATTTTTGAAAAGCCAGTGATTTGGCTGCTCGACCTGTCGTCAAATTAGCTTGTGGATCACGGTATGAGTGGAAATTACAGTTGTCTATATTTTTGAAAGGACTAGAAGCAGTTTTGCTTTGACAGTTGCTGAGCCTCCTGAAACATGCACTTCAACATCCTACAAAAGCAAACCCTTCAGAGCCAAAATGACCTGCTTTAGAGAAGACCTATACAAAACGTCATCACTGAGAGGAGTGAGGTTTAGGAAATGCGAGCTTTGACTGCCACACAAATTGCATACCTGACAGGCTACAGAATTTGCACCTGTCTTCAAAATGTAAAGAGCACTTCCAGCAACAAAAAAGGGGATATGACTAACTGTATGGATCCTTAAATTTGGACGAGTGAGTCAGCGCCTGTGACTACATACACACACACACACACACACACACACTGAGGTGACTGAGTTTGATGGGGTGACTGTGGGAGGTGCCCACAGAGTGGAAAACATCACAGTGTGAAAAATGATGTGGGCTGAGTGACTGATACCTCCTGATATACTCATCCGCTCTGAAGCTCCATTAACAAAGACAGAGAGCTGCTATTAAAACATGGAGTGGAGTCTCTCTACGCTAAAATTAATTCACAGGTTACATGCTGTCTCTCTCCCCCACGTCTGTCTTCAGCAAAATGCGAATCAGAGTGAGTGAGCACAAGTGTGTGTGTGTGTGTGTGATGCTGTCACGCTGGCGGGTGGGAAGCTTTACACACATAACAAGGATGAATAGAGCGCTGATTGTGGAGTACTTAGTGGTTCTTTTTTTATTTTTAAGTCAACATTTCAACCAAAAAGCTTGAGTGCTAATACTGCACCAAACAAACACTTCATCCTTTTGTTCATACTCCGACAATAACTTGCCTCTCAGAACAAGAATAGGACAATAGATAGCTCAAGTTGTAGTTGCATAAACAGAAAACAGAACCTTTTTTTTCAAAACTGCATTGATTTCACCAACCTTTCAAAGCTTAATTTGATTACATATTTAAGTGGATTACGAATTAAATCACGAGAACCTCATTACATCTCTTCCTTTAGGATCATCTGTTCATAATCTGCATGTAACAAGAATAGATACAAGCAATCACATTTAGTACTGATGCCTCCAAGAAGGGTGTGTATCAAAACAGTCCAGATGACCAAGGGTTGAACTTTTTTGGTCAAATATCTGCACTTTTCATCTCTTCAGTGTTGCAATCTGAGAGCAATGCAAGAGTCAAACCATGACAGGATGTTAAGGTCAAGAAACAAACCTGGAAATAAGAATCTGTTGTTTACTATTTCACAGGGTCAGCACCAGGTCATCCTCAGAAGTGTCCTCTTACGAAAAAGAAGAAACCAACTACTTAACACAAATGAAATGTAATAATGTCTTACAATGTGTAAGAAGCTGCAAACTAAGCTGCAGCTTGTTTGATGGTTGATAATTGATTCTGGTTCGGCTCTGTGAGGACAACTCTTTGGTGTTGACAGAAGTTTAACACCTTTTGCCAGAATCTTTTTTTTTCTGGGGTTAAGACACAGTTTCCCATGAGCACTATCGGTAACTCTTGTAAAAATGTGACTCCTTTAAAGGTATGCATTTGTTTTGGAAGCAAATGAATGGAAAGCTACACTACTTTTCTTTATTTAAGACAACTTTTTACAGGGTGCAAAGCAACAAGGTGATACATTTATTTACGGTTGCGTAGCACCATTGTTTGAAACATGAAAAGAAACAAACCCTGTAGACCCTGTCTTTTAGTGCAGTTTAGTGTCCAGACGGTGAGCAGAATATCTTTTTGGTGTTACTCACAGCCTGGTGCTCTAAGGCATGTCCATAACGAGCAACGTTAGTGAATCCAGCACTCAAAAAATGAAATGTTGACTTTATTAAAATATATTATGTCAACTGGTTTCATGTAATTGTATCAGTTTCAAGCAATAACTTTAGGGTCAAATAAGTTGAACTTTAAATAACTGCTTTCCAGTTGACATAATATATTTAATAAGAGCTATTGTTTCATTTTTTGAGCAAGATCTACCAGTGCTCATCTACCAACTCCAACATCACCAAGGAGAACAAACGTAAACTGACTCTTTATTTGTTGGCAGTCTCCTGTTTAGCTTTCTTCTACTTTCCTGCCCTTCTTTTTTTTCCAGTACATTTCCAGTGTTTGTAATGACATCAAAGAGACCTGAGGGCTATGTTACATAAATATGTTTGAGTCCTTCCAGGAAAAACCGACCCAACTACAGGTATTTAGAAGTACCATATAGAAATAACATTTTTTGCCCTGATAATCTCATTTTGAATTGGGGATCATACGCAAATGAGTAAAAGTAATCCTCACAGTATCCACAGTGTGATCAGTACACTCTATAAATGCAGAGAGGTGTTTTGCTGTGTCAAACTTGCTCAGAAGATGGTATTTATAGAATCAATGTAGCGGATGTGAGTGGTGTGAACAGTTGGTCCACATGGTTATTAAATATATCACAGGCTGAGATCAACTATTGTCATGGTAGCTGGAAGGATTGGAACAAGAAAACAGAGCAACACTGCTACTTATACACAACACATTACTGAATGTGTAAGTTTCCACACAGAAGGACAGTTCATTTTTTGAGGGCTCTTATTAAAAACCACTTAAAAAAAGAGTGCACCTCTTATAAGGTTACAACACATCCTCATGATTTCGCTCTATTGCTGGCTTCTTCTTTATGATTCAAACGCTCTCATTTGGACTGAGGTCATCTGAGCTCTCTGCTGTTTGTGTCCTCAGGCTCAGTGAAAGCTTAGAAGTTTGTGAAACAAACTGCCTGTGATTTATATCTGCTGTCAACAGTTCTCTGTTTTCTTTTTTGAATATTCGGCAGCTTGAATGTTTGTGAAGCACTCTGTTCAATTCACAGGTGAAATGCTATAGGAAAACATTAGACCGGACTTAAAAAAGAAGGAAAATAGTCTTCAAGGGTATGTTTTATGAATGCTATTTCAGCTAGCGTGGGTACTGACACACAACACTTGCACAGAAAAATCTGAGGTTGTATTCATAACGCTTCCAAGTACTGAGTGTCTCCTAGTGCTGAAATTCCCAGAAAATTCTCAGAATCATCAGGCTCCAGAGGAGATAAGAGTTATTCACAAAGCACCAAAGCTCTCAAAAGACCCCTTCAGGTGAGAAACTGTTCAGAGATATGAGAAGGACTTTTAAGAGGCAAGAGTTTTTCAAGCAAAGAAGGAAATAGTTTGAAGATGATGAGAAAGGGAAATATTCTGCAGACACTGGATCACAGTGAGGTGAATAAATGCTCCAGACTGGAACATGCAGTGATCATGTTGAAAAAATACTTTTATAATAAAATTGATAATCTGGTGAATAAAAAAATACACTTGTTGGACTGTAGAATCTTCAAAGGAAATGATTTGGACAGGGTAAAAAGATTATAATTATTTTCCATTAACTGTGAGTTAAAAATAAGACTCTTGGGGGCTTGATGGAGCAAATATAAATGAGCCTTTTGTGAGTGGTACATATTTCAGAGTACTTTGTGAGAGAGAAGTGAAAACATTTATGAGAGTTTCAGTCCTTGGACATTCAGACAATGTAGCAGCAGACGTCTGGATGTTTAATTGCAAATGAAATTGATGAGAAAATTTATTCAGTGCCCTCTGACTAAAGGGGCGAGTCGTGATTATTGTTGGCAATTCAACTGGAAAATACAGTTCAACATTCATTGCTGAGGTTAACCACGAGATGTGACGCAGGCAGTAAAGTGTCAGTGAAAATGCTCCATAACAAGTAATGTAAATAAGTAGAGCTGTGATCACAGAAAGTATCACTTTCATGTTTACTTTTTAGTAACCATGGCTGTTTCAGGTCCAGAGGAACAGAAACTGGGAAACAAAGAAAAATCAAGCAAAAACAAAAGAAAAAGAAAAGAGAAGAAGCAAAAGAGAGGAAGAGACTGCATGAGGGGAAAAAAAGCAGAAATGCAACCCAAACAGAAATATAGAGAGGAGGAAACCCTTACCGAAGCATCAAGCGCAGATGCTCCTGATCCCCGATGACATCATACTTCAAGGAAAAGACCAAGTGTCCCAAAGCTGCATCCATGGTGTAATAATTAAAGTGTTCCTGAGGGCAGAGGGAAAGAGGAGGGTTTAATACAAGGATGAGTTGTCCTACAGCTACTGACAGCCGCTGACACAGGGTAATTAAAAACAGCTATGAGAAATTAAAAACAGACAGTGGTCAGGACAGCGACAGCCTTTTAATGAAGAGGACATGTTTAATTCCCTGTGAGCAATAATTACGAAACACGGTGCCGTGCCTTTAACATTTTCTCATTTTGAACACACACCAGCCTAACCACATCGCATTGTCTCTGTTTTTGCAAGATGACACGTTTTTTTTAAATCATATTTCGAAACAAAGCTGCAGCATCTGCACTGAGAAGTGTGAGCGCACTGGTGACAAATTAAAAGTGAACCTTGCATAAATGAGCAGAGCCACATTATGCAGATGCTTTCACGCACATGCATTGCACGGTGTAATTAAGCAACAAGTATCCAATCATGCTCAACAGGCCTGGTTGGGTCTGAATTTGCTCTCATTTGCTTTTCCTTATGTTAGGATTTGTTTAAGGGTTTCTGAAGCTGTTCTGGTGAAAACCTCATATATGCACTTAAAAAGTCTCATGCAGTGAGAAATGTTGTGTTGTCTGGAGTTCAACTATAAACTATGTTAACATGTGTCAGTATTTTCATTTGATCTTTTTTCTTTTATCAATTAATGAATCAAAATTGACAAACATTTAACAAGTCCCAGTACCAGAGTTTCACTGACTTCTACTAACTGACCATCAACTTTCTCAATAGCTGCATAGTTTCTCCTGAACACAGGTTTTACTACATCTATTTCTTTCCCTACCTTTCCCATGAACTGCTTCCTGTAGATCTTGGCTGTGCTGTTTGTCTCCAGTTTGACTTGAGAAGCCGGACATGGAGGTTGCTCGGCCTCTGTTGTGTCTTTAGGCTCATGATTGGTCCCCTCGATCCAGTAGCCTCCAAACTGTGGCAGCAGGATGAGCGGGAAAGGACTACGACGGCCCAGAACCTGACAATAAGTCATGGAGATTACAAAGAAAAGAAAACTGAGTGACAGAAAGTCTGTCTTACATCAAACATTATGACACTTTTATACCTTTTTATTTGTCTGCTGTGACAATATCTGTCATTTACAAAACATATATGTTAAATAGTGAGATTAACTTGAGCTGAGAAAGCATTACTCACCTCGTGAACACTGGGATAAGGGATGTAGTCCTCTTCTGTCTGCAGGGAGGGAGACAGAAATGAGCCAAGCTGACAAACAGCTGACTGACAGGCACTTCTTGCCAAGCTTTCACTTTCTTCTCAGAGAAAAATTACAATGAACATAAACACTGTGACAGAATATTAACTACTCTGTCATACAGCTCTGTATTTTTCGGGGTTATATTTCTTTTCCTGGAAATATAACAGTGAGTACATCAGCTGTCTTTCAGATAAAACCCAGTTTCTGAGGTTTCAGGCTTTACACGAAAAGCTTATATCAAATTGACAGCTTTTTAGTAGGAGTTGAAATGTTTTGTAACCTTCAGAGACTTGGTGCTAAACATTTAAGGATAAAGGTAATAACAGAACAACAACATGACCTTCAGCTTTGAAAAGAGAGAGGATTCTGGTTCCAGCTGGATATTGAAGTAAGAGAAGCAGAATATCACAGGTTTCACTCGTAGTGATATAAAAGACATCATTAGACATCACATAATAACAAACATCCTCCTCTCTTCTTGTTATAGATCCACAGTGATATTTGTCTGCTGCCTCAACAACCCTTTTTAAAGTTTTCCCCTTTGGTCTCAGACATGATTTTCTCCATTTCTGGAGAGAACCTTTCAACAAACCAAGCAGAGCACACCTGGACTTGCTCCTCTACATGTAAAAGGCAATGCACATCAGAGGTGAAAGATATTGTATTTGAGTGGCCTGGGTTTGAGTCCAGCCTTTGGCCTGATTCCTGTCATTCCTCACTCTCAACCTCTTTTCTACTCTATCCACTGTCCTGTCCTCTCAGACATGAAATGCAAAGTCAAAAAAAAACAACAAAAACTTGAGATTTTACAGAAGCTCATGTGACTTAACAAGACTTCAGAAGACAAGTACATAACTAAACAAAAGTGGGAATCTAAATTTCTTTTCATGTGTTGTCTGCTTCTGGTCTGGAACAAGACAATGTTTTGCAGGAGATTTTTAATGTCACAATATTTTCCTGACCAAGGAAAAGAAGTTTTAAAAAATGAAACCTAAAGAAACAAAAATAGTTAGGGGTCTGTCCTGGCACAGGAAAAAATCTGAGTAAATAAAGCCGCAACTTTTCTTCCCTTTCAGTATGAAGTTTTGTTTGCATTCCCTGTTATGCTTGTGAGTTGTAACATCAGGGTGATGACTCTTACACTTCTGCTCCTCTCTATGGTTAACGTGGATATACTGACGCTTACAGTCCACACACTTGGAAAATATTTGGACATATTACCTGTTAGTGATGAGCTCAAATCATGTGAAAAAATAAAAGTAAATCAAGGCCTGTTACATCTTTCTGATCAAAAAGGCTTTTTCTCAAGTCATGTCATAAGATCTTGATTCAGTTAGAGATAGCTGATAAGATGTTTTTAGTGAAGCATTGTCAATTTTAAAGAATGACTTTATCCTGTTATTTTTTACTGTTATTGTCTCTACTGTTTACTTTTTTGAAACCTTTTTATACCTTGAGAACACCTTTATTTATAAACCCCGGCCATCTCCTGTTTCCAGCCAATTTCACTGAATTGCTTTGTTTTCTTCTCGAGATGATTAGACTCCACTCTCTACTCGATCTCTCTCGACCTCAGATCTCCTGCTGAGTGCATCGTCAAAGCCACCCACATCAGCCCTCACAGGTAACAGGACATTTTTGGATTTGCAGTCCCAGTCCCCGCTGAGTACCTAACTCAGCCGGAAAGCATCCTAAAGCCTGTCTGACAGCTGATAAGGAAAGGTTTATAACTCTGCTGTAGCTGATGCTTTACCACACTGTGCTCTGTGGGGAGAGGGGAGGATTTGTGACTCACTTTGAGCGGGGGTGGAAGGGGGCATCTTTGCTCGTCCATTCTGCAACCCTGCAGGGAGAGAAAAAAAGCGAAACAATAGTAAAGAGGAACAGGTGAAAAATCCACAAAGAAATTTACGATAATAGAGACACAAAAAAGGAAACATATTTTTTGATTGTTTGGTTTTGTGACAGTAATTCATGTTGACATAACACAAGCTTGATCATCACATGAGCTGCAGAAAAGGGAAGTGAAGAAGACTGATATCTGCAGGGCTTTTAGCAAAGATAAGCAAAGGTTCATGAGAACAGAGAAACTGTAGGTAGCATCTACCACAATTCTACTTAACGGCCAAAATCTGCCAAACAAGAGCTTACCATCCACTCTGTTTTTATTCTGCAGCTGACTCATAAACACTGACAGCTCCCAAAGCACACAGCAAGATGAGTAACTAACCATTCCTGATCAGTGGCTCTTTTATTGTCCAAAACCCTGCAGCGTGACTTGAATTTTATCAAATCTGATGCCCTCTTTTTTGGGGGACTTTAGGGGATGAATCACGCAGAAACGGGAAATGCTTTCATTTACTTTGCAGATGTTTTTCTTCTACTTTCAGTTTCTGTTCCTCTCCATTATTCTCTTTAATATTTGTTGGGAGATGAAAATATCTAACAATAAAATATGTGACTGTTGTCTGCAGTTTGGGTGAGTTGCTCCTGTGTCGCTCGGGTGCTTTAGTAAAGGAAAGATTTAATAAAAATAGCTCTAGATCACACCAGCTAATGCTGTTAAAGGAATGCATCACTAACACTGATCTTCGTGAGCAGGAAGCACGCTTTAATGCTCAAGTTCAACCTCAGTTTTGGCTTTTAAACTTAAACACTGATGTTGTTTGAGCCTCTAAAGTGTTGAAAACATCCTTAACAGGAGGTGTTTCAGATGTAAATGGTTCTTTTAGACTTTAAAGCTAATTTTTAAATCGACCCTGACACAGTAATGTGAAAGCTTAAAGGTCAATTTCATGGTCTGTAGCTACTTAAAGACAAAGCACCTTTGTCAGTTTACAGGGCATCTGAGTCCAGAGAAAAACTTCTAAAAGGTTATGAAACGTACATATCTATCAGAAGAGAAAAAGTGTGTTTAAAGACACAGTATCTGTTTGAATTCTGTTTTTTCTTTCCACTGGCTTATTCAAAATTCAATGTTTTGCTTCTGCTTTGTATAACAAATTGAAAATCCTGGGCTGCAAGACAAACAACAATCACACAAATCCATCTTGGCACTTTTAAAAATCTCTTCACACATCTGATCACGCACACAATAATAAAAAAGTACATTGCTGTGCAGAGGAAACAAAGTTTCTGCTGTGCTCATTCACAAGCTTTAGCATTGTAAAGGCAAACTTGAGATGTTGCTGCAAATACTAGAGAAAAAAACACACAACAAGGACAGAGATACTTTGACAAGCATTTAAAAAGTGTTGCTGTATCAAGGTTGTAACCCGGGATACAGAAATAGCAGAGAAGAAGACTCTGGGATAGAAGTTCTGTGTTCAAAGTGAGTGAAATCTGAGGACGGCTTTTGATTGAAGAGCGTGAAGAAGAATGGACGAGTTTAGGCAGCAGATAAAAAAGTGAGAGCTCTGGGACCGTTCACAGTACCTGCATCCTCTCGATCATGGCAAACAGGTCCGAAGTCTGAGGAAGAGAAGCAACACACATCCAGAAATGGACTCAGGTTTGAAAGTTGTGCTGATTTGTTTCCCCTGCTGTCTTTGCTCATCTTTCATCTCCAGACACGAGAGCTCCTGTTTTAATCTCTGACACCCCACTAATGTCTTATCACACTCCCTGAAGTACCACCTGACATGAAAACAAACTCACTGTGGCTGCATCCAACTCAAGGAGAGCCGGTCGTCTGCTCTTGAAGTCAAACAAGCTGTAAACAAGTCACTCTGGAGGGAAAAATAAGCCTCAAAGCTCTACGGGGCTCAACGCTGTTGCTACAGCCAACAGCTCATCTGACTGCACGGCCAAATTAAGGTTAACACAGTGTAACGAGACGGGTTGGAGTGGGTTTGTTCAATGTAGCTATCGTAGCAGGCAGTAGATAGAATGTTTAACATTAAGGGTTTACATACCACCTAATTCTGGCTTATATACCATACTATGTTTCAAGCTTATAACCCAAGAACCAAAAAGTCAAAATTCATCAGTGACAACTCATTTGAAAGATTAGAATTTCTTGTTCCAGAAAACATCATGTTTTGATACAGTTGTGCCCAAAAGTGGTAACACAAAATCCTTTCTATCACTCATGGTTAGAGGTTGGGTGAAGACATTTATTGAAAAAAAAAAAGTTTACTCTTTTTAAATCATAATGACAACAGAAATTTCAAAAATGACTCTTTTAAGAAGTTTACATAACTCTGGTGGTTTTGGCCTGATAAATGCACAAAAGTTAACACAAATGTGTTTGAATTTCTAGTAAAGGTAACCATCCTCACCTGAGATCTATTTGCTTGTAATCAGTGTGTGTATAAAAAAATGAAGAGGGTCATTTTTGAAGTTTCTGTTGTCATTATGGTTTAAAAAGAGCAAATGGTTAATAAATGTCTTCACCCAACCTCTTACCAAGAGTGACAGAAAGGATTTTGTGTTACCATTCATATTTTCTGAGAAAAGGCCAAAAGAAATCAGAAAATTCTGCTGGAGGGGGTGTAAACTTTTAGGCACAACTGTATGTGGCTAAAGTCCACATCAGGCTAGATGGAGCTGAAACTTTTTTTCCTCTTTGTTTTTTATAACCATTTTTGAAAAGAAATAACTTTATTTTATAAGTAAATCTCCATCCTCCATTGCCATTTATGATTAGACGTGGTATTGGTTGAATTATAAGAAAACACAGTCAAGCAGAAGACAAGCTCTGAATCTGGAGCAGCCTGAGTCCAACCTGAGCCGAAGAGGATCACAGCTGCCCTGGTGGCACTGCTTGTTGTGGGGGGCGAGACCTCTGTTCACCATGTAACACAAGTGGACTGAAGTGCCAAGCTGATGTTTCCACATGACAGATTAAATTTACTGCAGGGCTCGCAATACACAAACACTCATGCAAACACACGTCTAAAAAAATCACGAGAAAGCCCACCTGTGCATACATACAAACACTCCCTGATATGCATAATCTAAAACACACTGGTAAACACACACCCGTATTTATATAACCAGCTGTAAAATACTCTCATACACTCCCCTGGCCATGACCCAGTAAAACCCAAGGTGCAGCCTCGGTCTATTGTTGCATGTGAAAACAAACAGTGCCATATGATAGTCTGAGGGATACTGCTCGGCTCTTGTGACTGCAAAACAAACATGAGCAAACATCGTATCACGTCGAGCATCAGAGAAGCAAACATCATGACCCTCTCTCTCTCTCCTGAGAAAGGAAGGGAGTAAAGCAAACCTGGGCTGAAGAGTCACTGTTGGAGCGTGGGAGGGGAAAAAACACAGTTGACAATCCTTTCACTTCTTGCATCAAGTTAAAGAAAGATGTTGTGATTTTGAGTTCTTAGATGCTCTAAGTCATCTGTCTCGCTGCCGTGAGGAAATGAAAGTTGACTAAAGAGTGCTCTTTCAATTGAGGTTTCTCTAGGACCAGCCACATTTCATTTTCTTCTTGAGGTTAAAGCTACCGAGAGGAATTTATCATGCGTTGAAAAAAGACTTAAATTTGTAAGGAGGCCTTTTTATGAACTACAAAAAAAAAAAAACATAGCGATACCTGCAAAAATACAATGAGATATAAATTTCTCCTTATGAGAACTAGGCGAGACATCCAGCAAAATTTCATCTTAATGGGTAAGAAATAAAATCTGCTGCAAGTTTTCACTTTGTCCAAAGAGAGCGCCAAACTCAACATGGAGTGAAAATGTTCTACTCACATTGCATCATTTCATTTTAGCGTTCTGCTATGATGGCTCACCTTTCTGTTGATTTTATGAACTTCTTTGAAATATTTTGCTTTTGGCTAGGTAACTACAATATCAGTCATAAACACCTCAAGTATACATTTATAAAAGGAAATTTTGAATCACACATAATTCAACTTCTTTGTAACTAAGTTGTTCATCAGTGAGCGATATCAATTGTTCAAGCTTGTTCCACCTCACTATGAGACAAAAGGAAAAAGGCAGCTCAACAGCAGGAGAGGGTTTCATAACCAGTCAGACCTGCAACCACTGTTTATTTCAAGCATCAACCATGTCAGGAGATTAAAGCAATCCTTCATTTCCTTTGGATTTTGGCAGAAGGGCACAGTGTTCATGGACAAGTTTTCAAGTTTTCTTCAAAGGGACTGTGGGGGGAATCCTTCTGAAGGACTCCTTCGGCTAAGGAACTCACACAAACTGTCACGATGCATTTGTTTTGAAAGTGAAAGTGAAAGTAGATCAGATTGTCTCCTTAACACTACTTTTATTTGTAAAAAAATAACTTTTTACCAGATAAGAGGTAATGTATTTATCAACAGTTACGTAGCATTATTGTTTGTTAGTTGGTTAGTTAAGTTAGTATCCCTCTGATCCTTCAGACTTTTTGGGTTTTAGGCAGGAGGTATCAGATAAGTTACCACTCCAAGGGTTAAAAGAAACTGTTTTCTGCAGAGAGAAACACTGATCTCACTTCTTCTTTCTCCTACGTTAATCCATCTGGTCAACGCTGTCCCTATCGGGAAGCTCAAAATTAGCTTTCAGAAATAACCTATTCTAACACTGATAATCCTCATTTTAAATTGTGACTGATGATCAGGCATGAATCAAGATGTGAGACTTTTCTAGACCTGTTGAGAGTCCCAACAGTCCCTTTAAATAACAATAGTTACCATAAGCTTTTAAGCATGGAGTGAGATTCTGACATCTAACATAGGTTAATATTTTACAAAATTCTTGTGTTATACAAGAACTCATCTTTGAAGTAAACAGAATAAACTTTGCTTTGAAAAATATCTGGTAGGAATAAAAAAAACAAAAACAGGTTTTGTCTCTGAGTGGAGAAAACACAAGCCCAAGGCAGTAGAGTCTGTTTGTTTCATTTCTGTACGATGTACAAAAATCCAATATCTACTGTTCTGCAGGACCAAACAAATACTATTTTCTGTCTCTAAGCAACCATAAGCAACAATAACTAGAGCAGGATGAATCTGTCTCTTCCAACAGGTGAAAAGTACTCACATCGCTGAGGCATCGTCTCTTGAGAAAAGGCCTGGTAGGAGGACTGCTGAGGAGACCTTCCAATAAGGAATTCCGAGCTACTCTGAGTTCTGTCATCTTTTCACAACTATGGATGCAGGCGAGCTGACGAGAGCGCAGGTGTTGATACCACTGTCAGCAATGAGGAGAGAGGCGAGATTGACAATGACACCTCACACACCCTGTCGCTCACACGCTGAACTAAGAGGGTAAAACTTGATAGCTGTCCATCAGAATCCATACATGAGCGTGTGTGGTGAGAAAGCATGTGCAGTAATGTGAGGATATCATTTCCTTCCTTCCCTTTTTTCACACCCCCCACCCACCCTCTCAACCACACAGCTGTTCAATAGGAAGTGGAGAAGGGAGGGGCCTTGTTGTCCCCTCCCTGTGTACTCAGAAAAGCTACCCCTTTTTTTTAATGTGAACACACACACACACACATATGCAAGTGAAAACGGCATAGTTCTCTTTTTGCTCAAGCACAATATGCAACTATCCTCTTCCTCTTTTTCTTCGATTCTCATATTTCTCAAGCATCTCAGCAAGATATACTTTACCTCTTCTCTGAACTGTCACATTTCTTTTACCACCAAAACAAAGTCCACATATTCTGCTCGGTCAGACATCTCCATGCATTTTACTGCACATGTAGAAAAGTAGGTTAATTACACCAGCAGCGCTCTTAAAGATTGAGAGCTCATTACAAGCCTTTACGCTTCTATTTATGTGCAGGCACTCGGACACAGTGACAGCCCTTGTATCCTGAGGTATGCTCATAACCATCGCTTGGTAACATAAAGTAGCAACACAAACGGTATTACGGGAGGGAACTAGGGGGCGGCCTGCCCCTGGATGACCTCCTTTCAGTCTCAAGCCTTTAATTAATGATGCTGTGTCCCACTCCTTTGAGACCTGTCTCCATACACATGTTGTGTTTTATTGGAGCGTGACCCCTGCTTTCAACTACTCTCAATGTCGAAACAAACCTGAGACTAAACTGTGCTTTGATTAGAGCAGTTATCAAGAGCTTATGTTTTTATTTATGCAGATGAAAAAGAGAAGTGTACTGTCCTTTCCTCAGGCCTTGGCCTTTCACTTATGCAGGTGGATAAGCAGGGTTCACTGAATAAAACTTATGTCACGCAAACAACTGATAATGTCAAAAATTGAAACAAATGTTACTTGACACAGTGAGTTAGTTCCACTCACTGAAAATCCTCCCAGGGGGTTGTCACCAGATACTTATATGATGAGGATTTTTTGATGTCTATAAAACTAAACAAGGATGCAATCCTTCAGTCTTCTGTGTTTCAAAAGCTGTTGTAAACCTGGTATCCACGGACACATTCAGCTGAAGGTCTCCAATTTACGGGGTCACTCTCTAAACTGTAACACCGAGAGCATAAAGAGACACATTCACACTATCAGGCTCAGAGAAGAGGACTGTTCAGGAATTATTAAACCAAGTCAATTCGTTCGAACTACAACAAGAACCAGAGATGTTCAGCTTGCAGGCCCCACTCCCAAGAAGTTCTTGGACACCCAATATATGCAGGCTTTTTACACCAAAAGTGTTACGTAGCAACACAACATCTCCTCTTGTGGAATTGACACATTAAGCCTCATCATATTGTGGTGCCCCACTGGATGTGCACACAAATGCAACATGGCTTTCTAAATGTACATTTCAACCTAAGTTTGGGAAAAAAGTGCCAAGGTAGCACTGCCACATTTACTATTTCAAGAGTTTTCAGAGAGAAACATTTTGCCTTAAACACTTCAGACAATATCAAAACGGGGAAGATGCGTATCTTTAGTCTGGAGTGGTAAACAAACAGTCCTCTCTTATTCCAAGTTCACTGAATGAGTAAGAATGAACGAATGACATAACTTGGTAAATGATACAAATCAAACTGGGATTGATCTGCCCTGCTCTTTTGTAAATAGTGGTAATAAAAACAAGAACAAAAAAAATGTTCAAACAACTTCAACATTGCTCCCTTTCAATGTGTAACAAATGAAACTCCAAGAAGACTGATGCTGACTAGTCTTGTGACTGGCCTATTTATTTCCCCCCATGTCCTCTTGTGTGAGAGAGAGATTTTCCTGTTCGTAAATAAGCATCTTAGCGTTGTCACAATGTATGCAATTTCTCTACTTATCAGTGGCGTGGGCAATTCCCCTGTATCATATTTTTAAGTCAATATTAACCGATACTGTCAGAGGGATGATATTATTCAGCATCCCTCAATAAAATGTGATATATTAGAGAAAATATTAGCCTCAGACACCAGTGCATGGCAGTCCACAGTCAAAAGGGCAAATGTCAACCAGAACTGATGATTAACTGATGCGCAAGTGTATTCCAATGCTGTTCAATAAGGAAGACAAGTCAAAAGAGACTTAAAGCACACACTTTCTCAGACTGTACCTGTGTGAACATGAGGACAGTATCTCATTAAAGGGTAATCATTTACGATTAAAGATGAAGAAACTATTGTATTCTCTTAAAAATACCCAAGTGTTATTAGTATAACACTCGTCTCAGTTTCTGAATCACCACTATGCCATGTCTCCCTCTCTCCTTCTCTCTCTCTCTCTTTCTTTTATGACTCTATAGCAGGCAGTAGGTCAGGTCTGGTGCACTGTAGCCTGTGTTATTATAGATTTATGTTCCATTAAAATGTAGTCAGGCAGACAGTAGCTCTCTAATCAGCATGACAAAAACAGACAACAGTCTAACAGAGTATCAGGATGGAAAACGACCAACATATGACACAAACACATTGCTGTCGGATGATAGAAACTTCCTTTTTAAAGTTAGCGAGTTATAAAAGAAATAAAAAACCAATGTAAACGTCTCTGAGGGGATAAAATTAGACCACTTAGCAATGGATAAACAATTTAATGATGTTTAATTGTTTACAAAGAGTAGAATGGACTGTATAATGTTAGGTAATTTTCATCCAATAGATTCAGTTATCAAAAAAGCATTGGTTATGGTTACATACACAGAACTACTGGATGAAATGTTGCAGGACATCAGTTATATTTGGTGGTTTCAGCATAAAACAAGCATAAAAACATATGTGATCAAGTGAAAGTCCTTTCAAAATGCTGAAAACTCCAAAAACCACCAAGTCTTCCAGTGAGGTCTGAGTAGCCATCATAAATGAATGATCACGGTCGAGACATGAGCGATGCACTCTCAGAACTCTACATGGGAATACATCAGGCACTTTTCACTGCATCATGTCCTTGGTGAAAAAACAGCGATGTGAAAGGCTCCATGTGTTATCACTTCCACCAGGGGAGATTTGTGAGACAGGCAAGCAGCCCAGTTCCCAGCATGCAAGCCAACCATCGCACCTCCATAATCATCTGTGCATGGTTAAGCCCTGGTATGACATGAGGGAATCACAGATAGCAGAGGACAGAGGAGGAAGAAAGGAAGAGATAAAGAAACGTAGGTTGAAGGGATGTTGTCATTCTGTGAGGGCAGAGTCTTTTTTTTGTGCTGCTCTTTGCAACAAGCCAACATCAGACATCAACAAACACTGACCTACTTCTTAAAGACAAAATATGCACTGCTGAAAGCTTCTCAGAGGACAGATTCTTCTCACATATGAAAACACATTTTAATTTGCAATTGAAAGTAAACACAGTGAGCAAAACACCTGAATAAGACCCCTTTGAGAAAAATCAACAGCTAAAAATCACAGTTTAAAAAAGAAGTTAGACCGTCATCTTTAATCCTATTCAAAAAAAGGAACAACTCTTAGCTCCCCCTCCAAAGAAACCCTGGCAACAGTCCTGTGTGAAACAGAAAGCAAAAAAGTTCATATTTTAAAGAGACCCATGTTTCCCTGTTTAAATCAACCAAACAAACCAATTCTTGTACAACAGAGATAAAAAAAATGCAACCATGTGTTGAAGTTAGAAGCCAAAGAGTTTGATGAAGCATTTCAGAGGTGTTGTTGATTCAGCACCATCATGTATCTGCCATTTAAACATGTTCCCATCATGAGGTTAATTTCATTACTCGCAATCTCTTCCCTCATGTCCAGACTGGCTCTATCTGAATGCCAAACTGGGATTTGAGAACATCCACAGAGGAGAGCTGATATCTAATTACATACCGGCTGGATAGGCATGTTTCACGGTGACATGAATGTGGAAAGCGAGCGAGATATCAATTATTATTCAGATGCACACAATGACAGTTGACGTTAAAGTGGTTATTAAGCATCCAGATGGTAATGCATAGGTGACGGTGTCATTTTGAAACTCATTTGAAGACAAGTCAACCTGCTTTTTCACCACTTCTGCACCATATGAGCCATCTGTCTCATTCATTCATTCATTCATTCATTCATTCAGCCTTCATTTAATCTTAAGATGCCATTGGGAGCAAGATCTCATTTACAATGACGTTGAGAGTACATTAAAAACAGTAATTGCAAGACAATAAATAAAATCAAAGAGAAAGAAAGAAAGATGGATATAGATATTTGAGAATAAAAGAGCACAGTTTAAACAGTTACAAATATGTACATAGTGATTTTTTATCATTTTTTATATCTGCCCAATGTTGATAACTGAATTTAGTTCTAATGTTTGTCGTACAGTGTTCTGGCTGTGGGCTGCACAAAAGCTGAGAGATGTGTCTCGTATTCTAGTATTTACTCTTGGAAATTCAAGCATGATCCACACTGCAAAAACTGAAATCTAAGCAAGTCATTATGTCTTATTTGTAGTCAAAATTGTCTTGTTGTTCTTAATTTGAGCCACATTCACCAGACCAGGTCAAAATGTCTTATTTCAAGTTTTTTTCAGACAAAAAATTGCTTGTAACAAGTCAAAAAAATCTGCCAATGGTATAAGACGAATTTGCCGGGGAAGTTTCTTGAAATTAGAAAGATGTCTTATAACAAGAATCTTTTATCTTATCCCATTGGCAGACTTTTTTTACTTGTTACAAGCAATTGATGCCTCATTTTTGTCTTTAAAAAACTTGAAATGAGACATTTTTATGACCTTGTCTTGTGAATGTGGCTCAAATCAAGAATAGTAAGACAAATTTTACTAAAAATAAGATATAATGTGCTTGCTTAGAGTTCAGTTTTTGCAGTGCAGTTGCTTCAACAAATTTGATAGTGGCAAGTGGATACGTTCAATAAAGAAAGCAGATTTCCAGACAGAGCTTTATGGATGAAAAGTAACCACTGCCTTTCTAATTGATAATGAGGACCAGCCCACTTTGTCATATATCATATAAAAAGATTAATTCTCAGGAATTCATAAAAAAGTAAATTTTAATCACCTATGATGAGTTACGCCTTTGCACTCCACCTCCTCTACTTTTTCTTTACCCATTTCCCCTCCATCTTTCCAAAGCATATTTAAGGCAAAGCATTAATATGCAGGTATTTATTTCTAAAATTAACTTAAAACTTATCTTGGCTTTATTCCAAGGCTTTTAAGCTCTAAGTAATTTGGGCTGCTTACGTTTTGTCTGTCCTTCGAGACAAAGCGGAGCCGCTGCGGTGAATATACTACCTCTGTTTAATGCCTAAGGGGCTGCGGGCTACACTTCTCTTTCCTCTGAGTTGATTACGAGGAGTTGCAGTGTATTTACGTCTGTGGGTGTATGTGTGTGTGTGTGTGACAGAGCTTGTGCCTAATAGATAGGGATAGTTAGAGTGCACAGATAACTGATTCATGAGTCCACAGTCGATCCTCTCTTGGTTGAATGGATCATAACACAGTATGTGAGAGAATACATATGAGTGAATTACCATCCATTGACCATAAAGTCCAACTTCCTCCTCAGTCTAAAAAGCTAAGGAGTAAACTCAGACTCCACCACTTTATTAACTCCTCACGACCGGAGCCCGGATTGAATTGCTGTGGACAAATTGTCAATGATTTGCATCCAAAGCAATATCCACACGCCTACTCTCTCCCCATCCCTCTGTTTGTGCTCTCAGGGTTGGACGCGTCCTCAAAGGCAATACAGTAAAATGGAAAACTAATCTTCAAAGAGACTCAATCAATGAGCACAGAAGCCCATCATTTCAGCCCTGAGAAAAACCGCCGGGGGTCCATTCATCAGGTTCGGCTCCAGAGAGAAAGAACCCCGACCTTCCTGCAGCCACGTGGCCCTGGGGGGTTACAAATGGAGCGTACTCAGATGGCCGTGTGGGGCCCTCTCAGGCCTCAGATGAGCCTGATGATTGCCAGAGAGGTTAAGGTCTACAAATCTGCTGCTGGGTTTTCTCGATGCTGAAGTGCATCTCTGGCTCTTTGCTTCCTTTCACAGGTAGCAGTGAAACAGCTCTTACAGCAAAATATAAAAAAAGCCTCTTCCCTTAAACATAATGAAATAACATTGCATTTGATTAACATTTACTGAGTATTAGTATGTATAATGCACTCCTGCTACCTAAAGCCAGTGAGGGATTAAGAAAGTAAAGACCTTGTACTTTCAGCTCATGGCTTCTGAATACACAAGTACCACTTTATCTCAGATCAAACAAGTTGATTCAATTCTTAATGGAGGGTAAGTTAAATATTACAAACCTAAAGGATTGTTATGCTCACAAAAACAAAAAACAAAGTAAGCAGAGATAAGTTTTGTTCTAAGCATTTTATTCATCTCAGCTTTAGGTATTTCATGTGTTATGCTAGTTTCCACTAACTCTGCTTGCAGCTGATTTCTTTCTAGCTCCACTTTGAGATTGATTTCTCATTTGTTGTACAAACTTTCAGCCAAATTACATCACTTAAGGCAGTGTATCAAACTTCCTGAGCCTACAACTGCTTCTTACAACTTTTTTCCCCCACAGCTGCAGCTATTCTCCCAAAGAGCATTAAATAGACTTTGATGTGTCAAATTGGCAGATATCCCCTTTCAGGCAAACTGAATGTGGGACAAATGGTAAAATGTAAAAGCACATGTATGGATACTGATAAGCACATGAAGATGAATCAGTGACTTTGTTCATAGTATAGCAACCTGAATACTCTCAGGCTGTCGCTATTTAACCCATTATCATCAAACATTTTTGAGGAATTTGAATTCAAAGAGTTAGCAAACTTCGTAGAGCAATGATAAAAGCAGATTTTGACAGTTTGCAAATGACCCAGACCCTACTTCTTAGTGGAAATGGTGAAAAGACAACACTTCAGGTGCTGAAACTGAAAATTGAATACAATGTGGTCATTAAAAAAGAAAGGAAACCTTCAACTGATTTGTGAAGCTCCAAAAACACATGGAGCAGCAGCTCAAAACAAAAAGACTCAATGATAATAGGTTAGCAACATGTCTGGGTATAGAAAGGACGCTCAAGAGAGGCTGAGCCTCTCAAATGTGAAGTTTGAGTTACAGACGCTGAATAGCAAACTGCTCTGCAGTCTGAAAAGTTTCAGAAATCATGGATATTCCAAATCCTCTGCACTAAGAGGAGAGCGATCACCTGGTCTGTTATTAGCACACAGATCAAAGTTGACATTGTGACGGTATGGGTAAGATACTTATTAGAGGAGACATCATTAAGCTGAACAGTATGACAAGTTTCCCTGAAACTTACAGGTCAATATCAGCAAAAAGTGTGCATAAATTGAAAAAAAAAATACCCTGCAGCATATTTCAAAATGTCATTTTCAGTATTATGAGAAGTATTCACTGAAATTCCAAGTATTCTTAACATTTACCAAATCAAAGTTCTTCCTCATAAATCTGTCTTTTTCCCAAACGTCAGCTTTCTTTTATTGCAGGAACATAGAATAAGCTCTAAACTTCAACGACAGGCAATCTCTACTGCAATAAAACTGTAAACTATGCTGTTTGGACTCTTGTCTTTAACAACCTCCATTTGTGCAAAATATAAAAATCTGTATGCACTGTAGACACACAAAGCCATTAAATACAAATTTTGTGAAAGATTTTGTTGTACTTTGAGATGAATGTGTGCACAGTTACAGGATAAAACAAACAAACAAAGCCCTGAAAGTTTGTTGTACATCCCCATATTTCTATCCGCGGATAATTAATACCTTGCAAATTGTCTTTACCCTGCATCAGAGCCAAATATAATCACAATGTGCCTCCTATGGTATGTGCCCATGAGGAACAACTGCTGTGGATCTATATTTGTCACAGAGGATGGTGACAGAGGGCACGGACCCTTCTGTCAGGCACAGCAGCAGCCTGCCAGCAGCCAGCAGGGCGGGCGGGGGGGCATTGGAGGCACCTTTCACTTAGGTGTAACAGCCGGAGGATATTATGTGCTAAAAAGAGGGAGGGAACCAGGAGGGAATTAAAATGCGCAGATGCACTGAGGGTGGGAATGGACTGGTAACACTGTGTCAATGCCAAAAATAACTCAGTGTACTGAACTTGTGCCTTGACTGATGCCAAATACTGATCTGACTTTATGCTTTAAATGTTACTCTCCATCAGCTGATCCCCTGAAAAGACAAAAACCAAGAACCCAATAATTCCTGAGTTCCTTGGACATAGCTGAGGATTCTCATTTTTTAAATGGTTTATACACAGCATGCATTGGTTAACTATTTTTTTTTTAGTAGTACTTTTTGAATTTGGAGAATTTACTAAACTTGAATTTGTTCAGAGTTTCCCACATGGGCAAATCTGGGCAAGCTGTCCAATATTTTTGGCTGTCAAAATATAATACAGACTCATTTCTCATTTTCCTGTTTTAATTCAAATAAGAACATACATACATACAAATAAACAGACACAGACAGGAAGGAGAAATTATAGGAGGTGGGCCAGGACATGTTGCTTTGTGTGCAAACGGGAATAGTATCCATTTGTGTGTGGGTATGTGGGGGTGTTTGTTATGGACCCTCCACACCAGTAGTCGGGCACCATTTTAGTTTGTGTGGTTCTTTCACTGGTGTTTTTGACAATAGGGCAATGACAACAACATTACAGTCCCTTAAAGGAACTGCTCACTGTCCATTAGTCAGTCAGAAACTTCCTCAATTAGATGTGATGAGTGGAAACCTGTTTCAATGTTTGCATGAGTGATTCTCAATTGTTTTACCACAGACTGAAAAAAGACACTCATTATCCTCCTCTTACACCTTTTTTTACAAGTCCAAATGTCTACTGTGAACAGTGTGAAGACTCATTCATCACTGCTTGATTCAGCTCATTTACTGCTCAGTTACATATTCATCAGATCAGACTTGCTCTCACTCTCTGTGTGAATCTGATACCAGAAACTGTGCAGGATGCAAAAGCTGAAAGGAGAAGAGAACAGCAGCAGGTCAAAGACTGGTGTTACCTTTGAAAGTGAGGGGGGAGGAAACGGAGGGTGGGAGTGTTGGAGTGAGTGCTCTACTTCATCAGAGAGGCGAGGAATCCTTCCATCTTGTTTCCTGTGAGTCAGAGAGATAGAGAGGATAGAGGGAGGGAGGAAGAGAGAGAGAGAGAGGAAGAGAGGGGTTACAGCTTGCCTTAAGCTAAGTTTCCCATTGAAGCAACATGACCACAGGAAAATGTCTGCAACACAACTGACTCATCCATTCAAAGAGGATCATTACACTCTATCTACAGTTAGAGGGCTGATATTATTGCTCAACAGTTCTGAGAGCAGTTCACACAAACTTCCTGCCCTTTGTGCTCAGTTTCAGCTTTTATATGAGCCAGGTTGCAGGCGACAGGATGATCAGAGGCCAAGCAGTAAAGATCAGGAGAGCCACACAGAGGAAGGAGGACAGAACAAAGTGACAATTGATACAAAGCAGAAGAAGAAAGAGACCCTCAGCTTTCATCTCATAACCCGCTGCCCTCATCTCTGTTCCTCTGTTTCTCCGCAACACCCTCTCCTCCTTTTCCTCAGTGTAAATTACTCAACCAACCAGGATTCTGCTCCCAGCATATTACTTCACACTTTGTCTCACACAACATTGAAGTGTCCAGAACTGACAGCACGTCTGTGTGTAGGCAACCTGTTCCCCAACCTGCAGCACAGGGCATTTCCACACACTGATCAGGAGCAGAGGAGCCTCAGAACAAAGGCACATCTGATGACCTGCTGAGAGCAGAGGGACGGAGAGTGGAGAGGTGCACACTCAGACCACTCTCACTCTGAAGTCATCAAATACAGGGGATCAGCCGGCAGCTTCGCAAGTCATCAAAGCTGTAGGAAACTCTTGTACATCATTTCATCAGACTATCTGCTACCACATCTTTAAGGTGTGACGCTACATGTGACGTAAAATAAAAGTTCAGTGAGGGTGGGAGATCAGGGCCAGTTCTGTCTCCACTAATCAGTTATATATTACAAATGGTGTGGCCAAGCGCCCTGTCATTGGTTTGCAGTTCAAAACCCAGCTTTCTTCAGGTTTCAGCAAGTCAAATCCAACACTTTTTGAAAAATTTTAATGCCACCTTGAATAAAATTTAGGACCAAAGACACTATAAATAAAAGGGATGGGTGGGGGATCCTCCTGTGCTGCAACCCAAGCAAAGCATGTGTGTCACTCAATAAAACTTGAGGTTGACTTTTTGCTTGTTTACTGAACATAAAGTGATACTCAGTGCTCTCTAGTTCAATAGCTGTATGTACAAGTGCAGTTTAAGTACAATTGTATTGAGACTGGCTAGCTGGCATGCAGATCATTTATACCAGCAGCTAGTAAAAAAAGTGGCCTCTCTGTGTCTCATCCTTGTAAAAGGAGATGTAGAGAGTATTTAGAACATTAACTAGTCCTGCCCTGACAACTTTAAGACCTTTGAGTAAAGAATTTAAGATCAGCATATAGCATTTCAAATGAATTTAAGACATTTTGAGACTCTTGAAGGATGTGCAGACACCCTGAAAACATGTTATTTGTATTCAGTTGCGTTCTCATGCACCAGTTTGTCATAAAACTTTCTTTACAAAAGGGAGAATTATTTTATTTGGACAATAAATGTCTGGAACTTCCTCGATGGATGTCAAATTTTATGTTCTGACAGATTTAAGGTTTTATCTTTCAAATTTTCTTGGATTTATTGTACTATCATTTTGAAGAACTTTGAATTATCGACATCAGTTTACTGTAGTCAAGACAATATCATCACTTTTTTAGTTATCACCTTACTGAGTAATTCTAGCAAGGGTGTAAAATTTATTTATCTATTTTGAATTTATCTCTATCCTGAAAGACTATAATCCAAAATAATATGGATAATTGAACCACAAGAGACTTTTGCCATGTGAACACAAATGAACCAAGTGACAACCGCACCGTTGCAAAATCAGATCAGATATGATGCAAACAAACCACAGGTATGCATACCTTCTTGGTGTTAGTGTTTTTTGACAAGCAGGTCAAAGAGTAGTTAGTTTTAATTCGTGACACCTGTAAGCATCTCATTGCTAGCTGTCTGTTACAAAAGTAATAAAGGCTCTAGATTGTATAGCTAAAGCATGACATGAGACTATGCAAGAACAAGGACAAGGCTTTAAAGTAAGACATGTACATCTGAATGAGTATGTCTGTTTTTTAAGGCATCATTCGAAGCTCCAGGCAGCATTTGACATCATATTATCAGCATGATCCTGCTGCTCTGTATGAAAGACACGACACCAATCATCCCACAGAAAAACATCAGTTCTGAGAAGCTGAGGAAGCGGTAAGAGAGATCAGACAGCTTTGTTCAGTGTTTTCTGGGATTCGGCAGAGATCAGAAGCTACAAAGAACATCAGTGTTTCTGTTCAGTAACAAACAGATTTCCCAACCTCAACTCCAGGTCAGCAGGCTGTTGTCAGGAAAGAGCGGCTCTGTTTACGTGCTCTTAAAGATGCCCACTGTATAGTCAAGGCACTTTCAGATGGGCATTTGCAGTATGCCGTAATGGACTGTCTGCAGAAGAAAGAGCTCCAGTAAATAGGCCTCTCTACCTTGAAAGTACAGAAGAGTGCGTCAGGACGACTGGATGGCGGGGTTATATGAGAGTGCAAACATGGTTTCACTCAAACATGTCAGACAAGGCAACTTGTTCTGTGTTTCTGGGCTTCAAAATCTGTAACTTTGAAAAAAAAAAAGTTTTTGTTTGCTCATAATCAAGCTGATGTGCTCTGACACATTAAGGGGTGACAGAAATAAAAGGTTCAATACTTAATTGTAGTGTTGACATTGACAATTGGAATTCCTTTCAAGGGTTAAGAGATTAATTTCCGGGATGAATAAAGCTCTTTATCTAGTTTTTGCTTTGTACACCTACTTTTGTGTAGATTGACGCTTGTATGCTGTGGTGATTTTTGAGAACAGTGCGCCAAGTTTTATTATCGAAAATTCCTTAAATCCAATTCCATTTTTGTGTTTTTCTTCAGTTTAAACTTTTTTTACGCTCATGTGACATGCAGTGAATTATAAATTACTTTCAGATATTGAAAATTCCAAGTATTCCAGAAATAATGGGCCAAAGCACTTACTCACAAGACATTTTCAGATTTTTTGATATAATCAAAATAATCAAAAAGTTCTGGCATGCATTTCAAGGCTTGGCTTGGAATATGCAAATTGTGCTGCAAATTATCCAAGAAGTGGAAAGGAGTCCTCAAGATTTAACACAACAAAACTTGAAGTCCCCAAAAAGTCATCTTTGCAACAAAAGATGTATTGAAAAAGAAATATGAAGCAGCAGTAGCTCCAAAAAATCATAGTTATGATGAAGCTGTGAGGAGGATTGGATAAATTTAGAGGTTTATCAGACAAACCAAAGCAAAACTAAAGCAATAACTGAACCAGCCACTGATGTTACAGCATGAAATTATACACCTTTTTTGAAGTAGAAGCATTCCATACAGTCATATCTCTGACAGAATAGATTCTTACAGACAAAACGTCAAGCAAAGTAATGTAGGAACTGGTCAAATTATGTTATCGCAAAGTTCCTTCTTGTCTGCACAAACTGTATAACAGACTTCCTTTACATCAGTGTTGCTTTCATCATGCGTTTCCCTCGGCAAAGTCGCCGTAAATCACCTTCACACTTCTTTAGCATGCAGGGAGAAAACCCAAACCTCCCATGTGCCACTTTGTGATCCGTAATGAAAGGAGAAGCACAAAGGTGCAAATCAATCTTGATTAGGAGACTCTGCAGACAGAAAGATGACGGCTGCCTGACAGCCTGCCACTTTCACTGCCGCTGCATGCTTGGTGGCTCTCATCACAGGAGATGAATACATTTATGTGGTCTGTGTGTGTGCGTGTGTGTGTGTGTGTGTGTGTGTGTGTGTCACTATGTGTGCTTATGCCACCTCTGAATTAATTTACAAGGCAGATAACAGAATATATCTGGTGTAGTGTAAATGCTAAGTTTGACTCAGAGAGTTTCCAGGCTGGCATATTGTGAGGAACACAGTGGGCACGTGTTATCAAATACCAGCATCCTGACATATGACATGATGATACTGTGTGATACGGACTAACTACGCCTCAGAATGTAGAAACAACCAGTGAGTCATCACCTGACGGGAAGACACTGAGGAAAACTGGTGTAACTCTGCATTAGCATGCAAAGAGTGTTGAGGGAAGGTAAAATGTACTTTACAGTCTGAACTTTTGGCTTCAACTTCTTCTGATGCTTTTTCGTGTTTCACCTGGTGGAAATCTGTCATTATTTAATGGGACTCAAAGTGTTTTAACTGCAAGGTTAAGATTCAAAGCCTCCAGAATCCTGATTTACATACTTTTTGTTCTACAGTACTTGCACCTTCTCCATCCTGTTCTTTAATGTTGCACAGTAATAGTTCCCCTGAGAGCTGAATGCAGAAAATCCAACCTTTTATTTTATTCCTGAATCCCCAGTTCCCCCTGGCCTGGAGGCATTTCTGAGAACCTGCCACTGACATTCATGACATCCTGAGTATTGAATCTCAGCTTCACATGGCAGCCATTAGTGTATGGGTGTGGAATGAATGGGTGAGTATGTAAAAGCACTTCAAGTGGCCTGAAGTGCTATATAAACGCACTCTGTTTATCGTTTACACGGTCCGTTACAAAAGGCAACTAATTCGCATCAGAAGCAAGAAAAAGGTACCTTCCTGAGAATGCATAAACACTCAGCAGTACCACGTTCATTGGTATATCGCCATCTGCAACTGAACAAGCCAAGAAAGTGGGACAGACGGAGAGCGGAAAGGATATGGGTGGGCATCCGGAAATACATTTATACATAAACTTATCTGACAAAATAAGGAAAAACAAACTAAACTTAGATACCACTGGCTCGTGAAAAATGTTGGACCATCATTGGCTGAATCACAGAGGACTGAATTAAACTACATGATAGCGTTCCCTGCCAATCCAACTAAACATAATTATCTGCATATACGCTTATTGTGAAAGCAGAACAAGCCAAGGCAATCAAGCAATCTGCACAAGAAGAGCAGAGAAAGAGAGTCTGATGCATTCAGACATGAAAACAATGTGTTATCGTTTCTCTTTAGAGTGGTCATCTTGCAGTGTTTGTTTGTAATGGTGCTATGCCAGAGGGTCAAAAGGTGTGTGTGCAGGGTGTTTTTAGATGTTGTAAGACTGGGGGATCCAGTCACATTGAGCAAAAATGAAACCATAGAAGAAGACAGACAAGCAGCTTTTTTATGTATGCACCACAGTTAGCCAGTTAGCATGGGGAATATTCAGCCGGTGTTAGATTTGATTGTGCTCGATTGCACTGCTGATGGATTTATTGACATTTAGAAGGGGACACGCGCCAGTGACAAAGCTGTTGCTGGATGGTGCCATCTCAGAAAGTCCAAAACAGCTTTGGTCAGAAACACATGATCCGTCATAGTATAAGGATGGAGACTGGAAAGATTGACTGTGTTCTGGCCTTAAAATCGATGACTTTGAGTGGCATGCATCTTTCTCCCACAGCTTTAGATTGACATTAAATCCTTGTCCTGTGAGAATATTTTCACTCATGCATAGATATATACAATTAAACGAGGTTGCGTTCCTGAGGACTTATTCTGCGTTTCAACAGCTGTTGTAAACTTGATATCCACCCAAACCTTTGGTTGAGCATCTTCAGTTTATAGGGTCGCTCTTTACACTGTAACACAGGGGCTGACGGATACACATTCACACTATCGTGCTTACAAATGACAACTGTTCAGAAGTTATCAAACAAAGCCAATCACAGCTGTCTGATATTACTGAGGTGGAGGGTGGAATAAAAACACTTTGGGTGCCCCAAAATCTGAAACTTTCAGGTTGCAGGCCCCAACTTTCAAAACCAGGACATCTGAAAGTACCACACCCCAGATAAGAACATTTTCAGGAGGTAAATTTAGCAGCTGGTAGCTTAAATTGCCACATGTCATCAGAATGTTTCCCAAAAGTGTACGGAAGGGAATTTCATGTGTGGAAAATCTAGCTAACTCCTGCTAGTTTCATCAACCAGCTCTTCAATATTGCAACTAAAATGGACCAAAGAGGATGTGTGCAAAGAAAATTCCCTTCAGTTTATTTAGTTGATTGAGCAATTAGTGTGATTAACTGCAAATGCAGATGCGTATTTCCCATTCTATTTCAGAGAACTCCAGTTACACGAATAACCGCCTGTTAAAACTGAATAAAACACTGCAAGTACATCCTAATGAGCACTGGGCCAGCTGTCAGTCACAGGTCGAGCCTGTGAGCAGCAGCCAGGTGGTCAGGTCACAGAGTCACATCTACAGGATGATTAGCCCGCTGGAGACTCTTAACAAGCAGCACTTATCCATCCAGCTTTCACACTGACTGAGGAGGCTTAATGCTGAGCTTTCCATGCTTAACTCCAGGTGAAAGATTCACCCTCAGTCACAGATGATTAACCACTTTAAATGAGGTAAATGCAGAGAAGCCAAAGGAGAATAAAGGTGGTGCAGAGTAGCTTTGTGTGTCATTTTTCAGGAGAAACACATCTCTCGTGTTGAACCAAAACAATTTATGTATCTTTTTCTTCGACGAATACTTCATCTTGTTCTGGGATCGACAGACAGCATAAACCACTTTCCTGAATAGTTTAAGTCTGCAGCTCTGTTGATTTGTATCACCAAGCAACATCAGCCATCACTAAAATATGTAGCATCTGAAAACAAACCCAAAAGCTACTCCTACAGAATGATAAAATAAGATAAAATGGTTCGACCAAAGTCATGAGTCATCTTAATGGAAAAGCTGTTTTGCTGGAGACAGAGTGGTTTATTTTTTAAAAGGATGGGCTCCAAGAGTCCGAGAGTATCATTTGACTCTTTGCTGAATAAAACATGCACGTCAAATTATACTGATGAGAGATCTTATCAGACCATCCAGGGCTTGCCGAGGTGAATGTTAATCTTCAGTTTTCATTTACAAAAAAAAAGAGAGATTCTCTTCCCACTTCCAATCTCTGGCAGAGGCCTAAAATAGCAGATTCCAAAGTGATCACACGAAGCACCAGAGTGAACCATCAGCCAGGGACAAATGGTGAAGTACGTCAGAGAGCCAGTGAGCCAAACTCCAAAATAACCAGTCTTCACCTTTAAGGTCTTTCCCTCTGATACGATCATATGTTCCTGTGTTAAATTCTGGCAGGAAAAAAAAATCCTACGGCAGTTTGACGCAGAATACACCAGTTAATCTCATGAATTTCCCCTGCACATTGCTGGGCCATGGGATCGCGCAAAACTGGAGCTTTTCAGTCAAATCCTTGCTCCAGCTGCAACTACATCTTTATCTCAAAACAGGAGATTTTAGTTGGATGATTTTACTCTGCATTAGTTAGTATGAAAAGATGGATGCTACCACAAAGCCCCAAAAGTGAAACCTAACTTTAAAGTGGACATAAACTGAACAAAAAAGTAAAACTAGAAGTACAATATATTGGTCACAGAGGTCCCAAATAACATGATTTGGGACTCAATTTCATAATAGCTCACTTGAATAGAGATTCTCAGGGAAGGGGGTGCAGTTGAAGGGGGGATTTTTCATATTGGGGGTGTTGTGGACATGCCGGGGACACGTTTTTTGTCAGTAAACCATGTCAAATTGGTTTTCGTGTAATGTGGCAGCTCAAAAGCAACTCTGCCTTCTTCATGTTTGTGGGTGGGACATGGGTCAAATTACTAACATGCCACAGAAACCCTTCACAAACATTGTTTCTGTCACTACAAGTAGCCCTGATTTGATTATTAATATCAGACTCTAACATTTCCAACCAAGAATTACACAAGAGTTGTTTACACATCTATAACTTCAAGTTCTGTCCATAACGAAACCTAAGAATTTGTTCTGCTCATGAAATTGGGATTGCTGACACTTTGTCAATTAAAAGGATTAGCAGAAGGGTAAATGGTTCAGTCACAAAGTATAAAATATCTAGACAAGTTAAAGTCAGTCAGGAGAAGGGCTTATGCTATCTGATTAAGTGAATAGTAAATACATACATCCTTCCTAAGTTATGAAATCTTTGGACTGGAAACAAAATCTACGGCACCGTCTTCTGTTTCCTGGCAGGACAAAACAAAGTAACAGCCAAAGACTTGGATGCTACTACTTGCCAGAACTGCAGTTTGCACTCATCAGCATTTACCACAGAAAGCAAAGTAACCTCCAGGAGCTGTAAAAGGTATATATGTTTCTCTACTATAGATATCAGGAAACACAGAGACACACATGTAATATTGTTTTAATGAAGTTACTGATTCTGACACTAGATGGACTAGATGTCGAGATTTTATGAGAAGCTGAAGTCACAGTCATTTAACAAAATATAAACTCTATAATCATCAGTGCGACATTTTTACCAAACTGACATAAATGCATTAATCACCCCTGTTAATGCTGCAAACCCCTGTCATATACTTATGCAATAATTACTATTTCTTAGTCAATCAGAAAAAGAAGATATCACTTTTGAACAGAAACATGCAGAGCGGCATCCTCAGTGTGCACGCTGCGCAGCTAGGGGTTCGCTGCCTTGCTCAAGGGCACCTAAACAATGCTCAGGAAATATAAGCTAGCACCTCTCCAGATGTCAATCTTGGCGACCCTCCAATTGCTACTGCTGCCCCAAAACTTACATAAAATCATAATATTGCCTCACTTAATCTCACTCCTTAGCATGTGCAATTCCTCTTACCCCTTTATTAGTTTATACATAGTGTGTGTGCACATTTTTACTTGTAGAGTAGCTTGTGCACATGTGCATTTTTTAAGAGTATAATAATCATTTCATTTTATACATTGTTATTGTGATATTAGCAGCATCCACTGCTGCTGAAACGCTGCAAATTTCCTTATTGTGAGAAAAACGTAAAGGTTTATCCAAGCTTATCTTATCTTGTCTTATCACAGTAAGATTCTGTAAAAACTACATGAGATTACTGAGTTGAATGTCAAAGAAAAGTATGTGACCCAAAATTTATTTATTTACACATCCAAAAATGAATTTATTCAGTGTGCAAAGAGAGTCTTAAACCTCTATACAACTATATGTGTGAATGAATAAGCATTAGCACATGCAGCTGTTTCCTGCTCACTGATGTGATCAACTATTATAAAAAGCCCAATACCTGACCTCTTTAAACAGGCTTCTGCTGTTTCCAAGATCCTTCATCACAGAAATGGGATGCACAGTTATCCTGACCTTTTGGGTCATTCATAAAAAAGTACCTCAAGGTGCTGAATATGACAGAGAAAGTCTCTACAGAAGGGATTTCATGGGATACAATATTGTAATATCAAAATATCTTTCATTCAATTCGATGTTTGTAGAAACTGGTGATAAGCACATGAATTATCAAGCTCTGAACCATTTATGTGTACATCACTGTTTCCATAATCACTGACCCATGACCTCCAACATCATATTAGTTCCTCTATCACTCCATGTGGATAATAGAACAAAATTTGAAGAAACCCCCTCCAGGTGTTCCTGAGATAGTGCATTTCCAAGATTGGGATGAAGAGAAGAACTGACAACCAGAAAACAGAACTCCAAGGCATAAAAATAGTAAGAAAGATAATTTTACTCAGCATGCAGGGAAAACAACAAACAGAAACAGATGTGTTCTACCATGTGGTATAATCTGAATATTTTTATGACTCATACTTAGTCATTAAATTATCCTTGGCATGAAAAAGGAGAGTGCTATTTTAAGAGATAAACACACTTTGTTTGCACCGTCAAAGTTTTGATTGTAAAGTTTGATAGATTGTTGTATTTCTGAGGTGGCCTGATAAAAGGGAGTCAAACTTATATATCAAAAATAATGTTCAGTGACAAAAAGCATGAACTCAATCCCCTATGAGTCTCTATAGCCTGGTCAATGTCAGTAATTTCCAACACTTCAGCAGAAACAAAACTTCTTCTGCACAATAATGGGCTCTAAACCCACATAACTGAAATGGAAAAAGCAAATATGAAAGATAAAGTATTATGGGGTTAGTGCAAAGACTTCCCCCCGAGGCTCAGCAGAAATCTACGATTGTCCTCATAAATACTGATGACCCTGGGCTAAATACTGGCTGAACATGTCGGCCGCCTGTGTGCCAGCTCAACAGATGCACTGGCAAACAGAAGAAAGCCACAGGCAGCGAGAGTCAGATATCAGCGGACAGATTGCTGCTACGGAGGAGTAACCCCGGCTATTAATGGTGGACTAACTTCCTCCATTAACGCTTCAGTCAGGGCTTAAGCAGTCAATTCTGTTGAGCAAGAAGCCCAGAGGAAAACTTGCAATTGTAGAAGATTGGAAGTGCTATCCATAGCCCGCGTCTCCCAAATAATTCAAGAGGCAATTTGCAAACACAAACATACACAAACATATCTGGGAATTGAGTGCTGTAATAATCCAACCACTCAAGACTTATGACTGAACCAATGGTAGAAGGTCGTTGTTAATCAGGAAATACCTCCATTACACCACAAAGGAGCTCTGTCTTCACATCAGGTTTGCTAACTTGCACCCAGCAGCTCCATTACATCCCTGACTCTACATAGTGTCCAGTGTCCAGAAAACACTCACCCTATCATGTTCTGCCAGCTTTCCCATTCAAAGCATCTGATACCAGTACCAACAAATGTTGCAAATAATATTGCAAAAACTGATGGTTGACAGTTCACTAACTCTGACAGTCACATTGTTTTTGTCTTTACCTTGATGATTTACTTAAAACCAGCACTAATTTTCAAACCAGATTAGTCTTAGAGTTATAATAGTTTAAGGGATAGTTTAGAGGGAGGAACATGTGTCTGAGAATAGCACAAAAACAATGGGCTTTTTGACAGCCAAGTACATTGTTTGAAAAACTGATTAATGTCAGTGTAAGCAGACCCTTAAACCAATATTAGTGTTTAGCTCAATTACATGGCAGAGCTGCAACTGAGCAGCTGATAACTTGGCTACTCTTCCAGCTTCCTAGTCAGTTTTTCAATCAATAACGTGAACCAGATTTAACTGTGGGAAACAACAACAACAACAAAAAACGTACACTGTATGTATTCTTGACCAGTACCTCATAAAACCCCTGAAAACTGAACTAGCTCTCTGAAACATATTTGAGTTTTTCAGTGTAAACTGTGACCAGTGTTACGATTTTGGCATCAAATGAACTTCATTGTTAGATTAATAACTTGAATAAATGCAACACTTCAATACAAGTGAAATCTGAAAGCATGTCTCAGAGGTAATGAACACTCATTCTGTGGATTTTTTTTCTTAAGTTTCCATGTAATCATTTATTGCTTCAATTTTTAAATGACTACATTCAGATCATTTTGATTACTGTCTGACATCCAGTGATCCCTGGTTAATGCAACAACATCCACACTTTTCAGGAGTTCCACTTTACCAAGGTGTTTCTATTTTGTACAGGCTCTGTTCATGTAAAATGTTTGTTTCCTCTGACAGTAAGTTAAGTGACAACACGCCAACCTGAGGATGTCTCTTAGATCCTCACCTTTGTCAGTGTTCACTTGCAAGAAGAAAAAGCGGTCTGTCAACTATCATGCAGTGGTTTCCTTGCATTGTATCCGCATGATAAGCTCAAAGATGGTTGCTCAAACTTAAAGTGTTATACTTTGAATTGGTTTGAAACAAATAGCATATCACTTTTGACTCAAAAACACAAGTTTAAGTAAACAACAGCTTTGGAGCAGCACACTAATCGCCATGTAAATCAGTCAGTGTCGTAACCTGCCTTTCAGTCTGCCACATTTCCTTTGGGTCAAGGTTAACCTTAAGGTTTCTGAGAAGTCTGTCAACATGATCATTGCCATTAAAACACTGAGATGGAATAAGTAGATGAATGGTGTTTTGTGGGCCAGCTGTATTATATTTCCTAATTTTGAATACACCAAACCTAACTGCTCTCTTCTGTGTTTTTCTAATTGCAAAGAGTCATTACTACGCTGTATCACTCATCACCATTATCATCATCGTTACCATCATCAGGCTGTTCCTTTCATATTTTTCTTATTGTTGATTACAGGAATCTTTCTCTGCTGATATTCTCCAAGTTCACAGACAACACCACCCTCACTGGACTCATCTCTAAAGGGGATGAGTCTTCCTACAGGTGGGAGATTAACCATCTGGTGACCTGAAGCAGCAAAAACAACCTGGAGTTTGACAATCTGAAGACAGTAGAGATGGTTGTGGATATCAGGAAAAATTTAGCTTCCCCCAGCAGGATCACAATCCTTGAATCTAACGAGCCCACTGTGGAGCCTTTCCACTTTCTGGGGACCATCCTCTCTCAGGATCTCAAGTGGGAACTGAACATCAGAAACAACTTCAGCTCCCTCATCAAGAAAGCACAGCATGAGCAGTGACCCTTCCTCCCACACAACCTACACTCTGTCCATAAGACTGATCCCTTTGTATCAGCAACCCTGGACTTTTAATTGCACAGCTCTTTCACCGCAACTACATACATTTTTTTCTACCTTTTTTCTTTTATTTTCATATATTTTTAATCTTAACTTGTTTATGTTATTTCTTACATATTGTATAGCTCCTTGCATTATCTACATTGTAGCTCATGGTGTTATTTTCTGGTCAGTGTGTACCAGAAATATACTCGGCAATAAAACCTGTTTCTGATTCTGGTCATGTCAACCCAGTAAAATAGAGACAGAGTAAAAATGAAGAGGACATACATGATTTCATACATTGCTCTGTGAACTCCACTGGGAGGATTGAGTGCAGCTTTTGGAGCCATAGGCGACCACATTTGCACACAAGGATGAATTCATGGTCCATACGATTTACCATCATGGCTGACAGCTGGGCTTGGTGGTGACAGTTCTGTCGCAGGCTGCTTTTTCTGGAACTTACCCAGCTTTACCGCTGATTTTATGTAATATTTTTACTTTATTTTGACATTAGGACCATAAGAGGAAGACTCATTTTGGTTGACCCCACTTAAGTTGGGCTTTTTTCTGTAACCAGTTGAGTTTCCCCTGCTGGCTGCTTGAAATCATGCAGGTCTAATGCACTTCAGTCTCACCTCTACTTTTCTCACAAAAGCTTGCATGTAGTCTGTCGGGGCACAAATTCTGTGCAGATAATGGCACATTTTCTATCCATAGCTGTCCAACTTTCAAGAAAGTGGCCTGAAACTGGGGCTAAGAAAAGCCTCTGAGACTGGAATTATATTTCCCAATTCATCCCCAAAGGAGCAGCGGGCAGCTGGGTTTAAATTGTGTTGCAGATTTAATCCCTGCTCTGGGTCGAAGTTTAGAGAATTCACAAATACTGTACAAATAAAAAATCTGAATCATGGTTTTTCCCTCAGAGTAATGTCCTGCTTGGCTGCGTTCTCCTTCAAACAGCACACAGTGAAATGCACTAAATCACTCACACACACACAGTCAGAGCATGATAGAGAGAGAGAAAGTGTACATGAACCTCTGAGCTTTGCAGGTCCACTTATAGAGAGCAGCTTATCTAATCAAGACAAACAGCTAATGCACAATGAAAGCAGAGTCATTTAGTGGAGATGCCGCTTCCTGAAAAAAGAAAGAAACACACACACAGAAAGAGAGAATCACCCAGAGAAAGTTCTTGGTCTTAGGATCAGAAAGAGAATCTAAATGCACCTCAGTTTCTCTCTCTTGTTCTGGCTTGTTTCTTAATCTCTCTCTCTTAACAGTTTCTTTCCATCTCTGTCTGATCTTACCTGTCGGCAAAGCTTCGTCTCTCCTCCTCAACAACTTGCTGCTCCTCTCCGTATCGCTCCCTCAGTGTGTCTGACTCAGTTCTCTCTATCCTCCAACACCTGCTGGCAGAGATCAGCTCTCTCTCCTGTCAGATGATGCTAAGAGCAGCCCTCCCTCTTTCCTATTCTCCCTCTCTCTCCTCCATTCCTCACATTCATGCGTTTACTGACAAAGTACAAACGCTTCTCTCTATCTCTCTGCTGATGTCTCTTTCTTTTGTTAGAGAGCCGCTCGTCTGGGCTGTGGGTGTTGCTTTGCTCAGCGTTTGCTTCACTGAATCTGCTTGTTAATAAGAGATTCTGCTCGCTCAATCGGACAAAACGCCGTGGCCAGATGTAAGCTTGAAAGCAAAGTTCCCAAAACAAAAGGGGACATTACCTAATTTGGAAGGGCGGCATCAAATCTCCCCGTCCTAATTATCTGCCTCTCCGCTCTGACAGCTTGTTACAGCATCATAAAACCCCTCCTGCAGAAATTAACCCAGCCATCACATTGTCCATTTGACACATTAGTGGCAGCAGAAAAGGCTCTCTGCGCTGCAGATGTTGTAGACATGCTCTCACATAATGGGGAAAATCACTTGCTCAGCCCACAGAGGAATAAGCACAGGTCAGTGTTGTCCAATAAATCACAGAGTAATCACTTCCTGCTAATCTTCGTGCAGGAGACAGAGCAAGGCATCACAATACATTACACACTCAGTCACAACAAAGTGGTCCTGCATAAAGAGCCTTTCGCTCTGTTTCAACACAGCATCACATGCTCATGTGTCGAGACAGAGAGAATAAAGTTAAAGAAGAAGAAGCTGGTGTTCATTCATGTTCTTACCACAAAATTGGATAAGTTTTGTCTCCAAATCTTAACTTTTCTACACATGTAAAAGAAGCCCGTATAATCACTTATTTACTTTCTTAATAAAAAAAAAAAGTCAGTTGGTTCCAGATTTATTTTCCAAACTATTTTCAAAGCTGTAATAAACTTCTATACCTTTACAAATTTCATAAGAACAGGACCCTGAAATCTCACCCTATAGATGTTATTTTTCTAAACGAATTTAAAATGTTCTTTGAACCACTGAAAATGATGAAAAGACCAAAAACACTCAAAACACATTTACAACCACTTTTCCCCTCCCATGCTTGGTTTTTATGTATTTATTTTTCTATGTATTTTATTAACTTATAATTATAATCTAATTTCATTGTTCCTGTAACTTTACCACTGGGTGATATGAAATGCTTCATGTGGAAACTTCTTTATTAATGACTGAAATGCCAAATGTACCTATGGTTTGTTGTCTATATTTATGATAGAGTTAAACATTAGAAAAAAAATCCATGAGCTCCACTTTTGGAAACAGAAATCCGGAGTAGTTTGCAGCTAAACAGATGCAACAAAACATGCATACTACATACTACATGTGAAAGTAGTAGGTAGTACTATCTACTACTTTCACTCGTAGCATGTAATAGGTTGTTTGGAAAACAGCCTGAGTTTTGAAGCAGATTGTTGACCGGGGCCATGTTGGAAACGGGTGAGCTTTGAGCCTCCACACTAACAGCTATAGGGTTCCTGCTTGTCAGTCAGAATGGTTGAACTTGATTTCTCAATATCTTAACTGCTGAGTCAGAAAAAATAGGCATACCCCATACAGAGTGTGCTGTTAGAGAAATGACCAATTCTGACAGGAGAAATCGTTTAGTACCAAGCAGTAAACATGTTAGTTATTGTGGCTTTTTATTTTTGGTTTGTTGTATGTTGTTTCCTGTACTTCCCGAGCAAGCATCAAGGGGATGCTCGACGAACTGCAGATTTTAGCACTTCTGCATTGCCTTATATTGCTAGATCTGAGGTTGCCGTTTGTAGAGAACACACGCCCTCAGCTCTCAGACGTGCAGAGACCCTCTGGATGTCAACAACATGAGTCAGTGCTTCCAGATTATTACAAGGATCCAGTTTGCTGTGACTCAGCTGTGTCACACCCGGCACTCTCACACAGGGCTATCCCACACATATTATTACACTTAGGTGAATTTCAGAGAAAGCTATAACAGATCTATTTTTATAATAAAAGAGCCAGCAGCTTACCAAATGTGCTCCACCTTTTGAAAAACAGAATCAGAGAAGCTCATTTTCCAGAATCGTGCACGTATCCTTCCTCCTCCTCCGTCTTTACTTTGCAGCATTGCCTCTGAAAGTAGATTCAGCTGCTTGCTGGAGTTACTGTCAGAGCTCTGCTGAGAGCTAAAGGAAATGTAATGATAGAAGTGCCAATCGATAAACCTGGCCCTGAAACCAACAAATGGGGAGATGTGAGCCAAGCCTTCAGGCGGCATGTTGGCTCGTCTTCGCCCTCACGTGAGTATAAAGTTACAGGTAGCCTCGAGCAGGCTGAAAAAAATACAAAAGAGAGAAACCACAATGAGAGGACAACACAAAGCCTTTTAGTTTACCACTCAGGAGTTTCTGGGTTAAACTTGAGAAGCGTTTGTTTTTTTTCTAGGTAAACAGTTCTGAAACTCTCTGGGGATGGATCTTGTTACCCAAGGGAGCGTCTGAGCCACCTGATCGGGCAGAGAAGGAGCATGAAGCATGCAGGTGAAGTAGAATCAACACCTTCCTGCCTGAGCTGGAGATGAAAGGATCCTTGCTCGCATGGGGCAGAACTAATAGGAGTCAAACCAGGTCAGGAGGAGGTTGACTAAACAAATTATCAGCATTTTATTCCAAGTGAGTACTTGGGAATTCAGATTTGTCAAGTTAATCAGGCGGCGTGCAACTATGAGAGGGACTGTATGTGGGTCACGCTAAGACTCTTCAGACTCTCTCTTTTCCACTTCTCATTTCATTACTTTCATCCTTCTCTCATTGAGGCTGTCTCCCTCTCTCTCCTGAGGCAAACGGACTAAATTTAAACTTTACACACCAACAAACTGCAGAGAATACTCTTACAAAGAATCAGCAACACTTGGTTTTACACAAGTCCTTCAGACACACATCATATTCAACACGTGAGGACATCAAAACATGCTTTAGTCTCCTTCATGTGGAGCTTTGGAGGAGCTCTGGACTCTCTGGCCTCAGGCTGAGCTGAGTTTAGAGGAGTTTTTCATTCTAACACATTGCATCACGCATCTGAGAAGAAAACATTGCAGATAGTCTTCTCAAAGTCTGTTACTTTTTTTCTTTTAGTGCCTATAAAAAGGTCTCCAGAAAATATGAAACCTCCCGTCAGCTGCAAACAGACAATACTAAAGCGGCAGCATTGATTTTTAGCAAAGAACCCCAGAATACATCATTATTAAAGGTGTTATTATCTCAAACACAGACTGAGGTTTAAAAAATTAAGTGTGATATTCCTCCTCAACAATTCACTAAAAAATTCATTCTTATATTCAATTCAATTCAGTCCGTTATGAATGAAAACAACTCTGTGGTTCAACGTGTGAAATATTCAGTTGAGTTTTTCAGTTCGCTGTCCAGTCTGAGTCAGTACTTTTGTGAAATCTGAGAAAACTAAAAAGCTTTCAGTTCCAGAGGATCTTGGGAAAAGAGATGAACTGGTAGCACAAACACACACTTGAGTTTGTAAACTACAAGGTGAAAAAAACAGCTTTAACTGGTTAGGGCTAACATCTTTTCTACACAAGCTGCCATGTAAGAGGAGTGAAATGACTGAAGCGTATTAAAAGGTAGAAGTGTGGATGTGGGTGAGTCAACCAGTGCAGAAAAGTCACACTTTTTCATTTGGTTACCACAGGTTTCAGAGACTCACTGAAACTTGTGGTAAAGAACAAAAGCAGGAAGCAGAAAAAAAAAATCATCTGCAGCTTTTCTTGCGCTCAGGAAATGTTTGCAAAGAGACATTTAATGGTTTTTCTGTTCTTCAGTGAGGAACTGTAAGGGCAGTTTTATTGGTTTGTTTCTTGCCAACACCTAATCAGAGGCTGGTCAAGTGTTTCCCAATAGAAAAATAACAAGGAAGCCACTTCCACCAAGTTCCCCACAGAACCACAGGTAATTTCATAAAGAGCTGCTTGCCGCCAAGGACAAGACTTGTTGAGTAATTTCTACTTGATATCACAGCATTGGGGAAGTTCTGTATCACAATCAGTCGAGGACACCGGAAAAGGTGTTGCCATATTTGTCAAGAGGAAGAATTATGTAAGAGGTCAAAAGTTTTCTGTGCACCTTTGTCAAATTAACCTAGTGTAATTGTAAAAGCTAATTTTAGACCACTTTACATTGGGACTGTATTGCACTTGACTTATTCACATTTGATGCTGTAAATGGAGTATAAAGATGGATAGCTGGCTAGCAACAGGGAGAATTAAAATGAAAGATAGCCAAGACACTGATGGTGAATTGACCAGGGATCTCCCCACCAGCAAACAAAAAAGAAGAGATTGGAGAAGTACATTGCAGGGTACTGAGCACAGGGATTTTTTATGGACAGACACAGAAGCTGAATTGTTGTGTGTTGTGCTTTAAGACATTGTCAAATGAAGCCTTGATGCCATGTAAACTGCGCTGTCACTTCAAGACAAAACAAAAACAATATGTGACAAAGCCACCGGATTTTTTTGGGAACAAGCTCAAAGCTCAGGGAATATCAAAGTAAAAAGAATGTTTCCCCTGTATTCAGTTCAATCTTTTGTGTTCAATATTCAACAAAAAAGAGCTCTGAGAAGGCATCAGATGGCCTCCGAATCTATGGGATTGGAGGCAGACTGCAAGAATTTTTAGACTGAAAGGTGGTCCTGAGTTAAAAAAGGTTGGGAACCACTGGTCTAGAATATAAAACATATTTTATCCCAGTGCTCCAGCTCCAGTGACCCCTCTTCTGTGTTTAGGATCCACCTGTGACACCCAGTGATTACAAGTTAAACTGAGCTGAACACTGGTATTGACTGAGAGCTTGAGCCAAAATCCTTCCTTGATTGTCCAAAGGGATGAATCCAGTAAAAACCAAACCCATAACTGAGCCAGACAGCTAGAGCTTTTATCACCCCACCTCTCTTTCCTTTTCCCTATTTCACTCATCCCTGCTCAGAGCTGCTCCTCTTCAGCAGAGCTCCTCCATTTTTAAAGGACCTCTGACAGCCCCCTGACCTCTGATCTGAGGAGTTCATTGAGAGGATCAGTAACCGTATAACAGTCATGTATAGTTTCCAGACATAGCTTCAGCGTGACCGGAGTTCAGATAACACATCTCATGATTGGGATTCACAGGAGGCAAACAGAAAAGTGTTAAGAGAGATATTGGTGGTGGAATCAAGTTTGGGATTTTGACTCCCCCTGCTGTCAAATTTTCTAATCTCATGGCTCAATAGACCTGATAACAAGCTGTTTGAGAATCTGTTGGACTGCTCCTCACAAGCTGGATAGCTGTTGTGGTTTAGAGGAAGACTGGCACGTTAACCCTTTCCAGTCTTATCACACTTCATTTAAGTGGTTGAACAACTGTACCAATGAGCCAGCATTCTTACTTGCATTTTATGGTCTTTTAAAGGGTATCTTTCATTGGTAGTTTGTCCTGCTGAATGAGGCTGCAGAGGAACAAAGAAATACAAAACTACAGGGCTCAAATACCATTTAAAAACACCTGAAATGCCCTCAACATTCCTCTTAGAGCTCAAGGCTACACACACATTGCTTTTAAGAGAGCTACACAAAAAGTAAACTCAACTTTGGCTTCTTCACAAGAAAAACCAGGCAGAAGAGAAAGAATATTCCTTTCCATCAATAATGTAATCACACATGTAGCCTTGGTGAACAGGACTCAGCCAAGGCCTCTATTTCCCTCCAGGACTCGTGAAGGGAAGCAGTTCTCCAAAACAACAACAGTGTTGTCAGCTCTCCCAGACCCCCGCTGGCTCCCATAATTACCTCCTGTTTGGGTGGCCCTGTGTATTGATTCTGGCACTGATAGATCTGGTCCCAAACTGTGAGTGAAAACCACATGACCGCCAGCAGGGCAGGTAGCATATGGAAGATTGGATGGATTCAAGGTTCAGCAACACAGCAATTCCCCCTGTTTCCTCTCAGACCACTCTCAGGTTCGGCTGTACTGTTATATCTGTGAAAAACTGAGACTCATTTGTGCAGGGTTCAAATGAAAAGAAATGGAGTCAACTGATGAAAGCAGATAAAATTCTGTCTGTCTGTCCCTACTCACAATTACCGGACCATTTCAGGAAGGTGGGGTTATAAAAGATACCAAAGAAAAACAACTTGGTAACATGTCCTATGAACCCATCGTATTTGTGAAGCCTAAAAAAATGCAATTATAAGGGTCTACGGGTCTTTTAAGTCATTATAAGCACTCAACAATTTATGACAATTTTTGTTAAGCGTTACAAGCAGTTTAAATAGCTACAACAAGCTACAAAAAGCTACAACATTGACTGAGTTATGACTTGATTCAAAATTAACTAGTGCCTTTTGAATTTCAGGTTTCATAACACATAACATCCAAGTTTTGTCCAGCTATAAAGGTTCAAAGAGAATTCAGTCATTGTATCATAAGAAAAATTCATTTTTGCAATTCTCCACCGACAGACTAACAAAACTTTGGGTTCTCTAATTAAAGTGACAGCACTGTATGAGGTTGATAATAGTTTAATACTATCCTATGACACACTTATATGCCCTATAAATGCATATAAATTACTTATAAATGCACTCATGATGCATTATAAGTAGTGGATCCAATGAAAGTCTTTCTAAAAACCTTTGTTGAAACCAAGCAGCAACCTCTGGTATGAAAAATGAAGCCAGATCAAAATGGGTTGGCTACAAACGCCAAGGAGTCTTCATTCAATCTCAATGTCTTTGGCCATGAGAAAAATGAAAAATAACAACTTTACCTGAATTAACCAAATTTTTTGGGTCAATGCATACCAAAATATAGCACAAAAAAGAAACAAATGGTCGGACATGTGAGAGAAGGCCCTGCTGCTTCAGATTGGACCCTCCAACTCCTCCAGAACTAGAGGTGCAGAATATATCAGTGGTAGTCTATGGCCCCGACCGTCACATGAAATAAGCCTTACATCACAGATGAGTGAGGTCGTGTGGATAAAGTGTGGACAAAGACTTCGAAGGAACAGCAAGAAAGTTGACGCAAGGAAGATATTGTTATTCAGCAGTGACTCAACCAAAGCTTTTCAAACTTCATACGATGGGGTGTTTTCAAAAGGCCATGGAGTCAAACATGACCTGAAACAGCATGCTGCTGCAGAGATACACAAAAAGGCTGCACTCAGAAAAGGTGCGAGTAACAATGAGGCTTTTTTATCACAAAGAACGCTTGAACTGTCAAGAGCAGTAAAAATAAAACATCCTTAGGAAAAGTGAACTTGGTGAGTCATACCTTCCTTTTCGTTTTTCAATCCATTTTTGTCTTTTTTTATCTCAAAGCTCCAACCTGTAATTTAGCTGATAATTTCTTTTCAGGTTCATTTGACCACGATTTAAAGCGGAGTCCAAGGACTACCAGAGGTCACTGAGGGGGTTACAGTGGGTCCCAAGTTATGAGTGGAATACTTTATAACCACTATAAAAATGTCATCTTTAAGTAACCAATATGAGACTACTGCTCATGGTTTTATTCACTGTCTGTGATGATAATGATCTGAAATTGTTCTCAGATAGAGGTCTGGGGTGGAAATTTACAGTTAATGGGGCAAAATAGATATTGGAAGCCTGTATTTAAATGGACTTGGCTGAAATTTACCAAAGATTTCTGGTAGAAAACTTCAGCTAAGACAGAAGGAGAACCATACTTTCAGAGAAACTGACATTCCCAGATGCGATTATCAATAGTTTCCAGTAGGTGCTCAAAACTAGGAAAAACTCTTTCAAACAAAAGTTCTGACACTTCTTGCTCCTCCTCACTTGATTGAATTGCAGGTAGATTAGACCTGTTTGTTCCCTACTCTGTCTCCGAGAGCTCTGGTGACTAATGGGGTGATTAAAGTCATTATGTGGACAAGCTGAGCTGTCAGCAGATACTTAAGGTGGGCATTTTGTGCCACTGACTGAAGAGAACAGAAATGGAAAAAAACAAGAACAACTTTGAGGGTACAGTTGACCTCAGGCAGAAGAAAGTGAAATGCTAATGCAGGATAAAAGCTGGGGAAAAATGTTAGAGCATGACATCGAAGCATGCCTGTGATAAAACGTAACCTCAGCTACAGTTTTGATACAGTGATGCATGCCTTCACTTACAAGATATTTAAAGTAGCAGGTTGATTATACCTTTACCTGAAAGCCATCTTTATGAAAGGGCAAAGTTTAGGTGACCCTGAGAAACAGGGGCTGAACTAGATTGGCATACACGTGTTTGAAACCTTACGTTGGACTCAACTCTGAAAGTTATAACCTTACAACGTGTCGGTTGTTGCTTTGATGCCTAAGAAGGAGCAGCATCACGTCCATCAAGTCAGACAAGTAAGTCCACTAGAGGTATAAACCAAATATAACAGTCGAGACATGTCTCCAATCTGATGGATGACTTTTAGCACCAACAGGGGTGGTGATGGAGTGACTTTGCTACAGGCGGTCTCAGTGACATCAGCCATGTGTTTTTGAATACAACTGGCGAAGCCCAACAATGGTGGTTGTTGTATTGGGATTATTTTGAGTCAGCCTAAAAGAAACGTTGGAGCTGAGGTGGATTTTCTGTCTTCCGGCAAACAGCTGAAAGTCACCCACAGTATGTTCATGACAACAAGTGGTCGTGAGTCATAATATCGAGGACATTCAGTTCTCATCAAACACGACTCGTTTCTACCACTTTCCGGATAAAAGAACAAGCCAGGTCTGATGACTTCTACCTTTACAATGTGCCCACGCTTGCATGTGCGTCATTATAGACACGTAAATAACATTGACAGAGCTCTATGAATAAAGTTGATTGATTTGACAATGAAAAGCACACAATCTTGATTGGAGCAAACTCTCTGAACTCTATGAGTAACGCATGAAGTCTCCTCTGTCATTACTCTCCTCTGCTCTCTGTCATCCTTCTCACTGAAAGAAGTACGGAGCCTAATTGGAGAGACTCCTGAACAGAGATGTAATGGAACCTGATTACATGAAGTCGACCTCCTCATAATGTTAAATGGCTACAACTGCAAGCAACATTACCCCCCGAGTGAGTCCAGCTTTTCAATTAATTATCTGAGACTGTCTCTACGAAAGGTAGAGGCTAATGATGCACAAAAGCAAGGAATATCAAATACGTGTGTCTGTGTGTGTGTGTGTGTGTGTGATGAAATATTATCAGTGTTTTAAATCATCTATATATGAAGGAAGGCAGGGAGATAATCACCTTTGAAAAAGACGAGCAACTCTCTCTAAATGAATATGGATATTAAGACACATCATTCAGCGGATGTCTATATTTACAGTAAGAGGAGAACTTTATCTGCTAAAATAACCACCAATACCACCTGCGCAACCTGTACAAGCAGAGCACGCTGCAGCTGCACCGGGTCACGACGTTTCATCTGTGGAGCCTCAGAGAACTGGACACACCTGTCTGGGTCGCAGCAGGAGTCGTCTTTCCCGCCTGGCTTTTGATGCAGCTAAAGAAGCACACAGCTGAGTGAAAAAAAAAGCTTCGGGGCCAAAGCTTCAGAAAACCCCAGCTGATTCTTTCAAACATTTACAGAGCTACAACGGGGGTTTAAATAGAGTGGCTGTCACACCTCTGAAGAGGACAAAAGACTCCAGCTCAAATGAAAAGCTGGAGGATTTGCATTTTGTTCAGGGTAAGTCACTTGAACATTTGTAGACACAGCACTTTGACTATTAAAACAAATCCAAACCTAAGGTGAGTGTGTACTAAAGAACTAGACACACATATCAGGGTTTTATCTCTGTACTGCAAGTACAGTGCTCTCAATTTCAAACCAATGAACCTCCCACCTGAATGGAGATCAGGTGTTTTCAGAAAAACAGATACAGTGAGGCTCTTTGGTTAGAAACAATAACAACAGTATCAGAAGAAAGAAAAAGGAGACATAGCATTCGTGCTCCTTAACACCAAAGTATACAAATGAGGGTACAGAGGTGGATATATATTCTCCAAATCATATATACTATTGGTACAATTTGTGTTTGAATCTGATCACCAACTTAAAGGCACTGTGAGAATATCTGTATGGCGGTATAACAGTGACACGTTCGTTCTAGACAAATTCTTATAGGATGCAAAGTGACAAGATGATGTATTTGTTTACAATTATACAGAGCTAATGTTTGAACCATGACAAGGCAATTGTGTGAACTCAGTTGTAGCATTTAGTGTCTAGAAGATGAGCAGACACTGTTCAATGTAACCCACAGCCTGAGAAATGTACATAACGTGCAACATTATTGGATCCTGGTTATGTCCTACCAGTGCTCATATACCAACTTCAACCTCACCAAGCAGAACGACAATAACCTGGATCCTCATTTTATTGTTAGACTCTCAAGTTTGAACAAATCACTGCAATATAACTGCTGCATGTGGGTTGGAATGAGGACTACTTCAAACAGCTTAACCTGAATTTTAACCAGTGAACTATCACACTCTTGTTTAGCTTTCTTCTGCTCTGACCTCCTTTTGGGTTTTTTTCCACTCCAGTTCAAGTGTCCACCATAACTTGAAATTAAATGCAAGAAATTATTTTCTTATGGAAAAAAGGACGGATCTTGCATCCCACTTTGATACTGATAATCTCATTTTAAATTGACAATTATGAACAGGCACTTACATAAAACTGAGACTGTTTTAACAAGTTGGGGGACAGGAAAGACTGTGGTGAATTGCACAGGGCAACAGATGGTCGCACCAAGTATCAGTCTGATCTCTGAAGAATGAAGGAGGACAAAGTTCAACAGCTTTGTTTATAAAAATAAGGCTCCCTAATAAGGTTCTCTCAGCACAGAGATGGGAAAAGAGGACTCCATATGTGACACATCTTGAAATGGCTAAAAGTTAAGCAGAGTTAGATGTTTTAGGTTTGGTTTCATCCAAGCTGCAGCTTCAGGGTGTCTCAAATAACTTTAATATAGAGCCCTGATGAAGCAGATGGAACATCTGTGAGATGGCATTAAACTACTCTTTCAGGGCATCTGGGGTCAAAATGGGCTGTAAGGAAATAAGATGTGTTCATAATTTGCATTTACTTTCAGTTCGCCAAACAAATCACTCTGTTTCCTCCCTCTGTCCCTGTGTCAGATTCAAAGCTCTGATGTCCCCGTCAAGCTGCAACGGACTCCCCTCTCCCCTGTTTGCTTTCTCCTCACGACTCCAGCTCTGATATTTGGAGGGAGAGCAGCCATTAACAGCAATCTGAAGAGGCACAGATGCCCAATTAGAGGTCTCTTCGCCCCACTCTGTCTCAATGCTCGACGCTGAGGACCACTTCATTACCACACAGCTCCTCGTGTCAGTCAAAGGGCTGCACAGACTCAAGGCTGCGGGGCTGCTCAGAGGGGAGGGCTGTAGGGAAACACACACACACACGCACACACACACACCTCCAGCTGTGCACACAGAAAACTGATCATTCAATTTTAAGAAGTGACCCTTATGCATCTGCCCCACTGGAAAACTGTTTTAATTGAGAGTCAGACTGAGATTATAATTTTGTGTTTAGGTGTGAGGTATCTGTTACACAAAATTATAAAATTATATAGTTTAATTTGATTAATCAGCCCTCTCAATTGAAGGGCTACAAATTACATTATTGACTGATAAACATTAAATTCTGGAGTAATGACCTTTCAAAACAGCAGTGAATTTCTGGCTAACAGGAACAACTCAACACATCTTTCATTGTGTTTTCAAATCTTTGGCATGATTAGGTTATTATTACATACTTGAATTTGCACATCTCAACAATCAGAATGAGGGTCCAAAAATAGTTCTGTAACAAATGATCTATCCCTGAAATGGCAGTGCTTTTAAGGACTACTGAAATTTTAAAGTAAGGTCTACAATCTGAACGTTTCTGATTGGAGGAGTACTCGCTGTTTTTATTTCACCCTCTGTACATAATTCCTGCTTGAAAGTTCTGCTGTCAAAGCTGCATGAAAAGGATGGTGAAAGCCATTCATCAACCGGCACATTTTTAGGCTGGAATAACAGTTGATTTTAGACACTTTGAATCAGTTTTGACCAGCGACAGCTTTGTCACTGGCGTTTGTCTCCTTTCAAGTGTCAATAAATCCAACTGCAGTGTAATAAAGCACGATCAGAACCAGTTAAACACCCTACATGCTAACAGGCGGACTGCAGTGCTACACATACAGACTCTGGCCCGTCTTCAGCTCCTATTGTGTCATTGTTGCTGTCTTTGTCATTGTCTTACTGACCTTCTCTGGTGTGGCAGTCTTTTGCAATTACCATTACATTATCTCCGTACGTCACTGGCCTGATTTATGAAATCTATCTGTCTTTTGCGAGCAGTGGAAATGCAGACAAACAATGATCCACAAGAACTGTGTCATTCGTGGGACGTCTTTTTGGCAGGAACTGAAAATTCCTTGCCTCTTGGTCCAAAAAACATCTTTTGACTCTCAGAAGATAATTTCCACATGACCATGATAAATATATTTAATCATGTTTAAGGGCCTTGTTTCATTATCGAAAGCAGTTTTATGTTGTTGTGTTGCTTCAAAGTGTTACCCCATCTTCTCTTCAGGACCAGTGTCAACAGTTTAGGCCCCAGTTGCTCTTGGGCCAGCAAGCTCCCCAAGGGCGTCAGTGAGGCTTCATTTGCCTTTGACCTGTCAACAGATAACTAATTTTCCTTCCTTGACGCCTTCAGACCAGGAACACCCCACCAGAGCTGCATTTCTGGTGATGCCTGGTGATGCTTTGACCAAATTGTCTCGCCAGTGTAATTGGGTCCATGTCAAAGTCATTCAGCCTCACACTTGTCGTAAATTTCCTGTTCCCAACATGTCAACTTCAAGGACAAAATCTTCACTTCCTGCCAAGGATGTTCAATCAGCTGACAGGTGCCATTGTAAAAAGACAATAATTAATATTCACTTCAGCTGTCAGTGCTCATAATCTTAAGATGGATGGGTATACAGAGAGCGATCAAGTTGCTATTACTACTTGTGACATAAAACTGCCACATTCATAGGATGCTTGTCCGAGTCACGCACACAACAGCTGGGATCAAGCCACAAACCTCTGACAGAGAAAACTACAGCTACCAAGATAAACACAAAATGAAATCTCCTGTTGTTGGCTTTCTCTATCAAATATATTAAAATCAAAATTCAAATTGTACCTCTCTGCTAGCAGTATCATTAGACGGTCGTTTAAGTCATAATTAACTACTAAGATGTTTTCCACATTAGTTGAAATGAGTTGGCACATACAAAACAAAGGCTCGAGCAGGAGTGCAGAGGTATTTTCTCCGTCTTATTGCATTCTTGCAGCAGCTTCAGTCCGACAAAGATAAGCACCGTCATTATCGACAGCAATCAAGCTAATGAGGCTTTAATTGGGAACACTGAGCTGTGAGCAGTTTAGCCGGTAAAGTGTGTCTGCACCTTTCATTAAGAGCACCTCTTTGTCCAAATTACTCCAGTAATGTCAACATGAACACAAGAAAAAATCTGTGTGTGTTTATGTTTGTGTGTGAGTGTGTGTGCCAGGTGAGAGAACATTAATCAGGAGCTGGAGAAAGGTGTGTTTGCCCCCTCTCAGTCACACACTCACACACGTCTACACTTGGTTGGCTGAGGATAATGGGATGGATTCAAGGCAGTGGCTCATAGCGGGGAATCCAGGACAGTCAGCTGCTGACAAACACAGATTTGGAGCCTCTGGTGTTGTTGTTGATTTAGTCCATATATCAGGGACCTTCCCTGTATCTGTGGATTTTGCTGTGTGCACATTTTGCTTTAATGTAGTTGTTTCCTTTGTACATGTATCCAAATCCAGACTAAGATTTTATATAAAGACAGTACAAGCACCTCCCAGTCTTTGCTTAACGTAGCACACAAAGAGTAAGGGTATTTGCCTTTGGTTTCTTATTTTTTCACTGTAACAATGCTTCTTGAGATGAATATTGGAAAGACTTGTTATTTACCTTTTAAATAGTGCCACATTTGAGTGGAACATACATTTGTTTGTTAGCAGCAGAGCTGAGTATGTGGATTGCGCTCATGAAAATTGAATGAAATGATTTTGTGATTTTTTTTGACTCCTTCAAAGAGAAACAAACAGGCTTCCCAATGACAAAAGAGACTGATTTTCCTCATCCTTTATATCACTTTGCTTTTTCTAACATTGCATCTGTTGTTAGCATAGCAAGTCCTTGTCCATTTTTCTTTTAAAAGTCGAATGCATCCCTCAGCATGAGTCTTAGTATCTGTTCATTTCCTCATCTGCTGTGCGATGTTACCATTATCTAGCAATCATTTTGTCTAGAACCTACAGTTGTCAGCTGCTTGAGGTATTAAATCAACTTCATGGCAATAATACATTATTTTAGGACAACTTTTAGAATCTAGTAGGTCTTACAGATACATCAGTGTTAATTTCAGGCTTTTTCATTATTAGCTATAACTCTTCACAGAAGTAATTTTGTAAAACTCATCACATATCATCGGAAAGAATGAGAACAGGTGTTTTACCAAAGCAGCTGAGAACCACTTAGTCGTCTCTGTGACAAAATTGAGAAATGTCTCAGTTTATTCATAAGTCTTTTCCGAAGTCATCAAGTAGTAAGTGCTATTAGAAGAAAACTCACTGGACTAGGAAACAAATGAATGCACAAAGAAATCTTTTCCCAGAAGAAAAAAATTATGAAAACTATTAGTTTGAATATTATTAGCTGAAACTTTTTAATGCCTTTTCATCTAAGTGCAGCCTGAGACTGATGGGAAACACACTTTGTGTAATGACTCAGTGATTATAATCAGAGACTGTGCGGTGGATGGTTAACACAGCCAAGCTCTGAGGTGCCATTAATGTGCACCACAGATCTTTTTACAACAAATTGTCATTATGATACTCTGAGTGCATACATCTGAGCCTAAATCATCCCTGGAACTTCAATTTTCCATTTCCCATATCTCCCATTGTCCTTTACAAAGTCATTATGACTCACTTTCTTACGACTATGAAGCCCATTGGATGTAATAACAAAGCAACATGTTTCTCTCAGATGTTTGCAAGCCAGCTGAGAGTCCTGTAAACAAAAGGGAGACCGGTCGCCGAACGACATTTTTATTCTGCAGCTCTGCTGCATACAGTGCATAGACATGGCTTTTAACACAGGGTTATCACTGTAATCAGTATTCCTATTCCTTTGTGTCCTTTTTTATCTGTTTCATATGCCCTAAGCCCACTCCATGTGCAACAGAAAAACTCTACCTCCATGTCCCAGAGCGTATAATACTGAAATCTAATTGGTCACAACCAAAGTAATTCGCTCTAAGAGCAGAAGTAATGTTAAAGACAACAAAACCACTTTTTATATCAATGCCGGTAAGAGAATCCTGTACATTTCCTTCCTGCCTGTTGAGACTGTGGCATAAACAATCCCATATCAGGCTCACAGATCTTGAAAGTCAAGAAATAACATCAGCTGGTGAGCACCCTGAGGAGCTACTGGATCCCAGCCATTTCCAATGGAGCAACATACTACCCTGCACTTCAGCATCCAAAGCTGGTGAGAGAATATTAGTGTGTGGTTGCTACAGAGTAAATTGAACCAAAAGTAGTGCTTGTGACACTTGCCTTATTTATACATTATGGAAGAAGACAAATATTATCTATCATTACCTCAAATAGAAATATTCAGAGATCTCTGCTTCCTGTCAGTGTATTTGGCTTATTTGCACTGAACAGAAGACACATTGCATCTCCCTCACCCTGATGAAGAAGCACTGTCTCCATCTTTGGCCCCCAATGTTTGGGTTCTTACAGGTCTCTTCCCCACATGGCCAGCTGGTCTGACACACACATTCTCGCGCTCCCTATCTCCCTCCATCTGCTCCTCTCCTGTATTTACAGCCACACATTTCCCCCTGCGTGCTGCCAGACTACCTGCCAAGTGGGAAAAATACTGGATGCTTTATCTCTGTTTCCATCCTATGCAGATGTCCAAGGTGGATAAGTGCAGATAGGTTTGGAAACGAGGGAGGAATTTTGTCCATGATTGAAAACTGTTTGACTTGTTGGTTTGGTGATCTAAAAAAAGTGCCCTGACCCTTCCTTTCTCTCTCCATCATGCTTATTTATCTAAATAAAGATACACATTCAAGAGATGCTGCAGCCTTACCTACTTTTCATCCTGATTGAGGTCAGATAACAAAATTTGGTGTGACCATGTGGAATGGGAAGACAGCCCTGTGGCTGCATTTTAAAACCTCACTGGTGGGAAATTCAACATTTCTGTGATGGAGCAGTCAAGCCTGATCAAATTCTCTCATCTGTATGAGTTTGTTTTTTCCTTAACAGGGAGACTTACCATAAGGTTCTGGTCCTGGAGAAGCTTTTGTCAACTCTAGAAAGACACAAAAGGGAAGTAGATTATTATTGGTCCATAGGGATGTTTATGCTTTACTTCGAGGGGATAAAACATCAAAAGACTGAAGCACAGAAAAAAATGTCTTTGTTACATTGCTCATTTTCAGATCCCTGGATGAGATTTTCCAACTTTGGTGACAGCTGAAATGGATCCAAATAAAGATATAAATAAAATTCTAAAAGAGATACATGGGTATCTTTAACAGGAAAATAGGTGTTTTTCAGCGACAGGGACTTTGCTCCAGAACAATGTTCAACCAGGTACTAGAAGCCTGGATAAGAAGTGTTACTAACCATGTTTTTTTTTTTTAAAAAGAACAAGGATTTTAAATCTATCAATATTAAAAGTCAACTTAGATTAATCTTCTTCAAGCCAGAAAATAAATTGAGTTATTTACAGTGACTGAGTATTAATGCAAATAACAATTCTGGCCCGGTGAGTCAACCTGAGTATTTTATAGAACCCTGGCAGAAACACCGTGTATTTGGTCAAAGTCTGACATAAAACTCCTGCGACTGCTCTCTGGCTCTCAAACACTTTCCAACCAGAGATAAAACCAGCAGAGGAAGATGTTTAATAAAGGTAATTCATGTCTTCCACCAGCTCCTGGGGGAAATATGTGGCCCTGCTTAATAGCCCACATTTTTTACCTACCAGTTGTTCACTTTGTTTATCTACAAATTATTAATGGGATGAGCTGTTTGTGTCTGCGGAGACTTAGAAAAGCAGTGGTGAGAACACTGAAACCAAATTAACCCAGAAAGAGCAATAAACGGAGAATAATCCAGAAGGAGCTCAAACACTCTGGTGAGGAGAAGCAGAACAGTAATTCTCTCTAACACTGCAGCTGTTTTGACATAAAACGTGATCATTTGATCCGTTGTAACAAGATTATTGAGACAGTTTTTAATAGTCTGCCTCCATGAAGCCTAACAGAGCCTCAAAACAGCTCCCTTTCTCTCTTCCAGCTCTTTTCAATACAACTCAACCTGCCAGCTGTGCACTGTTGCTCCACAGTGTTTCAGAGATGAGAAAGATCAGAAGAGCAGCTGGCAGATGTGCTGTGAAGGCTGGTAGATGGAGTATGAAGCCTTGAAATTTCTGAATGGTATGGAGGCCAAAAAGTGCAGCTTTCTCATGGAGTAGAGTCAAAAGCAAAATATGGTTTTGAGAGGCAAGCTTTAAAAAAAACACACACACACACTGGCATGCTGCTGCTGCTGGTGGTGCACAGAAGGTCAGGGCTGGACCGAAGCACGATCCTGAAAATTTTCATCACCGACATGAAAAATTACTACCCCCCCCTTCCACAGTTTCATTGACGAAAGGCACCTTCACATTCATATACGTCTTCAGTTAATGAAGCTGCTGATTAACTTAACATTAAACAGATGGATGAATGAGTGATGAATGAAAGGATGCATGAATGGATTGCTGGCTGGATGATGGATGGAAAAGTGGTGGATGGATAGATTGAAAGCAAAGTTTCCCCTACCATTAAGATGGCACATGCCCCCCTTTGGAGGTCAAATGAATTTTGTGTTCTATATAAGATCACAGCAGAAGTAATTAAAGCTGGCTTCTCTAATAGATCACGTCTATACCTTTTATTAAACATACTTGACAGCCTTATGCTGTTTATCTTATTTTCATGATGGGATATCATTTCTGTCTCTACATGGTAGCATATTCACAATACCCCTCTGCTCAGAGCATTGCACACGGCAGAGTTCTGCCCCGATGCACACGCAAACGAGCACACCCTGGAAAGCAGACAATGAGTTGGAAGAAATAATGTAACAATCGCAGCCGAAGCACTGGATACATGGTTGAATTTATGGATGGATGAATAATTAAATGAATGGATTGATGCATGAATGTGTGAATGGATGGATGGGTAGAAGCATGGATTGATTGATGGATGAGAATCATTTGATGGGTGCAGAGATAGATAAACTCATGGATAGATAGACTGATGAAAGGACTCATGAATACATTCATGGATGAGACAAAACATGACTAATACTTCTAACCAACAGTGGTTAAAATAATGAACTTGTTGCTCTGATGGGTAACAACATTTAATTCCCCATAATAAAAAGGCCATGAGAGAAGAGATACAAAGGTAGCCAGGCACAAAACAGGGATTTGAGTGGTTGTCTCTGCTGCTCTTAAATTTATCACTTTGTTCTCTCTTCTGATTTCCCCAGCATACTAATCATGCAGCCCCCAACTCTCCCACCTTGATCAATCTCTGAAGCAACACCAAAGTACTTGCTGGCTGTCCACAATCAATCCTCTGATAATCACCACTTATCCTTTTTCTTCCAAGGGACTGAGCCAATTAAATCATCACTGTTGTCATTCAGTTGAAACACATTCACAGACACTCACCCTGTCTGCGTTTGGAACAACGAAATGAATAAACAGAAAAGGGTAATTGTGGTGTTTCTTCCGACAGAACCATAATCATCCACTGAAGACGGGTGTAGGCGAACCACGCAAGAGGAATGTGTCACAGAGACTCAATTTCATCTGTCTGTGAGGTTAGAGCTAGGTCACTGGAGTAAACAGTCTACCTTTACAAAGAAACACCCCCCATCTCTTCTTCTCTTGAGTAGGGACGAGTAATGACCGATGTGACTTTGCAGCGTCTGACATGAGAGTGCTGCAAAACCAACAAAGTCGCTCCCATTTGGTTTGTTCCCATAACTGTTGACATTGACACAAAGACAGAGCATTGATTATTCCTTTCACATACTCTGTCTCATGGAAAAGCTTTCAAAAAGATAAATGGGATTCCTGGCAATGTCACAGAATATTAAGATTCACCCAAGGAGGGAAGAAAGAGGAATCGCATGAGTTCAAAGGAAAAACTGACCGCACATCTGCTGTGATTTACTGTTTTCTATCTGAAGAAATTCAAAGAAGAGCATCTTATTAAGTCATCCACATTACTTACTTATGCACAGGAGGGTTTGAGATGTAAAGAGTAGACAGAAAGACAGAAAGTCTTTCTACCTCAAAAGCAGAAGTGACTTTGTTTACCTTCCACAGATTATTTATAGTCTCAATAAAAGAGGGGAAAGAGTCTCATTTGAGGGAACACTTCAGTTTTAATCCATCACTGGTTCTTACAGATGAAAGTATGAATGAAAGTTTGCTGACAGACTCTTTTCAGTGCATTGACAGTATTTACAGTCCAAACTGTAATCACAGAAGAAGAATGCAGATGGAGAAAGAGGATGAGGTTTTAGAGCAGAAAAGGCCTCATTGGTCCTATTTTCTCAGATTACAAACAGCAGAAGTTTATGTTTGCCTTTTGCAAAGATCAGATAGGGTGATCAGAAAATGGGCTCAAGTACTTATTATCTGATTAACTTCATGCATATGGTTACAGGTCTCATAACCAGTACACTGAAGTCCAGCAAAAGCGTTTTGATATTCATTTCAGCTTAATCAACGTCATACAGGTTGGATCTCAAACTGAAAAAGAGAAAGGGTCCAGCTCCTCACTCAGAGGCAAATTCACAACAATTAGAGGGAAAATGTCAGGATTTGCCAGGCTACTATATAACATTGGTTTGTATGGTCCATTTACTTTACAGAGTTGCACCACTGAATTGATAGACTATCTCTTCAAGCAGAGGCTAAAGCTTTATTAGTGTGACCGCACCGCTGGTTATCAGGATAGAGTTCAGAGGTCAAAGCAGGGCAGGCGTGTAATCTGTGTATGTGTGGGTCTCTGTTAAACCACTGGCCCAGCTTTTAAAGCCTCTTCTCCTCCTTTCTCTCCTCTTCTTTCCACCATTGTGCCCCGTTAAAAAAATATTGGATAAAGTTGTAAGCAAGAGGACGGGATGATGTAAGGAACTGTAACAGTATCTCTGCAGTGTTTCTGACATCAAACATGTTATTGCATGAAGCTTGGGCTGTGCACACTCATAGGGTTTGTTCTGTCGTAACAAAAAACTCATCTTCCTAGATGAGAGGGGGAATGCATTTGGCGTGCAAACAAAACACTGACATTATGTGTGCTGCAGGTGAGCACTCTGCTGTTTGTTTTGAGTGTCGAGAATGGAAATATGAGTTTGCCAGTCAGCGCTACGGTTGGTGAGCATCCCCCTGCTGACACAGGCAACACACTGTTTTGGTGTTAACAGTGAGGAGTGAGGAAAAGACCAGTGCATAAACAGCTACACCTACATGTTCTGTGTGGACATGTGACACTCTTTCAGGCAAGGACAAGCAAACAGGGAGGGGTGAGAAACACGGTCAGTTTATGAATAGAGACTGAACTTTGCATGTGCTTGAAATGTTAATAGTAACTGAAAGGTTACTGCTCAGGACAAGCCATTAAAAAAACACGATAATTAAGTGAGAAACGTGAAGACCAGATTACACAAATTTGCATTTTACACAGGTGTATCGTAGGCAGGTCTTAAGTAGAGCTTCAAAATGCAGAAAGAAAAACAGGAGTAAGAATGAAAAAAAAAATTTTTCATTCAAAACCGTCTTTAAACTCAAACAAACTTCTCATCAGCTGTCCAGGTGTAGAAATGGAAATCATTTTCAGTCAATTACAAACATAAATATCCAAACACATATTTCATTTTAGTGGATCAGTCATTCTTAGAACTATCTCTCAACATCTCTTCTTTTACCAAGAAGCCTGATAATTTCCTCGAGTATAGGATCCTTTAATTTGGAATGAGCTGAGATAACCTTGGTGAGTGCATACTGCTATTGATTTTTCTGCGAAACCAAATGGATTAAACTGACAGCTCTGAGATATGCACTTGAGCCAAAGCAAGTTTGAATTCTCTCTCTCTTTCTCTCCCTTCCTCTCTCTCTCTTCTGCGAAAATACAACAAAAGACTGTGCCATTCTGAAGGCTTTATGAATTATGTTAAAAGTGAGAAATCAATGCTGGATAGAGCTAAATGTATTCATCAAGATTTCTATATAGTCCAGGGATAAAGGAACATTACCATTCAGCACTAGATTGTCGAGAGCACTTAAATAATTATCCCGCATCAACACGCTTTTCCTGCTCGGCGTGATCAAATCAGCCAGCTGGGAACGTTGCAATGCACTCCATGCATCGAGCAGTAAAGTCAGCTATGTTACAAACAGATGTTTACATGCAGGCTGCTCTGTGCTGTATGTGGATATACAGAGGTTGCAGTGAACCAGAATCTCTGCAGCTAATTTAATTTTAGAGCTGACATCAAACTTTTTAGCATAATTTGACTGAAATGAAGTGACAAGCAAAGCCTTCAGGGAGAGGCAGCGTTTGACTGGTTGCTGGGAAAAGAGGGAGCTTGGTGGCACCCTGATAATCCAAACTGCAAACATATAAAGCTCCTTAAAATCACAGGAGTATGGCTGATAAGACAAGTTAACAGCACGATAAACCAGCAAATTTAAACCATATGTCTTGACTTTACTCCAATACGAGTAAGGATGCTTTTGTAAGAGGTGATGAGAAGAAAGTGAAAATGAGAAACACTTCAAATGATGGTTTCAAGGATAGTTCAAGCAGACTGAAAAGCCAAGCTTGATCCTTAGAAGACAAGCTGTTCTTAACACTAGCCTCATCAATTCAATTAACTTTTATTTAGATAGCATCAAATCACAAAACTAACACAAGTCTACCTTCTTTCATCTTCATCTTCACATCCACTTGGCATATGGCACAATGGGCATTACATTTAAACTATATTAGTTTGTCTACACTTACTGCTTTCCCTACAAAGCAGGGAAACCACAATGTAATCCATCTCCACCCCTGCTGTGTCTGATTTGATCAGTGTCATATGTACAACCATGTTGCTTCAAAAAGCTGGCTGGATGTTTTTAGTGCTTAATGTAGAGTGATTCTGGGTGCAAGTGTTCGAAGTCTTGGTTTATAATGTTTTGGATTGTGTCAAAGGTTGTGTGTCTGTAGATTCAAGAACTTATGTCAGCTAAAATTGCAGCCAACTTTGGTTTTGGGTTATGGATTATTGGATGTTTACTAAGAATTTTGAAGGTTCTTTGTTTGTTTGTATCCTACCATTTCCCATTATTTTATCAAAAAACTCCCATTACTTTAACACCTGGTTCATGTTGCAAGAGCTGTTGGATGTAACATACACAGTTGTGGTCGGGATTGCTATTGAATGAGAAATTAACACAATGTAAAACTATCTTTGACAGTTTTGGCTCTTCATTCAGTCCAACGGCTCACATGAGAGGTGAGGTTGCACCTGGTCTAATGGTCAACATACTTGCTACCATAATGTTGCTGTTCAACTCGCTTCTAATCTTTAACAAGCCTAAAACCAAACCCCATCACTTTGGCTGCATTCACAGTTGCTTCTCTTGTTCCAATTCAGATATAATTATTAAACACTGTCACATTATCCCTTGGCTTGTTTGATTTCATGCTAAAATATTGTAAAGCAAACTAACATTCACATCATCCTGGGAATGGGGTCTGAGTTCATCACTGCTGGTTAACAAATAAAATATTCAAGGGTTGGCCTGTGTATCATGGAATTCTAGTGTTTTGAGTCACACTGTAATTGTGCAACTTTAAGTGCAGACTTGTGGTTTCCAACATACTTTGAATGCCGATTTGCAGTGTTTCAGTTTTATCTGTTCTTTTTTTCTTCATTTAATAGATTTATCAATTCCTATTGGCTATTGCTTAACCATGTTTTGTTCTTTTTTACACAGATGATGATGAAGGAAGTCCACTGGTATCACCACCTGCTGCATTTATTTAATACTTTTTATACCCAAGCCAGTCAGTTTCTTTTTTCTCTTAAAAGTATATGTCTGAAATAGCGTCTCTCAGGTGAAGCATCTCATCTCAGCATCAGGTGGGCGCAATACCTGCAGGGCAAAATGAAATAGAGTCCTGAGTTATGTACAGTCCTCCAGTCCTGCTCTTGGCTGAACTGTTGCCAGTTTTCTCCAGGGTCAAATCTTTACTTTACTCACCAGCAGGAAACCAGTGAGTTTTGTTTTTTCCTGAGTATGTGAAAGCACCAACATCGTGGCTGAGCTTTCTCTGAATCTTCAGTTTACCTTAACAACCTCATGCTCTAAATAAGCAGGTCACTCACATCAAACAAAGCCTTCAGCTCGTGTACAGGCGTTGACCTCTACTGCTGGCTTATGGGTAAAAATATAAGGGAAAGCTCACTCGATATCAACATAGAGAAAGACATTTGGATACATACTTTTAATCACTCATATTTGATTGTGAAGTCTGTGTTACATAATTGCCTAACCTGATTTTAAGTCAAACAAAAAGAAATGACGTCTCAACAAAAACACACGGGAGTCATTACAACTGCTTCATTTTCCAGCTATGTTTTTTCTTCATTGTTTTTTTCAATGTGGTCTTAAAAAAAACACACTTAATTACCTGCTTACAGCAATTCAAATTTAATAGTAAGCAGAAATTATGCAACAACAAAATGACTTCTTCAAGGACATATCCCTTAACACATGTAAATTAAGGATTTGATTTTTGAGCTCTGGACTCCATCCATTTTGCTTTCAGAATCCCGTCCATGCTTTCCATTAAGCTTTGATTTCCCCAGGGACACTCCTTTTAAATGGCAAGGCTTTTAACACCAGGGACCCATTTTGTTGACAACTGCAAACAAACTAAAATCTGTAAAGCACAATCAAGTGACAAAAGTGAAAAGCTCATTTCTTTCTTTGGAACAAACACGTTAATTCATCTCAAACAGCTGCGTGCGTTCGAAGGATCCTGGGGCGATGGTAATCTAGAGATTTGAGGAGGAGGTCTGTGACTACAAGGGCGTCAGATTAGATAGTAGATGGAAGAGAAAATGAATATGGAGCATAACCACTCAACAGGCAAGCTTCTTAACTATCAATCTGTTCCAGCAGAGCTCATTTGGGGATGATTTGGAGAGGAATGAGAACATTTTTTACTTTGCCAAGCTAGCCAGGAAATCAGACAAATGAAAAAGATCAGGGCTTTCTTAGAGCTGAGGGATGCCGTCTGCTTTACTTTCAGACTGATTTCAACCAAACTTGGCCCTGGATAAGTGAGTAATGCTTCTGTTTATTCAGTACAGTGTGGGTTTAATGTGATGTTTCATGGACACTCGAATAAAAACGTCAGTATCCTGCAGGTAATGTTCTCAATCTGTTATCCTGACTGTGGTTCATTGCTCTTACATCATGTCATGTCAAATGTTTGTGTATCCTGTCAAACATTTACCTGTTTGAAAAGGGTGTTTGAAAAAATGTCAAAGTCTTAAAGTTCTCGGTTTTGTCTTAGTTATACAGGAATTAGCAACAAGCCGTCAACATTCTTGAAGGATTTTGTTGCTGTAGTTGGTTAAAACCAATCACAAGCTTATTTGAAAGTGATTGTAATGTTGCATCCAACTTGGAGAAGAGTTATGTCCAATGTGAAGCTAAGCCCTGGATATGTTACACCTGGGTGCATCATTCATGCCTAGAAAGGTTTAAGACGGACTTATCAATCTGTTCGAGGTTTCCTTAACCATTTGTACAAACTCATCTTGATGCAGTAGCTGTTGGTAAATCATATGTTTGGAAATGGATCTTGTTAAACAAAGCTACTTCTCTTCATAATTATTTATCAGATCTTTCTCTTTTATACCATTCTTTCACATTTCTCAAACCCCCACATACCCCCAGTCACTCATCTGTTTCCATTCCAATACCTCACTCTGCCCATCCATATTCCCTCTCATTAACCTTCCCCTCTCTCTTTTTGTCTCGCTTTATTCAATCCCATCTATACCATCTGTCTTTTTTTTCTAAGGGCTGTCAGGCGACTGTAATTGACTCTATTACAAAGTCTTTTCATCCTCATCCATTTCCATTTCCAGCCCACACCAGCCTAAATGGACAACTCGCTGTCCCACATTTGCTCCACAACTTAAATCCATCCATCCTCAACAACCAGTCGTCCTCTGATTAATCAAACCCTTAAACCAAATCGTTATGGCTGGTGCTGTACAGGTTGTTGTGCGTGTGAATGTGTTTTTTCTTTTCTTGCACTATCTTATGGAGATTGGATTGAGGATTGGAGCCTGATTGGCAGCTGTGGACCAATCAGGAGTGGTGATTTGGTGCTTCAAAAGGCTGACTGGAGTGAACTATCAAACGTTGTCTGTGCTTGATGTGAAGTAATTCTGGATGCAAGTGTTAGTAATCTTGGTTTAAAGTTTAAAGCGCCTCTGACAAGGATTATGTAAAAGGTTGTGTGTCTGTAGATTTAAGAACTTGTGTCAGCTAAAATGGTAGCCAACTTTGGTTTTGGATTGGTGGCTCTGGTTTTGGGAAAGCCCTTTGTTTCATTTAGTTTAGTCAGAATTTTGAAGGTTCTTCTGTTTTTATTCATACTACTATCTTATTAAAACACCCCCATTACCTTAACACCTGGTTCATATTTAGTTTGTTGCCAGACTTGAACATCTCCTCCTTTAACATCAGTCAATGACTCAATCTAGCAAGTCTCATGCAGACACTAAATATTCATTTTCTGTCTGTGGGGTCCAAACAAGTGTCGACATTAGACAACTTGCAATCAGGAATCACTGTCATCTCAAACTTATATCAATGTAACTTTTATTGAAGTTTGAAACAAAAACCTATAGCAACAGCAAAAAAGAGGCATTGGCAGAGGAGATTTGTCAAGTTTTTCATGGGCACAACCCACATGCCAACATGCTCATCCCACACATACATGTTCCTTATAAATATGGCACCATTTTGGAGTGCAGTTGGCCCAGCGCTCCATGAGGTTTGCCCCCTGCTAAGGCAGCAGGGGTTCAAATCCAGCCAGTGACCACTTTCCTGCACGTCACTCCCCATTCTTGCCCCCTTTCCTACACTATCCACTGTCCCCCTCTGTCACATTAGAGGCATGAAAATGTGCCAAGTTTATCTTTCTCTGCACCTTATTGTCAATAACTTTGTTCAACATCTACCTTCCAAGCTTAAAAAAGACAGGAAAGGACAGGATAACCTCTTTCTGGTGCTTGTTTTAGCTTTTATAGGTCAGACAGACATAAGTATGGATTTTGGAGTGTTTAATAACCACCAAAACTTCTTGCTGCAGCTTTAAACAGTTAGATCCACACTTCTACAGTTGCAAGCAGCAGTTTTTAGATGTCCTGGAGCCCCACACCCCAAATTAGTGAAGGTTGAGAGCTCAACAAAATAAGTGGTTGCCGTAAACTTAATGGCCCTTGTTGAAACTCAATTAGATGCTTGCATACATATCATTAATGATCAGTCCACTAGGTTTCATTTCTTACAAAAAGTGCTTCCAATAAACCAGCAAGGGTCGCATCTGGCGAACACTTATGTACAACTGACTGGTTTCCCAACACACCATGTTTCACCTCGAACAGCAGGTGTCTCTTGGCATTAGAGGAAGATGTGTGACACCTCAGATTGCCTAAAGTCGCCCAACCAGTCAATACTAAATCAAACATCTTTGGATAGAAGAGCTATAGCTTCCTTTCAGGTATAAAAAGGTTTGTGATGTTATTGGGAAGCAGAATAGGAGGTTAAGACGAATAGGATTTTCTGATAGTTTCAAACAAAACAACATACTTTTCTTGTGAAACTCTGATAACAGGAAGGATTTGCATTCGTCAGAATAACTCTTCTTTTTCCAGGGATCTATTTGCACGTAATGTTACAAAAAGAAGTTTTTGCATGGCTCCATAAAGTCTTATCTTACTTTCCCTGCATCACATTTTCCTTGACTATTTCAACATTTCTTGGCTGGATTTTTCTGTGCATTCAGGCTTGCTTGAGAGATGAAAACCTCAACAGTAATGTCAAAATGAGCCTTATGAGGGTTTTCCAGTCAGACTTGGCTGGGCCCGCAAGCAGAAAAACACAATGGTGAAAGTAATTTCTTTGCCTCCTGAATCTCAATGCACAGAGTGTCTGAGCCGCTCAGAAATCAAAGTATTGTTACATCTCCAAGATTCACATTCTGACTGCTGGAAAGCCATTACAGCACACATGCAGGGATGTGACTACAAAAAGTGCCATCTTCACTCTTTTTACGGCGTCTTCTAATCATGCTGATAAGATATTTCACTTATTCTCTGCAATAAAGATACAAACAGAGCTCAGCACTCATTTTCACTCTCCTCACTGGGAAATCCACCATCTAAGTGCGGCTTTTATTGAGTTGGTTATCTCCCAGTAACTCTGTACACCCAACATTTAATTGCCTTTCTGACAAACCACTTTGGGTTGTGATGAACAACCTCAGCTTTCTTCTTAATATGTTTGTTTTTGAAGAGAGATATTAGCTCAGGAAAGATCGTCAACAAAGGTAATAAAAAAGTTCCTTCATGTCATAATCATTTTTCAAACAATCTCATTTGAAAAAAAAAACACAAAAACCTTGGCTAATGTCCCTAAATACACTCCATATACAGGCAGATGTACAGATAAGCATGAAAAAAACCAAGACTGATAGAGGAAGACGTACTGATTCATCTCCTGCAGAGTGACGTTAGACACTAAAACATTTCAAAGCCTGAGAAGCAGCTCTCTGAAGAATATTACAGCCTGTTGTTTCAGTGCAAAACAAGCCAAACCTCTTCTAACTTCAAAAAGCATAAACAGCAAAGTAATGAGCATAAACTTTGCTCCAATGCACAGATGTTTTTGGTTTGGAAATGGCTCATCTCTGAGTCTGTTTTATGTGACTGTCTACAATGTTGACAGGTTCAATTTCATTGTTCTACAGTTTCTTCCTTTAGGCCACAAACATCAACATGACAAGAGGCTTTCAGTCGTGTTATGTGTGTGGTATAAACTGAGGGATATGGGGGGGGGGGTCGTTTTTTCTAAGTTGTTGTCCTTTCCATACAGGCTGCTATTTGACTCAATGAGCAATTATTAAAGATTATAAAGGCACTGAATTGACAAACAACTTCATGAGGCTTCCAGTGCCAGCATTTAGCAACGGTGAGCTACATTCATTTCCAGATGCATCCTGCTCTCTTTGTTACCATAACATTTGGAATACAGGTTGCAGAAGTTTATAGCCATGGTATTCAACATAGCTCAAATTCATGACTTAACTGTCCATTACTGTGTCCCAAACTGGATACTTCCCTTGGTACACTTACATGAAGAACATTGCCCACACTATGTAGTTTATAGTTAATTTTTTTATTTCATCGTGCCATGAGGTGCCCCGCCCTCATGGGCTTACATGACACTTAAATAATGAACAAAAATGAACAATTGAGCAAAAACTGAGAGCCTCACATCACCGTACCAATCAGCTGGACAAAAATCTAATTTAAAACAAAGTTGCCTGTTGGTCAATCAACCTTACAAGTTCACAATACAGCAATTTTAGTTAAACAAACAAACAAAAAAATGAAATTTAACATAAAAAGTCCTCTTGAAAGGCACTCAGAACAAATTGTGCATGTTGAAACACTGTGTTAACAGAAAATGTACATACTAGAGCAGTGCACAACTTTTTTTTTTTTTTACATGGTAGTGTTGTCTCAAATCAAATACTGCTGCCTCACACTTAAGGGAAATTAAATCCCACAACAATTCACTGGTGTTCTTCTGCTATTCATTAATTGCAGCGTTCATCCATTGTTTGAGTCGCTCCCACCCTCTCCACTATCTAGCCAAGATAACGATCGTTGAGGGTGAGAAGTGCACAGAATTCCCACTCAACTTTTGGGTGCACCATTCACAACATTTTTCCATAATGTCAGTGTGAACTAGGGCTTAACGATATGGACTAAATTGCACTTCTCAATATGCATACCAGATATTTTGGTTTAATACAAAATGACTGTGGGTTCAGTGAAAACTAGGCAATTTTTCAGAAAAATAAAAGCATCATGATACAACAGGATGTGGAAAGTGTGGTTTATTGATTAAAACTCACTGTCAGTTATCAATGTTAACAGAAAGTCACTCATAATCAGGCTTAGCTGTCCATGCAGGGTGAGTGGGGTAAATCTACATCTTTGATACTGTTGATTTTGTGATATCAGTATCTTGAATGTTCATATCTAGATACTGATATGATAACGATTTTGTTTTTCAGCCCCGCAAGTACTCTGTCAAAATAAGAAGTCTGAGTCCAGGAGAACATGATTTGAGACAGACAAGCTGAAGAATGAGAGAAAGGTGCAGTTGGCCTGTCATTTTAAGGATATTTAGCCTGTTCTGAATTGTATGGTGCTTAACTGCACTACAAATGGATTTTTTGTAGGTAACTTGAAGTAACTTTATCAACCCAAGACTAAATTTAGACCCTAGCATTGACAGATGAAACCGACAGTCCCCGGTGAGAGTTTTTGTGGTTGAAAAAAAACTTAATTATCAGATTTATAAATACTGTTTGACTAAGACTGTGATAGTTTTGACTCACTGACGATTGGTGAGTGCGAAAAGACTCATATCACCCAACATCTACATCTACCCTAACCCTGATCATGAAAGATTTTTAGAAATACATTGTCTTCAACCAATTCTGGTGGCAAGATCAATATTGTGAAACATGGTGAAGTGGTTATATTGTTCAATAACATTTTTGTTGTTGTCTTGTAGGAAATGATCTCACGTAGTGCTCACTCGAACATGGTATTAATTTTAAACAATTTGTAATTCCTTGATTTTCTTCAATATCTTTCACCAAAACAACGTGAAAAATCCTATTTGTGCTGACAGCTTAAAAACAGAGTTCTAGTGTAGTGCAAGAAAGCATTAAGACTAATACTTCTTTAAAGCAACTTCTGAAAGTCAAAAAAGTAAAACACATGCAGGATCAGGTCCCCATGACCAACACTTTAATCTTTTAACATCTGCCTTATGCTGCTCCACACATTGTTCCTCTGTTCTCATTCTTTTTATGTACCCGGCAGCAGTTGACTTTTAGGAGTCTAAAGCCGTAAATTAGGACACAGTGCTGTTAGCCAGTGACCTTGTCAGACTGATCTTGTCCTGCAGTTGTGGAGCAGGTGCACTGAAACTCCCAGAGCAGTCTCACACCTCCCTTTTACTCCTCCTCTGACAGATGCAACAGGTAAGCTAGCACTGCTACAAACAAGAAGCTAACAAGCTCCAAAAGCACAGCGCACACAGAGGGATTAATCTTCTAATATCTTACCCTCCATAAGCTCCGAACGTAAAAGCTCTTTTCCTCTGAGGCATCCCGTTCAACGGCTGAGGAGGCTTCGCAGGAATCTGTGCTGTTTGCAACACGAGGCTAAAGAACAACAATCATCCCCTCCTGCTTTTTCTATCTCTCTGTCTTTCCTTTCTTTCTTCTCTACCTCTTTTCCCCCTCCTCGTCTCAGCCCTCATAGAGTGCAAGTGTGTGTGTGTGCTTGTGCGTGTTTATTCCATGTGTGTGCGCACGGTGGCCCTCCCTCCCCGCGTCTCCTCTCTGCTTCCTGACTAAGTACCTCCTATCTCCACTAGATTAAGAGTAAAGGTGCGTCCAGCTGTCCTGTCGTCCTGGAAACAAACAGGACAATTTTCTGCGGTAAAGTCTTTCTCATTTCCAGGAGGAAGGCGACACAAAATCCTTGATTTCCTGCTTGTGTCCTATAAAAGCTACCTCCCTCAGAAGCCAAACCCTGACAAGCAATTCTCATGATGTGAATCCTGAGTGCTCTTCACTCAAGAATGAGTCCACAGGGGAATAGGTATGTGGACATGAAGAGGGGACAATACACTTCATGGCTGGAGGGAGAGAAAGGATTTCTATTCTCCGGGAGAACTTTGATTAGCATGGTATTTTTCAATTTAGCTCTGACATTTCTTTGATATTGTTGTCAAGGTCTGTGCTTTGTTATCAAATCTTTTATTTCTTTTGACATAAATTGAAAAACCATACACCATACTGGATATCTAGAACAGCTGTCTCCCTTGGAGGCACATTGAGTCGCTCCCTTGAAAAACCTCATAAGGCTCATTTTGACATTACTGTTCACTAGTTTGCACATGCCAGCCTGGTGATGCTTATTATGGTTCCTTGCTAGACAAAACAGATAAGGCAAATGAGTAAACAACTCAAAGGTCTAGGTCTTAACACTTAGACCCTGATTCATCATTACAATGATGAAGACACTTACGAGTAACATGTTATCAAACTGTGTGAGTTTCACATTTGGTTGTTTTGCCTGGGGGATCCCTGGTTTACACAGATGTTGTTTTGCTACCACAGCCACTTTTGCTACTGGCTTAATGTTGAAATGGCTAAATTTCACAACTCCACATTGATGCTTTTTACACAGAGAGGTAACAAAGTCGTATCAGACACCTGTGCTCTTGTGCATTACGTGGTTGTTTGATGCTCTGTGAAACAAAATCGAAGGTAATATTCAACCATTTCTTGTTACAAAGTGATACTACTGGTGTTCTTCTCTCATCTTATAAGATATCAAGGATTTGAAATGTTATGATACCCATGTTCAGGATAGATTTCATATCTCTCTTCTCTTCAGGCTTCAGTTAACTGGCAGAAAATCAGTGTATTTCTAGAACTGCAAAGCCAATATGCCACGCCAGCTGATATTAGCCACTCTTGGCACGCATACTTTCACAATGTCATTGCTTTTAGAGCAACCATTCAAAACCTGATGATTCAAAACCAAACAGAGCGATTTCAATGTCAACATCAGAGGGAGCCAAATGAACCTGATGCACTGGCTGCTCTGTAAACGGAAAACTAATCCAGTCCAACTATATCTTGTAGATGCTAGGAAATTACCTGGTTGATGAGTCAGATGATGAGTCCCTCTGAGGTGGAAATGACCTGGAAAGAGGAAGATTATCTGATCTTTGCAGTTTCCTCAAGTTACCTGACCTATTTCAACCTGGTAATTCTGGCTCTGTGACCGACATTCAGAGATTCTGCTGTGATCACACTTTCCCCCTAAGAGCAGAGGAAGACATTTCTACCTCTGAGAACCAACAGAGCTTCTAACAAACTTCCTGCATTTGTATCGCAGAGAGATTCATCAAAGTGACACCTATATCAATTGGTGAAAGTGATCTTTCTGTCCCTCTGCTCCTCGAACATGGCAGACAATCTTATATCTCCTTCTTCTTCTTGTCTCTTCTAATTTCCCTTCCTCTTCATTTCACCTCTTGCTCTAATTTCTTCGTCCTCTCCTATGGTCCACCTTTTCTCCTCTGTGTCAGTTACACACTGTACCTGAGTATATTATTAAGTTTTCTAACATCCTGACGGTATATCCTCTCCTGACCCACAGGTCAAGTGCATTGATTGTCCTCTTGTCCCCCTCCTCATTAGAGCTAATGTCAGGGTGCTCCCAATGACTCCCATGTCGACCTTTTGTGATTCTATTAGGTCTGACTGGACTCTGTCCAGACAGGGGCGATAAATCAAATCAGAGGCTAAGCTGAGAGGACACAGTAATCTGTCATGGACATCCTCTGTGTCCCCACCAACGTCCTTCATCTCCTTTATTGACTGACAGTGATACCCACTGTCCTGCAGTGATGCCTTCATATTTTACTACTCTATATCAGCATCTATGTAGCAGTCATAAATTGACTGTAAAAACTGACCTAGAAACTTGGCAAGAGACTGAAACTTGTATTTTAAGATAAAGTGACAGCACTGCAGAAAAGGAGCAACAGGAGACATAGTTTCTGCTTTATTTGGGTCATAACCTCAGGGCTTCCGTCAAACTCATTTAAGCCTGAATTCAACAGTCGCTGATGCTCCTCTCCACAGCAGAAGTGTTTGGGTCTCTTTGTAAGTCATGGTTTTGAAACATGTAGACAGTTTCCAAGATTAAAAAACCTAATTCAATAATTTTCGCTCTCCCAACTCATCAAACTACTTGACATAACAGCTTGGTTAGCAGGTAACTTTCACAGGTGACAAGTAAAAGTACAGTTGGGACCTAAAAGTGAAGCTTCATCAAATTATTTTGGTTTCAATATCTTGCAACTCAAGTTTGTCTCAACTTTGGTGACCCCCGTAGATAATCTAACTTCATTTCTTTGCTAGTAGACCTAAGCCCCATTGAGAATCTTTGAGATGTGCCAGAGAAGACTTTGCACCGTTGCCAGACGCTCCCGTCATCAATTCAAGATCTTGGTGAAAAATCAATGCAAATCTGGATAAAAATCATATTGTGACATTGCAGCTTATCAAAGCTTATTGAAGCAATGCCAGAGCAAATGAGTGCTGTAATCAAAGCTAAAGGTGGTCCAAAGAAATGCTGGAGTGTGTGACCAACTTTTCTTTCTAGGCCAGGCAGTGTTGTAGAAAAGCTTTACGTATCATAAAGTCAAATACTCTGGTCATATTGAATCTTTGTTGTAGCAAGAGAAAGGTTGTGGCTGTGAGAAGGTTTAATTTTCAGGCACAGTTAACGTCTTCATCTTACGCTAATTCCTGCAACTCCTGAAGTTGAGAGATAAATGACTCTTTTCAGTAAATGATTCAGTTCAGTTTGTTCACCCAGAGATTCATTTGTTTTAAATGACTCATCACTAATGACTCATCACTGTTGGGGAAATCGTTTATAAGACAGGCTGGCACCTCACAAGTAACAAGTCCAACCTCCCTACATAGGTGAATGCCAAGACTTCTAATGACCACTCCCTTTTCTTCACTCCAGCCACTTGAGACGGATTTACTTCCATCCTAAGCTACTGCTGCCATTTTCTCTCCGTCACTCTGATCATTAAAGCGGTCTCACAGAGTATAAAAATAAGCGTATATATTGTTTAGAATGGGGGCTTTATAGCTCCAAGAGCCATGCACAAATCAATACACTGCACAGTGTGCCTATGCTTTTAAAACCACGGTGGGAGAAATAGATCTAAACTGCACAAATGTACTGTAGGTCAGGTAAAAGATCGATGCATAACACAATGGACTCACAAGTTCTGTATGTGATCAAACCACTCTTTTTCCACAGACTCCTCTTTGAAAGCAGAGGGAGGATGTGCACATGGGGGAAGGTATCCTATTTTCTAACCTACTGAGCTCCCTCTTGCATTTATCCTCCAGCTTTGGGTGCAGATTTATTGAAAAGCAATCAAAGAGTACTTTTACTGTACAGTCCACAGATAGATCTTTGTGTAATTAAAAGCAAACAGACACATGACGCATCCTCGGCCATCTCCATGTTCCTCGTCTGGTATTGATACTGAAATGACATGTCTGTACAAGATTAATTCCCTGAAGCCAGACATCTGCTGACGAACCTCTTTCTGCTGCCACAGTAATGTAGTTTCAAGAGCCATTTTCAAAGTGGCTTCTCTTCTGTGTCTCAAAAGATGTCCTTGGTAATGACATAGGACGAGGTAGAGAGAGAAAAAGCTGTTTACCCGCAGTGATTTGTGTGTGACAGGTAAAAGGGAAAAGGCGCTTTGGTGTAATTAGTCCACAGGTTGACTTAAGCATTCCTCTAAAGCAGGTCAGCCTTGACTTTGGTGGCACATGGTAGACAGAAATGCGAGGCTGCCCCCTGTGAAATGAGGACCAGACCACCCTGACGCACCGCTGTCACAGAGGTAGATAAAAACTCCACGAACAAACTACCTCCAGCTCAGGAGATGGTCACAATGCAGCAGAGCAGAGGCTTGTCATTTTATCACAGAGGGAGTTCACTAAAGACAGAATTGATGAATGTGCTGTGAGGGGGGAAGGTAAAATAAAGAGTTGCATTCATCTTGTTCACACAGCAGCAATTTTCCTCTGATGCCATGAGGTTAAAGTGGGCAGCAGAGCAGGGTGGCAGGTGACATCCGACCTGATGTGTTTAAGGTTTACAGCTTCGGCACTATGACAAACTCTCAGTGTTATAATACTTTTTTTGTTAATTAGCAACTTAAAAGAATTATGAGAGGGAGCTTTCATTAAGACATTCAAGGACATCAATGCCATTTGATAGCCTTCAATGAGGGTAGGGATGGTCATCGTTGGCATTCAGCCACCTTTAGTAAAAGATTATTGCTTAGTTCTTACTAAATATGAATCTTTGTTCAAGTTTTGCAATAAAATTCATCTTTGTTTGGTATAAGAACAAAAAAAGAATATGCTCATTTTCTGGTATCTGTCAAGACTTTGGAAAGTGTTGATGTCTGAAATAGTTTATTTGATTTCCGTTTTTGGCATCTTATCAAACACTTTGATTGCTACAGCCAAACTGTCTAACTAGAGTGTTAGCACTCCTTATTTGCCGACTTGCCTGCTGCTTTCTTGTAGTTTTAATTCCTCTACAGTCTGCTTTAGGAGTCTAAAATCTAGGAGACTTGGATAAGTGAGGGACTCATGATTGCGTGAAATGTATACTACAATCATGGGTTATGAATGTAGTTAAAGAATCAAGTAAAATGCACAAAAGTTTTACCCCATTACTTTAAAACAAATAAGCATACGTAACTTTTCTGATGTGACTATTGTACATCTGTAATGCTGAACAAAACAAATTTCTCCACAGGGCACAAATAAAGTCTTGTCTACTGTTTGAGCTAGCAACAAAGTAAAGCACTCATTACATTAAACATGACCGAAATCTAAGTACAACACAAGCTCAAAGGGACCCTCTATTTATGTCCAGTATAAGAGGCAAATCACCTTAGTTAGGGCTAAGGGGCAGTTTACATGGACAACAACAAAGACAACAGTAACTCTAAAGTAATTCTAAATCTACTGACCGCCTTTCAACAAGATGTGCAGATTGCACCATTTTTTCAATCAGTAAAGAAGCATTCATTACATACGGCAGATGATCCGCTCACCTTTTCTTCGACCTCTAAACTGCTGTCTTGGATGCGACTCCTACAGTTACATTGCTAACTACAGGCCGGCCATGCTTATTACAGTGCTTCAATCCCTCAGCGTTTCCATGTTGATGCAGGTTTTCTTTGTCTGTTATTTTTGCGTTTTCAGGTGAAACACTAGTGAACGTCGTGTGAACCGGGTCTAACAGTGACTGGTTGAATGCTATTACAGGCTTTAGTGACTTTCTGCAGATAGCTTTCTGATTTTAAGTGTCTGTTTTCCCTTTGTCTTCTCTTCAATGATGTAGATGGGAAATTATCACGACCATTTAGCATTTTTCCAGCAATCCAGTGACACAGCTTTACGGTTAATCATGTTACTGGAGCTTTTTCATCATGAGCCTTTAAACTAATATCGCTTCCATCTCTATGTGGTAATTATGGAAAGAAAAACATGGGCATTAGTTTTGCCGTCTGGGTTTTCCAAAGGGAGAAACACACAGGCAGAAAAGAGAAAGAGCTTCTATTATGGTTTAGATTGGAGTTGCCTCAACCCATTTTCTGTATAATGTAATATAGATTAGCTGATATACTGCGAGATGAGCACTAACACCCCCATAAAGCTGCCATCCAAACAGCCGCTCTCTCTGCAGGTGAGACCTGTTAGTAAAGCCTCCATTGCTGCAGCTGCTGCTCCTCCAATGTGGGTCTTAAGGCTAAGGAGCCATTACACTGTAACAGTACTTCTTTTTTCCTCAGGGAACAGCAAAGCAGGGCACAGACACATGAAATATTCACCGGCTGTGGACACAGCTCCTCATCCCTGACAAGATCACAAGGACAAGCAGCTCTGCCTGAGTGGCCCAAAATGCCAAAATGTCATGTCTTCATTTCCTTTTGGCTGGATTGTGAGATGTAAACGATGCACTTTGGTGTTTTTTAACACCAGTTCATCATGTCTCTTTCTCATTTGGACTCCTCTTCAGCACTCTTCATCAAGCTGCACAGTTTATTTAGGTTTTAAAGAAAGACATAAGAATCCAAACAAAAAATAATGAAGTCATCTTGGAGCAACACCACCCCTCTCTGTTAGCCAGAGGAACTACTTTTCATGCTCTGGAGCTGCTGAGAGTCTCAGGGGTGACTTGAGAGCTCTGTTTGACACAGACAACTTTGAATTTTAGGCAGATAGACTTCACTGCCTTTTGAGCAACAGAGCATGCTAAGTATAATGAGTTTCACAGCACGGAGAAAAGAGAGAATGACTCAAGGAGCACTGAAGGGTTGTCTCCTTTTATCTTCATGGCACGGTCCATTATTCAATTTCAGGTTGTGGGCATGTCACCGGACAGTAGAGTGGGAAACTTATGGAGCAGAAACTGGTACTAAAGAGGAAGCTATTGTTCCATAACTACATGCAACAAACGAGATTGTCTTTCCCTTTTCCACAAATTGCAAGAGTGAGATTACGGGGGGTGCTGGCATTGTATAACTCCCTCATCAAAGACGGAGAGATTCCAGCCGGAACTCGGGAGACTATTCTCGTCCTCCATCACCCAGCCCCTCTAGATCTGGCTGTCATGAATTTCACAACTCCTCTCCAGGCCATGATAACAAGAGAAGGAGGGAGGCGGGGGCGTCGCAGAGAAGAGAAAAAAAATTAAGCAGACAGAAGAAAAGAAAGAGGGTGTGTGTCTGAGACAGGCGACGGGGGGTTGTGTGTAAAGATAAGATGATTAGGCATTATGGGACACAGTTGCCTTTTGTTTCTGCTCTTGCCATGTTGATGCACCCCATGTACAGTCATGTGTAGCACTCTGGAAGGGAAGGGAAGGGGAGACAAAGAAGAAATATGAACACAGATCACGCCAACTGAGCGGGAGATTCTGTGGATGTGCCCCCTGAGAAATGGCGAGCGAGGGCACAGCGTGGCAATTCACAGCGCTGCTACACACACACACGATCTCAGAGAAAACCCCCAGCAGGACACATAACTTCTCCTCTGGGGCGAATCTAGGAGCAGGAGCCCATTAGAACAAATAACAGAGAGATGCAGAGAGAAGAAAGAGAGGCGAGGGGGAGAGAAACCAAGCTTATTTTTCATGTAACAACGAGTGAGTCAAGCAGGAGGAGAGAGCCCCCGTGGGCCACATCCTCGGATTAATGACTTTGCAGACGGAGAAGCAACAGAGACTCAGTTAGAGGCTGACTTTGATTTATCCACATGAGAGGCAAAAAGAGAGGCCGAGAGGAGGCAGGGAGAGATTTCTAATCATGCAGCCTCATCAAAATGATCATTCATGCAGGCTTCAGGGCTCGTCCACAGTCAACAACCTTCTGACCTGCTCAACAACTGCCATTAGAGGTCCTTTCACTTCAGGGACCTTGCTGTGGCAAAAATATGAAAAGGAAGGTTTTTCCATTCCAGGCTGACAGATATTGCACATTTTTTCAACAGTCGCAGATTTTAGAGGTCATGATTGTCAGAAAAAGGGAAGAGAATAGTGTAAGAACGAAAAAGCTCAGCTCGTATGTTGTGTTCCTGTATTTCTCTGTTTTTATGCATTTAGTTTGGATGATGATTGGATAAAATGAAGCTATATTCCAGAGCATATTTCTTGAAACTGTTAAGCAAAATCCCCCCAATTGTCCAAGGTGTTTGGGACTAAATGGATCATAAATAATTCAAGAGCCTCCAACTATAAATTTTAAGGGTTTATTCCTCTTCAAAGTAATCCAATCCAAGTCACTGTGACTCTGTAGGTGTCCTCTTCTATATTCTTTCAGCATATCGGGGGACTGTTTGCACAGCATATGAGCTGCATATTTTTCCTGTTATCCTCTCTATTGGAGTAACTTTAGAGTCATTGTGGAGCTGAGAAATGCCACAATAAAAGCCAAATTTCCTTATTTGAACATGTTTCTCAGAGCTCTTCTCAACTTGGCAGATTTCTTAAACCCTGAACATTTCTTTGCTTACTTATTCCTTTTCAAAAAACGGTGCATAAAAGGAAGAATCTTAGCTTTTCATGACTGTAGTTTGAAAAGCTATTCATCAAGATGGTTTTGGATTAGTTTATGAATTCATGTGTTGAATATATCCTCTGAAGAGTCAATTTTCTATAACCTGTGGCACATCAATTCAATGCTATTTGTTTAAACTGTTTTGTTCAACTCGGCTATGCTCAAAGAGAATGCACCACATATTAAATCCAACAAATAACAAGCAATTTCCTCCTGTATCTCCTTTTGAAAAAGATGTAGAGTCCCTGACTTTTCTGTCAGACAGGAGGACATGTCATTCAGAGCTGCTGAGAGCATGGGTGCTGCTGCTGTCTCCCAGCAACACATACAATGAGCCGTACTGTTCGTTTAGACTCTGTCCATGGTGCTGAAAGCTTTGAGCACTTAAAGCAGAGAGGATAATCTGATCATGTAATCCTTGTTGACATTAAATACAGTATGTGTTTATCACTACATCAATCACAGCGTTATGTAAACTAGCTGAACCCCTACTTTGAATCTTAATAATGACAATAATATGAGACTTAGATGCAGAGTTGGCAGGAGGAGTTTCTCAGCTGGGTTCGGACAACCTGAAATCAATGCTGCTGCCTTTTTATGAGCTCCTAAAACAAACAAGCCCATCAAGATTGATTTTTCCCCTCTAAAAATTATCTATTTTATGCCATCTTCATCAGATGCTGTGATTTACAGTACAAAGACTAAAGGAGCCTTTGGCAAAGATTCACAATGAGTTTGATCAGCGGTGCGCTCACCCCCCTCAAGGCCCAAATGTTTAAAAATGTGCTAAAGTGTCATTTTAACACACAAAACATGCAAAAGTGCCCTCTTGGAAGCCAAATGCATGCTTTAGTGCCCTCCTTGGAGCCAAACTTGCCCCAAAGTGCCATCTTAGGAGCCAAAAAGGATGATGAAATGCCCTCATGGTTTCCAAATCACACGCATCTGCTCCCTTGACTCGTTAAACATAATAAACAGTCCTTCTGGGAGCAAAAACTCATGCTAAAGTGCCTTCTTGGGAGCCAAAACACACAATTAAGTGCCTTCCTAGCTGGAAAATCACACTAATCTACAATTTTGGCTGGTTAAAACATAATAAGCTACTCTCCTAGGAGCCACAACATGAGCTTAGATGCTCTCTTCTTGGGGGCAAAAACATACAAAAGTGTCCTCTCAGGGCCAAAATACATGTGAAAGTGCCCTTTTTGGAGCTAAAATGTACAATGTGTGTGCCTTTTTTTTCTTTTTGCCCCTGCCCTTCAAAATGTCTGTGCACCCCACTGAGTTAGATGGTTATGAACTGTTTCAGAAGGTAAGATCGAACACTGTGGAGTTGGGGTTTATCACTTCAAGCTCTTAGAAAAGAACAGTTTCACCATTTATGCCAGCATTATATTTTAGGGTTGCATTTGCTGTTGAAGACACTTGTGTCATAAACAAGTTGCATTCTCCCGGAATCATAACTTTTGGTCAGGGTAATGTTCACTAGTGAGCAAAGTGACAGGTCCACTAGGTGTAACTTAGCTCTCCTGCATGGTCCAAGGCAAGTATCTTTGGAAGTAAGTTTGAAAAAACAAACAAGTTCAACAAACTACCAGCTAATGCTGCTTCAGGAGTTAGAATGGAACGAACCTAATATCCATTCAAGACATTATTTAGCTGAATTCAAAGCTTTTGCTCTACGCTTTATAGAGAGTCAGGAACACCTTACAATGCCAAATGGAGGAATTGCACATGTCATAAATGTACTGCCAACTCTAATTTTTTTAAAGCACATTTTTGAAGATTAAACTTTGTGCGTTTTTTTGTGGTGCAGGAAGGAAGGTGTTGCACACTGTTGTTGCTGTTATAGAGCTCAAAAGTTAAGGTACGCATTTGTTTCTCATTACTTGTAATTTCCTGGAGAGAGAATCCACAAAAATTGGTTATTGAGGTTGGACATATTGCTTCAGTAAATTTGTCCATTTTAAAAATCAGATACAGACTGTTTCATGGGAAACTACAAATGGTTCTCTTAATTCTTCTGGGAAGTACCCAAAAGTCATATTCATGTTAAAACTTTTTACACAACCTTTTTTTTCTACAAACTGGGGCCTTGAGATGCACCTGACTGAAAAAGCTGCAACAGGTGAGGGAATGTGATTTGTGGCAATCTCAGGGGATCGTGTGATCTCTGTGTTCACAGCGCTCTACATCTCTTGGCAACAGGCCTCGACTTTAGTTTTGGCATCAAAGGGCAGAGCAGCTCTTTCATTTGCCTTTGTTCACACTGTGGCATTTCACCAAATCTGAAACTGTCCGATACCTGCTGTGACTCTGACCCTTTGAGGGTTAGGAAATGTCTGAGCGCAGGTTTCAGAGCTCAGACATTTGCAACAACAACTAGCCTGCTGTCACTGTGGTAATACACATACATACACTGTTTACTATTCTAGCCTCAGAGCTATGTCATAAAAGGCAAGTACTGTTATCATACCAAACATCAATACGCAATACTAAATTAATGATGTCATACAAAACAAAAAACACAACACTATTTGACCACACTGAAAACAGTGGGATACATACGCCGTGTTGTAACAAAGTTATACTTCATATCTATCTTTGTATATGATCCTGCCAGAGTCACTAGGTTTGAAGGTTACACATTAACTCAGCTGTAATACCAAAAGGTAAAAACCAACAACAATTACCATGCAAATAGAGAGAAAGAGCAATGAATAAAATTTCTGTTCCTTGCTGATGAGAGAATGTTTAACATGAAAGCTATGGAAATCAATGAAGTTGAGAGAGTGGCAAAAGTCATTTTTCATTCCCTATAAATAGTACTCAATTCAAGGATGACATCCCCCTCTCTATCTTACCTTTCGGACTGGAACCACTGCTCATTGAGGATGTCCATGTTTCTGAATGATGGATGACAGGCGACGCAAGGTCACAGAAAAGACAAGCAGTGGAGAAATGCAGGATCTAATTAAAATATATCCAATGAAGCCTTGAACTGATAGAATAGAGAGCATCAAGTTATTAATAAAGTTGCAGGGAGCATCTTTAGAAATGTATAGAGGAAAGTGAATACACTTGGAAAATGTTAAAGGTAGATGGTCAGTGTGTACTTGAGAAACTGCAGACTTGATATAGCTGAGTAAAACAGAGCATCTGATTCATTTTAATATTTTAATGTTTTAATAAGTGCAGATATAGTTTCACTCAAATTTGCTTGTGAGAAACAGGGTGTGATAAACGTTTTCTTTTACTGTTGCTTTCTGTGGGATACCCCAGGGTTCTATTTTAAGACCATTACTTACTTTATCATACACTGGGCAACAGCTCCCATCAAATAAACACAAATTTACACTTCAGCTCCAATCACACTCATATTAATGCTGTACTCCTGCTTTTACCAACCAGACCTCCAAATTTATAATGATGTGGGCTTTTTGCCTATAACAACTGGAACAAAATGGCACTATATGTCCTGACCTTTAGGCTAAACTATACTAAGAAAGCTCCTTTAAGAAGAAAGTTGCTTGTCTATGTTTTGACTTTGTGAAAGTACAATTTTTCTCTCATTGATTTTGAACACAGAAACAACTTATCTAGACCATTGGTGACTAATAAGAAAAAGTACTTGAGGCAATTTTTCTGATAAACTGCTGAGGAAAAATAAATCAGTATGCGATTGGGGATTAAAACTAATGGAAAAAAGGTGATCCGATCAATAGTTGAAATGATGGGTTAAGGAACAGCAAACTGCTGATGGAATAATTTAGATCGTTATGAAGTCCACCCGCTGAGCAATGAACATGCCAAAATCATGAGTGTATGAAGTCTATTTTAGTAATTTAATCAGAAACTCTATCATAAATTAACTTTTTCTTAATCCCTTTACAGAACTAGTATTCAGTATTTCTTGCTTGAGGGCAGCATGTTTCATACAGTCTTTGGTCTCAGCTCTGTCTGAAACCCTGTTACGGTGTAATTGGTCATTTGAATAATGTACATGATGGTATGCATCACCAGGGAGAGTGTGGTTCAGCCTGTAGGTGTCTAATTAAACAGCTGTCTGATTCAGAAACATGTCAGCAGGAGGGATCACTCCTTCAGTGTCCAGTGGAGGGACTTACTCCTACTCTTAACTTGCAGCTCATATTAAATCTTTACTTTATAATCCTCCTCAGAGGCAGGAGAGCCGCTTTGTTCAAAAAATAATAACTATTACTTGCCCAGTCTTAGAGATAACTTTCATTTTCTTTTGATTTTTCATTTTCTTTTTATTTGCTTTTTAGTGTAGCTCGAGGTGATGCAAGGTTCTGCAACCTGCCTATCAGTAAAGCACGAGGAGATAATCCATAAAAGCAAAAATGAGGGGGTGATTTTGGAGCAGGCAATATTCCTCCGAGAAGCCATAAGATTGCAAAGTGGAGCCTATAATGAGTTTAACTCAGAGTCACGGAGGGCCCCTGTGGGCTGCCAGGCGGTACCAGAAAATTATCAGTGATACCGTTCACCACTACAGGCTTTATTAAAAAAAAAAGAGAGAAAGAGAGAGAGGAGGGGAAATTTATTGTCCTGAACACAATGGACCCATTTTAGTCAAAATATGATAGGCTTATGACTGAATAAAGGATCTCCACAAAGCATACTAATTGTTTTGTTTTTTTTCTTACATAAAGCTCCTGTTGGGAGATTTTAGATGGTTCTGAAATATACTCAACTTTAGACTGATACCACTCAATAAGCTGCAAAATGAACAAAACTTCACCTCTTTGTTTAGTTTATATGAAAAAGTTTGGACACCCTTGAACAAAATCTAACGAAATTAACGAGAAATAATACATACTGCTTTGTTCATAGGGGGTGAAGAAAGCTAAAAAGTTTGGCCATACAGAATCATGTGCTTAAACTGTTTTGTCTACAGAATAGAACAACAATAAAACTAGAGTTGAAAACCTGTCAAAATGCAAAAAACAACACCTGTCAGATGAAAAAGTCAGCATACAACCAGGGTTCCTACTCTTCCTTTGAAATTATTTTAAAGGACTTCTCAGCTGCTACAGAGACAAGCAATCATGTCATAATAAATTCTCCCCACCCTCCTCATTATTTGGGTATATTCTTTTCTACAGTTATAACTTATAACCCAGATTGTTTATATTTATTTCTTGGGAATTCAATATGTAGTCTATGGGTATGAAAAATAATAAAAACAAACATTTCAAAGAATAATGCAAAGATGCCCAAAGATTATAGCATTGCACTAAAATAGCCTGGAGTAACAATGTTTCACTGGGCAATGTTTTAAGACATTTGACCTTTTTTCTCACTTTCCATATGTTTTCCATGACTGAAAAACTAGTCAACAAGGTATTCCAGGTTCTTCCAGGATGCATGGAAACCCTGACAATGTACAGGTGAAAATCAAAGAAGTGACAATGTGGATGGCTGAAAACAACATATTTCAATTTTTGACTAATCTGATCCTTAAGATCAACATGAATTTTCCAGCATTTTTCCAGCACAGTCATCATCACCCAACTTGAGTCCACTGCTTTATCTTCAAAGCTTTTTTTTTCCTTGAAACACCCAGACATCAAAAAATCTCCATGTAACTTTTTTTCTTGCTTTTTTAAATCTAGTTATAATTTGATTAACTTCAGGGACTTCAAAAGAAATTCTTCCATTTCAGCAGAGATAAACGATTGCTTTCAGTTTGGCTCAACATTTTTAATCTCAAACCTCTAATTTGTTTGACATTACTAATACGCCAAAACCCTCTCCAGGTTCCCTTTTGACAAAATCGTTTATCACAGACAGAACTGTGATTATGGTAAGAACGCGGATGGTTTACAAATTCATTGTGGAAAAAAAAATAGTCACTTAATAAATCAATCCCAACCAAAGCCAGAGTACAGCAGCTGTTGTGTAGAAATAAAAAAGTGCTTAAAATGACAAATGAAACCATGAGGCAGAGAGAGCTCAAAGAAAGAGTAACAGAAGGTAACCGCCTGCACCGAGAGCCATATCTGAGATTTGCACGCCAGTTTGAAAAACCTAACAGGAAAGACTAAATCAATCAAGAGGGAAGAGAGCAGATGCACAAAGATGACAAAGCTAATTACCTGAAAGAAGACGTCTGAATGCTGAGATATGTTCCAATTAAGGTGAAATAGGTTTATACTGTAAATAAGGGAAAGGAGTTTTTCAGGCCTTTACTTTAAGAACAATTCTGAGGTTTGCGAACAACCTCCAAAAGTCTGCAACAAGAACTTTTGAGAGACATTTACACAAAGAGAACTGGCAACAGCTGTCTCAACAGGGAGAGAGTTGAACAGGAATCAGGCACTGAGCAAAACATTGTCGTCTGCAATGAGACTCACTGAGGCTGTAGTCACAGTTTTGTCGAACCCAGATGTGGTCACAAAAATCAGTCACTTCTGACCCCAAAGTGTCGACTGAAACTTTGGTACAGCCGAGTGGATTGGCCAGCCCTGCTTTCACTGTCAGGATGTCCAGTGGTGGCTCGGTCAGTGTCGGCCCACAGTGTCAGAATATGACGCCGTATCTAACCCCTCGAGTGTGATTCCTGAGTGTGGTTTTCGAGCGTCTTGTTCTGAGGTGTTAGTGAAGCGATGTGACATGGCGAGAAGTGTGAAAAAGTCGACTTTGGACAGCCGTCAAGGTTGACAGATTGGTCAAGCAAACACAGGGGAATGTTAGCCATTCTCAGAGTCCTCTCAAGACAAAGTGGTGCCTCTAAATCTCTTCATTATCTGCTCTGAAACAGGATGTAGTCTATAAGTAATTCATCTATTCACCACATACAACCCCAATACTAAGTAGTTGTGCAAACAGTAAATGAAAACAGATTACAACAGCTTCCAGATCCTTGGCTTTGTCTTTGCATCGTAGAGTTTGTACTGTCACTTGTAGATGTAGAGATGAACTGTGTTAACTGGTTTTCTGAAGTATTCCTGAGCTCACACAGTAGGACTCTTTACAAAACGCTGTTGGTTTTTAATGCAGCACCGCCTGAGAGGTCAAAGGTCACACAATATGTCAATTTCCACAAAATTCCGCGTTTAACAGTAGATTCCGTTAACGCAGAAATCATAGGGCCCTAACAAAGTGGTGACCCTCTCCCCATCTTTGCTTGTGAATGGCTGAGCCTCTTGGGGATGCTTCTTTTATACCCAATCGTGACACTCACCTGTTTCCAATGAACCTGTTCACCTGTGGAATGATCCAAATAGGTTCTTTTTTAGCATTCATCAACTTTCCTGATCTTTTGTTGCCCCTGGGTCGTGTTGCAGGCATCAAAATCTGCATCAAATGAGTGAGTATTTTCAAACAACAATAAAGTTTATCAGCTTGAACATTAAATAACTTGTCTTTGTGGTGTATTCAATTGAATATAGGTTGAACAGGATTTGCAAATCATTGTATTCTGTTTTAATTTACATTTTACACAACATCCAAATTCCATTAGAATTGGGGGTTGCATTATCTTTTACTCCCATGTTCAAAAGTCAAGGATGTTTTACTCCAAGCTTGACCAAAGAGTCCTCCAGAAAACTCATATTTTAAAACTTGGTGAGACAAACCAAGCTGGATTTGTTTGGGATGAGTTTTTCTGCCTGGCATTCCAACATACCTGAGAACCCAGGCATTAAGGTGACCCTGCTTCAAGAATTATTGTTCAGAAAGCTTCATCACGCCGCCTGACAGCCTCATCTGTCATTTCAGGCTGGAAACCCTACAGCTGCCTACTGCATCATTCCTGGTCCAGGGGTTCAAAAACAAGTCTCACGGCTCAGGTCAAAGACGACATACCGGCCGCTGTCATCAGTGGGCACAGGGGAGGAGGAACAAAGAGCAGTCAGCAAAAACAACAGAAAAAAACAAAGGGGATGTTTGCTGAACTGAGAGTCACAGCCTCGAGCACAGGAGCACACAGGAGGAAAAAACTCTGGGCACGAAAGAGCTGCAGAGTCATCGATCTTTGCTCCGGTCAAAAATCAAAAAGGTTATCGGGAAATATGTCAACACAGTCCAGGCATCATCAGTTTGAAGGAATTTTGGCCACATTTTTTATTCTTACGAGTTTTTTTTTTTTTCATCAAAACGTGAGAATAAGAGCAGACCAACTGAATCAATGCCTGGCAGAGAAAGTGATGTGATAAATGTTCCTGTCCACGCCTTCGTCTCTTCAAGGCTGAACTGCTGCAACACACTTCTCATTGGGACTCAGAGCAAGAGCCTTCAAAACCTTCAGTACACTCAGAACAGTGTCGCTAGGATCTTGATGTGGGAGCGGGAACACAAAAACAAAATACAATAAAATACAACATCTCCCCTCTATTCTATCAATGCATCCATGGAAATTCCCCCTCCTTTAAAGATCTACGCACACCACAAACCTCAACACGAAACCTCTACTCTGATATCAACTACTGTTTACAGCCCTACAAATCCTAAAATCAATCCCCATTTTAAAGATAATGATTCCAGTTATATCAGTCTGACAAAGGAATCAATTCTTTGAGGAGGCAGTGAAAAGAAAAGCATCAGGGAGGGGGGTTGCTGTTTAAGGCAAATATTTTCTGTCATATTGTGAAGTTGTTTCATGAATATTTTGTACCCTGAGCTAGGGCTGAACGGTTTTAGAAAAAGGTCTAATTGCGATTTTTCTGTAAGATGTTGCCATTTCAATTCGATTCACATTTTTTTTCAAATCAAGCTACAGTGAAGTTTTCACAATGTGCAGAAACATTTACAAACCTGACAGAAAATAACATGAAACCATTTAAACATCAAAGCTTTTACTAGAATGCAAGGATAAAACCTGAAGGTAAGAATTGTTTCTAAATGTAGTAATTAACAATTTTGAGTTAAAAAAGTCAATATTTTGATATAAAAGTCCAAATTTTAAGATATTAAAATCAAAATTTTGAGATAAAAATTAATATTTGATTTATTGGTAAAAACTTTGAGGAATTAGTGTTGAAAATTTGAGATAAAAAGATGTTTTCTTTTAAGAGAAAGTCAATTTTCTCGCTCAAAGAAAAAATTAAGTGATAAAAATTCAAAATTGGAGACAAAAAGTCAACATTTCAAAATAATACAGTCAAAACATTGAGATATATTCATCAAAATTCTGAGATAAAAGGATAAAAATTTCACAAAAGACAAATTTTGAGCTGAAAGTCAAAGTAATTAGATTGAGAGACAAAATCTTGAGATAAATTGTTGTGGTTATGACATGAAAAGTCAAATTTTAGAAACAAAAAGTCATAATATTGAGAGATTAAAGTCAAGATTTTGAGTCAAACAGACGAAAATTTGAGCCAAAAAGTCAGTTATGAGATTAAGAGACAAATTTTGAGCTACAATGGTGAAGTTGTGAGATAAAAAGTTGCTTTTTAATGTAAAAAGTTTAAGTTGTGAGACAAAATGATGAAGTTTTGAGATAAAATTTAAAAATTAAAAAAAAAAATGCATATAAAATCTTTAAAGTCATTGACCAAGATAAAAGGGATCTTTTCTAACAGTTTCACATATAAGATGTGTAAAACAGCTGACAACAGATCCTGGGTCAGTCAGGGGAAAAAAAATCTCAGCTTTGGCGATCACATGATCACGACATCTGGGATTGCGATTTCTATCAGAAAATGATACATTGTTCAGCTCCACCCTGAGCCCTTGATCATATTTTCTGTTGCTTATTTTGATGAGAAAAAGGTAAAAAAATGTCCTGTGAGTAAGCGCTTTTGCGTTCTTAAATGCCCGAGCGAAATAACTGTACTAACCTCGCAGTTGCAGAAAGAAAAAAATCTTAGTTTTCACAAACTGTTGAAATTTTTCTGATTGTGCAAACTATTTAGGAACAGACACCTGAAGTTTAAGGGTTAATAGTCAAATGTGTCCCTGATTCCTAAAAAATTGCTAATACAAAGTGACAAAGATAGACTCTCTTTAACTTGTCAGTTGTTGGTTTGACACCTTCCCACTTGAAGCTATTTCAAGGGGTAAAACAACAAAGACCTTGTCAGTTTTGCTGCTGCTGCTCTTGTTTGCCTTTATAGGCCACATAATGGAAACACTTTGAGTTTTAATCCTGATCACACTCAACTTAACACTTTCACACTTAACTTCGAGTATGGTTGTTATTCTTTATGCATGCTACAAAACACATCAAGGCTGAACAAGCAGCTGACAGTCTGAATGTTCTGACTCCATAACTGTAGTCTGTCTATAACCTTTTTAAACCAGCTACAGACATGCAAGGCAGGACTATACCTCACATTAAGGAAGTAAACCTGTCAATCATACAACGAGGGCTGTCAGAGGAGAAGCCCTGTGTGGCTTTGCATCATTATTTTGTTGCTTTGCTTTAACTTCTTTGGGTTGGCTTTCAAAATCAATCAGTGTGTCAATCTACCCTAACGCTGCAGAAGAAAATTCATCAACATTCAGATATAGCTGAATGATTTGATCTTCAAAGAGATGCAGAGCTCTCTTTCTGTATAGAAGGAAAGCTGACGGGTTTAAGTGGACTTTAAAAAAGTTCAAGACATTAACTTGTTTCTTTTTTCAGACAACGTATGGAAAAGTTTTAGGAGGTTTGATCAATGCTAGGAGAAGATTTCTGATGTTCAAGCTGTTTTTCTGTATGGTCAGCAGTGACGCAGAGACTTGAAAGGCAGAACTCAGATTCAGCAAAGGGGATCCTCCACCTGGATGAACTCGACACTTCGATGAAAAAGACACAAAGACATTTTGATGTAACACATTCTGGCATTCTTCACAAAGAGAGAGCAGTTTTTGCACTCTGAAATAGGAGCTGACAGTCGGCTGAGTCATGAATTATTCAGCCAGAGGTACACAGGAAACCAATACAGATCGCTTTTCTCTGAAGAAGAGAGCTGGTTTGCACAACCATGGCTGTCGATAAAGCAAAGATAGAAGTGTTGAAGATATTGTGGCTATTTAAAAACCATATCAAAACTTAGCATTCAGCTCATGGCTGCTGATCAGGGTGGAATAAAAAAGGAGAAAGGAAACCGACAGATAGATTTCTTGATGATCTGTGGTACATGTAGGCATGAACTCTGCATGTGCTTTTATGATACCTGATCACGATACAGAATATAGAGTATGACAAAAGGTAAAATGAATGAACAATTTCTGAGTTAAACCATATAAATTAAACCTTATTTCTCATAATAACACTGTTAGTTTCTCTCTTTTTCTGCAAGACTGTTTCTGTTTTTCACACCCAAATGTTTCAAGAATATTTCCCGTTTCATTGAAGATCCGTTTACGTGCTCACGCAGCAGGAAATGAGTTTCATTCTTCCGCGAGAAAGTGTTGAAATTGAATGCAAGCAAACCGAGGAGTACAAAAAAGAAGTAGGAGACGCGAGGAAATGAGACGTAGTGAGAGTTCACAGAAGTTCAGCTGGACTGTAAATAAGTTCTGCTACTTGAGGGGGAAACACAAAAGAAGCTTGGAGCTTGAAGCTTTAGCACGCTTCACTGCATCCTCTTTGAGCATCTTTGGAAATCTCTCCACTTCAATGAGAAAGACAAATCAGACAGAAACATGAATTTAGGTGCGAACGAGGACCAAATACCTCCAGACGAGTGGATGCGTAACAAGTCACCTCATATCTCCTTTCTGATAAACACAGAGCGTTGAGGGGATGAAGTGCTGAACAGTGAAGTTTCTGGACTTCTGACATATTTTGATGATCTATATTCAGAAGCAGAGCACAGTTGGTAGAAACACAGCAGGGATCTTATGACGTGCTGCTGGCTGCCTGTGGAGCAGACTCCATGCAGAGGCAATAATCTCCACAAATACCGGCCACAGCCATCTAGAGCTCCACAGGAAGTGACCCGCGGCGCTGCCACCGCATGGCAGCAATAAATCATTATGTGAAAACTTTCCCCTAATTTGTCTTCTCATTCCTTCCCTGAAGACAGTTCAAAATATACATTTCATAAATGCTTTTTAGCCACAGAGGAATGATAATCTCATAACTTTTGTCTGGATCTCAATCACAACTTTCAAAACCCATTAACCAGCTCTCTGTTGTATCTGTTTCAATGATCCATCTCTTGTTTTTGATGTGTGTATCTTGATTGGAATGATTTTTGCATGCAGAACCATTTATCTTTTAAACAAGTATCTTCTAAAGTGCTCTTCAACATTAAAATGTTTTAAACCTACCAGAGATCTTCCAATCTTCACCTGTTCTTGATCAGCTGTTCCTGCAAGAGGGAAAAAAGAGAGAAATCACAGTTAATAAATTAAAAGATACTTAAGAAACAAGTCTGCACATCTGCAACATACATCAAATTCCTTTTTCTTCCTTTCAATTTTAAACAGCCCGTGCTTTTGTTGAGTTTTAGGGGCTGTATTGACAGACAATGTTTCTTTCAATGACATCAGTTTTCAGTTTGAATTAAATGCATTTCAGTTTTCAGATTAGAGCATCTCTATCGCCACCTGTTGGGCTCTAATTATTCTGCTGAAAACAGTAACTTTGAGATTGCTGTTACTCAATGTCACTTCTTGATCTCTGACCAATCAGGATAGGTTAGCACTTGTGATTTCAACTTCACTTAACAACAGTATTGGCATTTTTTAGAACTATTATAGGCTATAGAGGTTTCATAAATGCAATGGCACATCTTCTATTCACAGCTTTCAGGTTTTCTCTGTTCAATGACAGTGAATGAAAGAAAATATCAAGCATTTTTGTCACGTCTCCTCACCGCTGTTAATTAAGATTGCACTTTTTACTTTCCCCCTGTCTTTTATATTACTGTGTCTGCTTTTATTTTGGTGTCATAACTCCTCTTGTTTCAAGCAACTTCACATCCTGCCCTCAAGTTTTCCTGCATTTGTGACTGTGAGCCTCACCCTTTATGTTTCCACTTGTGCCCCATTATCTCTTATGTTAAAGTCCAGGTCTAGTTTGGTCTTTTACTAAACCGTTGTCTTTGGTGCCAGTCTTTTCTTTAATCAATGTGCCCTGATTTCATTGAGTTTGAATCTTTGGCTGCATGTGGCTCAGATTAAGTCCAATAAGATATGTTCTAGTTAAAAACAGAAAAGTGACATGAATATCTGCTTCTGGATCTCAGTTTTTGCTGTGTACACATTTGAAAACATGTTCAAATATGTTACATATTTGTATAAGTGTTAGATACTCTACCGTATTTTTTTCAATGACACTGAAAATAAACCAACAATGAAAATCGTATCATAAATCAGGGAAATCACTTTTAAAAATCCAACACTGACAGACTGCTGATTGAGCTAAGGCTGATATTAGCGTGATTCAAAAGTTCATTTGTCGGTCAAAGAGGATCACAGAGTGGATGTAGGTCGTGATAAAATGTTAAATTTTCAGTGTGATACACACTGAACCAGAGTGTATTTAAGTTTTCCATTTCGTTTGGATATAAATTATTTGTTGACTAAAATATGTCACACATCCCCGAGCTGATAAAACCACCCGACGCCCCTGAGCCTGTGTACTCTGGATTTAACCAGCAGCTGCAGGAGTACACGTCATGAATATCAATTATTCGTAAAGTGGGGCTGTGAAAATTAGCAGGGCGGCTCTATTGTGTAGGTTAATGGAAGCTCAGACAGGCGTTTTAACTGTAGGGTTAATGCCAGCGTTAAGCCAGCATGACAATCCTGTCCTCCAGCTTGAATAACAAATTGAAAATGCGTGTGGGATCATATGATTGGTTGAAATTATGCATGAAACACATGAATTATTGAATTGGATAAAAGCAGGCAAATAAGAACAAGGAAAGTAATTATTTTTCTCTGAAACATCACTTTGATGCTTGTTGTTTTTTGGCTCCTAAATCAATCATTTCTAATCGCATGTGGCAAAGAAACGTCATGAAACGATCATCTTAAATTATATCTCTCATTAGGGAACGAAAGAGGAACAAGTGAAGCACAACCCACACCTGAAATAACATGCTCCTCTTAGCAGCAGAGCGTCACTACCATCTAAAAACTGTCTCAGGGATTAGAAATGTGCTGATATACACATTTCTTCATTACATTGAACACGGATGATGTGATTCATTCTAACGTGCTTCCTACATACATGTCTCTGCTGACATTGATGAGTGAGTGATTTCAAAACTACAAAAACAAATAAAAATAACTCTCATTGATAAGAAACTGCTAAAAACTAAAAGCCATACGCGCTGTGTGACTTCATCCCACTTCTCTCACAACAGATGAAGTTGGTTTAAATTTGGTTCAATTGAGCATGTGCAAAGGTCAATCAGTCCCATCAGCAGCTGTTCCCAATCGGTTGGATAATTCTGCTATTTAGTAGATTTTTGCCGGTCAGCTTTGGCAAAAGAAAAGCAGGGCTATGAGCTGGTTCATAAACCTCAAGGATTTGTTTCCTGATTGCATTTAAGCTAAAAGGTAGCCAGCATCTGAAAGGACAAGCAGCATGTTGGACCTGCAATATACCAGTTTACTGTAACACAAAGACCACGTCCAAAACAACACATCAACCACAAACAGCTTTTTCACAGCTCTTACGTTTTCCTTTTTTCAAGAGTAAATAGATGAATTGGTTGTTTTATTTTTTACAGTCATGTTTTCTGACTCCTTCTTCCATGAAGTTTACAACCAAGCAAATGATTTTCAATGTACCATCCTGATCTGCATCTAAAAACACTTTTCAACAAAACACTTTAACAGTCTCACTGTGATGGCCAGGCCTTAGAGAGTTGTTTGCCCTTTAAAAATGCATCCAGTTAACCCATTTCCAAAACTGTGTGTGTAAGTCTTTGTGTTGAGCATATCATTTATTTAAGAGTTCTGTAACATTTTCCTTATTTGTTTGTATTTATTTAACAGAAAAAAACAAACATTTTAACATTATTTTATTTTATTTTATTTTTCGCACCTCAACACTCATCCTGAAAGCCTGCCATAACAGCAGCATTTACAGCTGGTAAAGCTGAAGTTTCTTTTCATAAGGTGGAGACACCTCATCACAAAAAGGTGAGGACATAAGCTCTAAGAGCTCAGTTTAGAAAATAATCCAGCTTCAAACAAACAGTTTTGATCAATTTTGAGGCTGTGTAAAGGACCAGAATCCTTGAGCAAAACTTGTTTTATTAAATTATGCATTTTCCCTCGGACAGCAACGCCCACCAGCCTCACATTCTGAGTCTTTTTTAAGTAAGTTTTTAAAGCCATTACCATTATCACTCCTATTACTGATAAATCTGGTGGGTGCACTTGTTCTAATTAACAGAAAGAGGTGAAGTTAATTAGCCCGCTCAGCCATATCAAATTACCCTTTTTTCTCATAAAAGAAGAGTAGGCAGACTGAATGTAATTGAGTCATCCTAAAGTGTAATCACAACCAGACGAAGAGGGAAACCGTCTCCAAGACAAATTTTCAGGTGTAGGAGCGCGATGAATGATATTAAAATTTCTGATCATTATACAGAGAACAGATTGAGCCATTATGACAAAATGAACCCAAATGACTCTGACTTTAATGGATGAGGAGATTCGGCCGCAGGTTTCATCTTAATAAATTAATTCAGGAACTCTTATTTGCATTTTCATCCGCTCCTCCTGTCAGTTCTACAGTTTGTAGAGAGCAAACGCTCTCCGCAGAGTGAATGCAGCTGGAGGACACTGATCAATACCAACAATAGAGAATATTCAGATTTTCTACCTACACCTCTGCTGCATACATCTGGAGCACAAAGCATGTTTGCATAAGCTGCTTAACACCCTACTACCTCCGCAGGGTGTTAAGATAGCTTCCTTTTACTGGATTTAACCCTCAGCTCACTATCTCATAAGGGATATAAAACATACATAACAGAGATCAGAAACACAGCTTCATGTAAACTTTGTTATCAAGAAGGTAAAGATTTGTTATTTACATCCTCAGGTGGTTTTTCCACTGTGAGGGACACTAAATATTCCACAGCGTTGAGCCGTGTAGCTTTCTTACTATGTCAGCTGAGAGCGGCATCAATGACAGAAATACTTAACCAGTTGGCAGCTGTTCAGGAGCTTCACTCCCTGCAAGATTTGATGGGCAAAGTCTTTGTCTTTCAGAATGTAAACATAGTACAGAAACTAAGGCGATTTGTGTTTGGTAGATTATTTCTTTGTTGCATCAATGCTTCCTAACAATAAATATACTCTTGGAAAGCCTATTTGTTTCCTTTTTCAATGGAGCCATATTTGTAGAAACATTCATCTGTACTATAAACAGCAGAGCTAAGTAAGTTTGTTGCAGCCATGAAATTAAGCCATTTTTTTCTGCCAATGCCAAACAGCATCTTCTACTATTGAAGTTTGTTTTGAGCTTCTGGTAAGAAGATCTGGCAAATTTTTCATGGGAGCAACCCACATGCTTAACCCATAAATGCATGTTCTTTACAAACGCAGCAGCATTTAAAGGTGAAGCACTGTTACAACATAGTAATGATCAACCAAACACAAATTTCCCCACTTTTTATGATAATAACAATAAATAATAAAAAGGAACAGGGAGCCAATGGAGAAGTTGAAGGACGGGGGTGATGTGGTCATGGGAACGGGTGGAGGAAAGGAGGCGAGCAGCAGAGTTCTGGATGTATTGTAGTTTATGGAGGACTTTTGAGGATGATCCATGGAGAATGCTATTGCAATAGTCTAAACAGGAGGTAATCAAAGCATGGATAAGTTTTTTGGTAAGTAGAAAAAGAGACAAATGGACAGAAGCGAGCTATATATCTGAGGTGGAAAAAGGCCGTTTTGTTGAGCTGGGTGACATGGTGATTAAAACTGTCAAAAATGATACTGAGGTTACGGATGTGGGGTGAGGGAGATAAGACGGAAGCTGGGTTCCCATTACAGTTTTTCGCAAAATAAAAGCCATTTTCCTAAAATTTCGACAAAGCATATTTGCGCTTTGAACGGCTTTCCATTGAAGGTTGTTCTAGGCAGGAGCGCCGTAACTCTTGTCAAATATCATCCCGCGGGATTTCACTGCTGGAAGATGGACGCTCAAAACCTGTTGCGTGTAGGTGTAGTGAAGTGACGATCTCCTTCTAACACTCTGCATTCCTCTGTTGTTTGCTGTCTAGTATGGCCGTTATGTTTTTCTTGAAAGAAAAGTCACCGTCTCCTCCTCTGTCCAAACATAGCGCGCCATGTTTACTCACAGAGAAGTGATCATGTGACCAGGTGCGTCACAGTCATACTGTGATGTATAATTGCAGAAAAAGTGTTTCCAATGCGCTTTTGCGATATATTTGAATGTCGAAACGTCTTGAAAAACCACCTCATGAAAGCATAAAAACTCTTTAGCGGTATTTTAGTGCTTTTTCGAAATTCAGGTGTTTCCATTACCAGTTTTTTATAGCGCTATCTAAATTTTGCGCATATCCAAGGGTAATGGAAACACCTAGAGTTATTGAAAGTGAGACTGAAATTTTGATAGGGTTTTTTGTGATGAGTTCATATTTCACTGAGGTTAAACAGTGTTTCCTCAAGTCTGTTGACTAATTAATTAGTGTCCAAATAAGTTTCTAGTTTATTTAGGGGCGTATTCTCCTTTGTGTGGTTGTCTTTGGGATTAAGGACGGAGAGAGTCACTTTAACATTGCGTCCCCCTGAGCCATGTGTAACAAAAAGGTGGAGCCTTGTCGTGTGATTTTTCTCTCAGTTATATTTTTAGTTCCTCACCTGAAAGCCTGTTAGGTGTAAAGGGTGAGAACGGGCTACTGTTTTAACTTTGTAGGGCACAAAAGTACAGATAGCAACAAGAGACAAAGGCAAACTGGTGACTCTGTGAAAGAGACTTTGTTACTTGAATGTTGTATAACTGCAGAAGAAGATTCATCAAGTAGTGAGCTAATACATCATGGAGTTTAATCTCTGCCCTTTCTGCCTCAACCCAGCAGATTGCTTCACTAAAAAAAAGGAGCAAAGACACCCTCTAGTTCCAGTCATGGTATCAAAATTCACTCTGAAGATGAGTGAACATCAGAGCAGTGTTTGGAAAAACTTCCATTTTAAGCTATTTTGGAAAGATTTTGTAAGACTGGAGATGAAGGATAATCAGGCTTATTTTGAGCTCACATGGAAATCAGGCCTTTCAGATGAGAGGTGTTGCCAGGATTACATCACCGTGTTTGATGCAGACTGTAATTACTCTCAAACACGCAGCAGAGTGAGGCACGGACCAGGATGAAGCACATAGCACCTGTCAGGTGTTTGAAATGTTTGGTTTGCCTTGTTATCTTTAATGTCTTTGCAAAATTCATACGCTGCCATACACCGAGGAAAACACTACAAACACTCAGCTTCTTGTTGTTCCACTATAAAGAACCCTCCTGCCGATTCTGACCGAACGGCTCGATCAATGCGGTGTTGCTTCTGAAGTTATAACACACAAGACTCAATAAAGCCCAGCTGTAAACGTCTCACCAACAATCGCAACAATAACACTCAGACCTGAGCACAAAGACTTTAGAAATGCATTCTTATGGACCAGCTTTACAGGATTACACCAACATTATCCCTGTTGCACAGAACGATTTCAACACTCTTGAAATTACCACGAATCAAAGAGTGAAACCTTGAGCTCAAAACCCCAGTTGGAACAACATGGCGAAACAAAAAGCTGACAAATTCAACCTGTCAATAAATGTTCTGGATTCATTTGCTGCAGAAAAACAATAATTACATAACCAGAGTGGAACAAACATACCAATATTGTTCTTAATGAATTTTTCATGCTAGGCCTCGTCTAACGTCCCCTCAGGTTTGACAAACTGTAAAAATAAATAAAAATAAAAACATAATGAAGCTCTCACTGGAACAGAGAAACGTCCCTGAGAGCTTCAGGCCATGAAAACATTTGGAGGATGAGAAGGAGAGAGAAAGAGTCGCCAGAAGGCAGAAAAATGAAAACATGGAACATTATGAAGTAAACAAAGTCATCACAATTAAGCGCTCATATTCTCAGAGTGTAGGACCTGAGGGAAATGTTTTCTGGAGCAATGATTCACAATTACTGCAGGAGGAATTATGGAAAACTGATACACATCGTATGATAAGGGTTAAATGGTGCTTGACAGGTTGAGTTCCAACTGTCCAAGATGTACAAATTTTGGTGAGTGATCTTAAATTTCTTGCTCATAGAATGAAACTGCTGAAGTTTTGGGAGTGCCAATACATGACAATTCCCACGTAAGCATGGTTCTCCCGTGATCTTGTGATCTCGCACCTTGCTTCTATGGCGTGTGCTTGTCCTCTACTTCAGAGATGGGTCTAGTGTGAAATGGTGCGCCCCAAAAACCACGGTGTTGACAGACCAGGACGCACATACTGTCAATTTGGGGTCATACATCAGAGGCTCGTATGTAATTTTAGGGCTCAAGTAAACCAGATAATTCAGTCCCTGGGCTTCAGAAGTAATAGACACATGGCACTAACACAGCTCACTCCTCTCAGGTTAGAAGTACAGTCACGGAGTTGAAAAGGAGTTTTCAAGTACGTGAATAGGACTCTTTTTGTTTTTAGTAAGTTTCTTGTGTGCATGTGCTTGTGTGCTTTTGTCTCTTGTGTGATAGGAAAGGACAGTGGACAAAGCAGGAAACAGGGTGAAAGTGGGGATCGACATGCAGGACACAGGCCGCAGCTGCTCCATGAGGTTCGCCACCCACACCAGGCTGGACCTTGTTTTCTTTTTCAGTTCAGTGAGCTGAATTTTCAAGTTGGTGAAAAAACAGTTTCAAAACAAATAAACTCAGTCTCGAGTGGCACAAATCTTACTCCATAAAAAAACTTGAAGGAAGTTAATGACTTATAAATTAACAAGCCACGAAAACATGAAGCACCCAAGAAAAAAGCAAATCAGTCGCGGTTTTCCTCAGCTCAAAATCAGTTCTTTTGGCTCGGTGTGTATTTGTTTTTTTTGTGTTTCTACTTCCAGCCTCAAAGGATCACCATTTTCAACACCTTCCTATAGGCTTCATCCTCTAGGCCAAAAAATACCACTTTAGCAAAGGAAGAACGGATGGAGCCAGAGCCAAAAAAAAAAGGGAATTGCAAACCATTAAGTTAGGAAATCAAAATTTGAAGAACTGGCTCATTGATCTGCCAAAACATCAGCTTTTCTACAATGTGTTCTCAAAACATAAGATAACTAATTTGACAAAGAAAAAAACAGAAATTACTCCTTGGGTAGATGTACCAGGAAGTGATGCAGATAGCAGCATTTAGCTTCACCAAGATCCTATTTTTTACAATTTTACTTTTAAGTCATTTTTTTCAGCATAAGATTATGAAAGATTGACAGTTTTGAGAGTATTCCCTCTGCTCATTGGTGAATGGGTTTGGATTGTGTGCATTGTGCTGTGTTAGCCCTTCTGTTGCTCTCCAAGCACAAGAAAAAATCGTCCAAAGTGGGAGCTCTCACATGGTCAACCTCCATGGTTGTTAACATGGTTAACATGTTAAAAATCTTTAAATGTGGACCAGGCTTGTGGGAGTTGTCCTCGATTAATCACTTGGATTTTTGACACCAGAGCAAAATCCACTCGGTGCAACGTCAGGACTTAACTGACATTTCCCATCAGTCTACTTGGACGTTGTTTGTCATATTTAGGTTGAATGGCAGGTTTTCCACAGTAATCAATCACAGCCAGCAGCAGCAGCAGAAGCCTGGAGACTCAGCCTGTGTAACAAACAGTAATGAAACCCTCACAGGAGTGGAAAAGTATAGAATAAATTCTCCTGGCATTGCTGCTCATGTAAATGCTGAACCCTGCAATCATACGTGAAGGTCTACCTGCTGAGCAGACAGCAACAACTCCTCATTACTGTAATTGTGTTTCCCTCCTCTCTTTGCTCCCATGGGAGGGAAGCTTATCTCGCTGACATTTCACCACAGCATGCTACGTACGTATGCAGAGGTCTGTGTGTTAGTGACAGTTTGAGAGAGGCTGTGCATGCGGAGGCAATGAGGCTGGAGGTGAGGTTATGTGGCACATTTCTTTTTTAGATGTGAATATACTTCTTGCACTCCTGGAAGTCCAAGTTTTCTGCATGAGGAATATACAGAAATGAACAAAACTATGGCAGTGCAGCGACAAACACATCACAACTTTAACTCCCCTGTTGGCTTGTTTGGATTGAATGTTTACATGTTTCCATTCCGTTTTGCCGCCTGTCTTGTTGAACCACATTTCTCAGCAGGACTATTTGCAGAAAGAGATGTCTGTGACTTTGCATTAATAAATCATGGTTGATCAAAGCAGAAGTCTTTTAATCATTAGTGCATTTGTTTTATCCACAAAGCCCAAAAGAACAAACTTTATATGCTCAGATTATCTCAGTGATTTATTGCCAGAATCTGCATTTCAGAGACAGTAAAGTAAAAGGATACAAACTAAGAACTCCAACATGTTTTTGGAAATGCAGTCCCCTCATCTTGAAGTCTGACTCACGTCTCCTGCAGGCTTGTTAGTGTTGCACAGAGGTCCAGGCTCTCCCAGCTCCACATTTCTATCCCCTGTTTCGTCATAACTGTCTGACCTGGGTGAAGCATCCATTCTTTCTTTTTATTACATCTGACAGGCAGAGGTTTACTTGAAAAAACAGCCAAGATTTACACCACTGGCTACTTTTTCATAACACAGTCCATTAATCACTGCACTGCAGCAAGATCCACCCAGCGTAAATCATCCGTCTGAAGTCTCTTTGACTCAGGTTTAAGTCTGACATCTTTTCTCCCGACTGGAAAACCCACTGGTTACTGTATTTTATTACATCCTGCACATCTATGACAATAATGGCTATCGTCAGCAAATGCCTTGGTTGAAGAAATCAGAGACAAACTTTTTGAGGCCTCAAGGTCTTCAGCTGTAATTCTGATGAGAAATATCCAGGCAAAGCTTTGCTGGTAACTGTGAAAAGTCAAATGAAGGCGCTGTGGAGTGGAGAGATGCGAGCATGTACTTTGCAACAAGGGTGTAGTGTCTCTGGTCATGACAACCAATCACAATCAATCCTGACAATCAATCCTGGTTACACAGGTAACAAAGAATGTTTATGGTTTTTAAATGACATTACAGAAACAGAGATGCCAGTTACAGGGACAGTTTTTTGTGTATGTTGGCATCAGGGTTGAGTGGGGGGACAGGAGAGGTCACCAACCTCACCAACCTTCACAAACATCCACTCATGCACACACTCACACCTATTATTAAAAATCTGTCCTGTGGGTGGGAGCCACAGTACTCAAAGAGGGCCACCAGTAGAAGGGGGCATACATTTCCACACAGAGAAACTCTGACATGGCAAGGTCATGGTTCCAACCATGAACTTATTTTGCCAAAGGTTATCACTAAGGATTGGGCCTTTTAAGTAAAAGTACTATCGATAGTCATTGCGAACTATTTGCTGATAATTAAAATGATTTCTCATCCTTGTAGGACATAAGACGATCGAGATCAATTTTAATGTCTTTGCAGGATGGATAGGATTAACATAAATATTCCAGCTTTTTGACCAAAGTTAGTTAGCTAGTGAAGTTATTTCATATCAGTTTTAGTATCTCACGGTGCTGCCCCTGTTTTACCGGCAACTGCTCCTTATTCTGCTTAACATATTAAGATGGTTTAATGGAAGTTTTTTGTTGTCTAATGACAAAAAGTTCCCAGTGGTTATGATACATTTCAATAAAGGAAATGGTAAAAAACCAAAGGAGAAAATTACTCTTTTCTATTCTTCTCTATGTATTTTAGTCTATATCTTTTTTTGGTATATATTCTGGTTTTAATACTTGTACTCTTCACTTTCTTGTTTGCTGATTAAACTCTGTAAATTTCCTTATGGTATAATCAATGGAGTATCTCATCTTCTCATTCATCTTCTCATGTCATTTCATCTTATTTTATTGGAATATTTGGCTTCTGGCTTCATTAAGTAAAGATGCTACAGTTCAAGCCAAGCTAAGCCAAAAAACCAGAAGGGATTCTGATTAAACGACTCAGCTGTCAGTTTCAGAGCTTAAAAAAAGTTGAAATGACATGTTTCAATGATACTTCTGTTGCAATCAGTGATACGCTGATTTTTTTTTACACTATCATGGACCTGAAGGACTCAACGTGAATGTCAAAAAGCTGAATCTAGAGAGGCATATCTTGACATTTACAGGGTGAACAAGGTGTAGAGTTTCAGAGAACTTGCAGACATCTGCAAAATTATGAAGCTGCTTTTAAAAAGTGCAAACATTGGTTGAGTTTTTGAGTTCTCGTTGATCAAAACTTTGAGATTTGTTCCATAAGTTGACCAACGCAGCAAAATCCTGGTAGCAGCACCTGTCATAAAGCCTGGGCATACTCATAATTTCTGCTACCACTGGCTGGTATTAACATTCAGACCGCTACCACAATGAGCAAAATAATGTATGAGTCAGTGAAGAATCATTGAATATTAATGGTGACATTGGAGGCCAGCGGGCAACAACCTGGGAGCTCCAGCAAGGAGATGATGTGTTTTTGTCCCTTTCTTGCCGTATATGAGTGTGTGTGTGTGGGTGTGTGTGTGTAGTCAGAGGTGGCTGTCATTACACTCTTTCATTACAGAGGTGACAGAAACAGGGTCTTCATGCAGCATGAGTAATGGAGGGGATTGTGCAGTCAACATCTCCCGCCAGCCCTGGAGCTCATGATGACTCTTATCAGTGCACTCATTCCTCCTTTCTGACCTTTCAACAGTCCCAGACTCATCCAATCCCCCTTTCACTGCCTCCACAGAGAGAAACAGCGACTCCTCTTTGTTTGCATAAGAGAAGAAAAGTCCGAAGATGCTGGAAAGGATTTTCACTTGAGATATAGTGACTAATCGATGAACACCGCTGAGCTCTCAGGATGAAGAGCGGATCAATGAGCAATAAATCAGGAGTGTGTAACTCCTGTCGACTCCTCGTCTACTGAACTGATGGTTTAAGACGGTAAAGTTTGGCCGAGGTACAACTCTAACACAGAGCAGGCCTAAAAAGAGTTATCGCTATGAATTTCTCCGAAGGACTAGAGAGGATTTTAGGATACTTTAAGACTTACTTTGAGTACATTTTTAGAAAGATTTACAGTTGAAATTTGGACTTATAAGCTCTTCTACACATATACTACACTCCTGGAAAATTCCCTGTCATGGTGGGGTTGGGCCCCTCTTGTAAATGTAATTAGTCAAATTGAATGTTTGCTGTGCTTTCCCTCTCTCTCTCTCTCGTGAACTACCTTAATTACTTGTGGCACAGATTCAACAAGAAACTGGAAACCTTCCTTAGAGATTCAAGTCCATGTTGAAAGGACAGCATCACACAGTTGCAGCAGATTTGTGGGCTGAACATCTATGATGTAAATCTCCCATCCAATCACACTGCAAAGGATCTCTGTTGAATTCTAATCTACTTGCAAATATTTTTCCCCCAGTATTGTGATTTATTATGATTATTTTTAGGTTATGGGTTGTTAAACTAAATGAGCAATAACTCCTTCTTTATTAAAACAGAGCACCACATTTGATAAATAAAACAAGGGATGAATCACTTTAACCCTCTGATGCATGAATTATGAAAGTCAGTGTCAGGATTTTTTCATTGAGTGTTTTATTTGTCTTAAAGCATGAAAAAAAGTTTTCCTTTTTTTTCAATTATTTGTGGCTGAGCATTCAACTTAAAACATTGTGAACTCAATGTAAATATGACTTTTTTTGTGACTTCTTTTCTTTTTGGTAATTTCATGAATAATCTTTTTTTAATGCTTTGAGAAACATTTTAACTCTTTTTCATCCATTTTAACACTGAATAATTTATAGTTATTACGCTGTTTTACCCTCAAATGTTTGTCTATAACTTTTTTTAAATATACATATATATTTGGAAAATAACTGAAAACATTGTTTCAGGCCCGAAGAAGAAAAAAAATATCCTGACACAGGCTAATATGAATTTCCACCACATGAACCATTGAATTTAGGGAATAAATAAGTTTTAAATAGATGTCCACTGTAGTGACCACTATGCACCACAGGGTTAAAAAAAGAAAAGCTATTTCTATTCAAATGGCCAATCTTATATCACTAGCAATAATGAATGGGATGATCTCTTTTTTTTCATTCTTGTTTTGAATTAGAAAAACACATACATGAGGGAAAACAGAATGATTTTGTGACAGAAAAACTCTGTTACAGGTTAGTCTTTAAAAAATTAGAATATGAACATGTATCATCATATAGGCTAACTGTAGTGGGGGGTGGGGAGGGGTGACACAAACAAATGTCTGAGCGGAGAATATCTTTTCAATAGTTTGTTATTGTGTACAAGTACAGGTATAGCTGAATTATCTACACATGTAAAGATGGACGACCCTTAGATCACAGAGCTCACCGCCACAGCTCAGCCAGCACAGAGAAACAAGATCAGATCCCACTAATCACTACTGAAACAACACCAGCCCACCCTGGTCTACCGTGTCTCATGCTCTCTGCCTTGGCACCACGTTCATGTGGATCTGACAGCTTTTACAAATATAAACTGTAAGGAAAATGTCATCCCGCTCAGCAGCACACAGCACCAGGCTGCTAATGTTTGTGTTATTTAAAGCCTCCCACTGTGACCCCATGTTTCATAACCAATTCAGATTTGCTAATCATTGTGCACATTTTGAATGTGATAAACATAATTACTCAGGGATATGTATGAGAGATAAATGAGTGTTCATTATCATAATTTCCAACACATTTGTCATTTTCTGTTCTCTCCAGCAGCACAGCACAGTGTTTCTGAAGAGCACCATGATTTATTAGCTTTTTATGTAAGAAAACCCTGGAGTACACACCAGAACAACTCTCTCTGCAAGCTGATCCTTCACGTCAAGCAACTTTTCACCTCACTGAGTTTTTCCTGATAGAAAAATCATGAGGTTTTGAGAATATATTGCAGAGAAGCATATGTGAAAATGATGGAAGGCTAGAGGAAGAGATGAGTGTTTCTGAGCATCTCCATACTGCACACAGGAAAATGTATACAGCAGCCCTGTTGTTAACTTTGCTATAGGACGATGTATTTCAACTGCAAAACAAGATCTAGCTTTCAAAACTAGCACAAAGGTTCATCATAGCAGTTTGGTAAAAACTAATTTGAACCATGAGCAGCAGTGATAAAAACCCTTTAGGTTCTCATTGGGTTTCTGCTCACCCTGTCCACCTGCTCACTGTTTATCCCTCACAAAATCAAAGCAATTTTTACCCGAATTTTTGTATCATTGAAGCTGTTTCTACCTAGTGTTGACTTTGCATATATGACTGTGTGTGTAGATTAATGCTTTTATTGTTTAGTGACCTTTGTATGCAAGGAGAGGGAGAGGCTGTGGGATGCTGGAGGTTCTTTTGCTCTAGTCTATGGTGTGTTTACAAAGCAAAGACTGGAGGCAGTGAGCATGAGCAGCCGCTGGCTCTGAGCCATAAAGGAGGAGCCAAGTTTGGATGCTGTTCGTAAATACAGAAACAAAACCTATCAAAAATTCATGCATATTCTGCCTTTAAGTGACCTTTTTTGTGAAATTGAGAAAGATTCAAGACTGTTATTTTACATTTTTTCTTGAATGTTCTAATATTAAGTCTATCCTGCAAAATTTGTTGGTGAGGTTGCTGTTGAGTTTTAGCTCCTTTACTAAACTTTAAAAAAATTCAATTTTTAGTTTTTTTCTTCCTCTTAAACTGTTTCAATCCCATATAATATGCAGTAAATTAGAAGTAACCTCCAGATAGTAAAGTTTTTCAAGTATGCCAGAAAAAAAATTGACCAAAGCAAAACTTCACAGGGAATTTTCATAAATGTAGAATAAGCAAAAAAAAAGTCCAGGCAGGCATTTTGAGGCTCAGGTGTTAAAGGGTTAGTTATATTTAATATATGTAGAAAAAATATGTTTTGAAAAATTTTGCAATTCTATGGGGATTTATTTAAATGAGGATAAGTTTTTTTTCAAAAGGTTCAGCTCTTCTGTAAGACTGATTTCCATAAAACAGAAGTGTTACAGGACACTGAGGTCCAGGCTAGACTGAATTTGTGAAGTTTCTTTCTCTAATACTTCAAATGTAAGTCAAACGACTTATGTCAAAAAAAAATAGAGTTGAATGAAGGAGGAAATTCTGCAGTCGTCACAGGGTCAGCGGTCGCGACTGAACCTTGCTCATAATCAGCGCCTGCAGCAGGATAGCTTTGTTCCCACTAATGGTTTCAGGTCTCGGCTAGCTATTAAGATAATGAATAGCTGCCGCTCATGTTTCACAGATGCCCAATACAGCTCCTCTAAACCTCTCAACAAAATGTCTCGCATTAAATTGAAATCTGGCTTTCTCTGCAAGCATCTGAGCTGATGCTTCTCAGAGGAGGAAATGACTTTGGCTGCCAGTGATTCGGTTTAAAAGCTTATTTTCTGACATTTCCAGCTGAGACTGTAAAGATGGAGAGATTTGAGGGACTCACAGAAAAAATGTGAAAATGTAGTAGTGTGCTGCATAATGCTTTATCCCAGGACACAAGGCTGAAATGAGAGTGGAGGTGCTTTTGATAAGGTGCTCTGTCTCTGCCCGGTCACTGATACCTGAGGATAATGGATTCCCGATGCTGTAAGCCACAGTGGCAGAGCTATCAAAGAACAAATCAGAGGCTCGAGGAAGAACAAATAGTGTCCTTCCCAAAACACTTAACGCAGACCTGTATTCAGAAGAGTGCAAAGTTGGCTCATAAGCATCCATTACACATGCAGACAAAAACAGTCGTACTGTTATGGGAAGAGGGAGATGATCCTGCCGGTCGAGTGCTTCTCTCCGACAACAAAGCAGTTACTCAGAATCAAACCTCTGATAGTACCACTGAGTGCCGAGCAAGTTTCCTGTTTATAGTGGCTCAGAGGGCTTCTGGGGGAGATTTATGACACTATAAACGGGCTCTGGCGAGCTGCAGCAGAGTAGTGCTGATAAAGGGACAGTTCAATGCAAAGACAAGAAGAAATCTACAAGAACAAATGAAAAAAATAATAATGACTTTCCATGGGCATATGTTTGATGTTACATGTCTACCTCATGGCCAGGTTTCTAGCATATCAGAAGAAGGTTGATCCAAAGATTGACATTTTCCAACAAAGTTTAAGACCCAAGTGTCCAGTCTCAACCCTTTCAGTGCAGCAGTGATGTCTTTTGAAGATTATGGTCAAAATTAGAGTCAAACAACCAAAAGAAATCTGATTCAAGGTTTGGCTCTTTGCATCTGATGAGATGCTGCCATAGTGGTGTAACCACCAAAATATACTTATAAAAATCAGACATGGGTCTGCCAAATAAAACAAGCAGAGCATATACAGTCTATTTGTTTTAAGATGTGTCAGCAACACAAAGCAGCCAAACTAAGTCCTCTGGCTGTTTATGAAGACATCATGAGAGTAATTCCTCTGCTACTTCCTGCTAATTCTCCAATCTAATCTCTTAACTCTGCTGCACTGTGAATCATCACAGCAATATTAATACAGGATAAAAAAACAAATGAAGAAGTTGAAAGACTAATAACAATGTTGAATCAAAGAAACAAATAAAGGGATGCATTTGTGCAGGTTTAAGCCAAATTAATCTGCTCAGAGAAAATAAAGAGAAGATGCAAAGCGACGGTGATCTTTTTAGTGCTGCATTCTCAGTGTCAGAGTAAATTCCCAGTAACCTTTAAGAAGCTAGGAGACATTTGTGAAGGAGTAATACTATAAGCCTCAGAGAAGGGTCTCACAAAAGCAGGTTTAAAAGTAGTGATTTGTGCTGACATTAAACTCAAGTCCTCAGCAGATGGATGGAGCTGAACAGCTGGCTGACGTAAGTGCAGCACTCTCAGACATTTAATTAGTGCCATTCACTGAAGGTGTGTGTAATTATGGAGGCTCGTGGACAACTTCAAAGGCTGCTTCCACTTTCCTGCTTCACTTTCATATATTTACTTTCCTCCAAAGCTTGTTGACATAAAATTACTCTGAAATGTAAGAGGGAAAAATAAAATATTCCATGAGTTAGGGCTCTTCATATGAATACACTTCGACACGTTTGCTACATTTTTGAAGTCAATCCAAGCTAAATGCTCGCCAATATTAGCTTTAAACTGACATTCAGCTCATTTTTATTCCGTCATGAAGGTTTATTAAAAGCACTCCTCGAGTATGAATGGCTTTCTTTTTGGCATTTAAACTGACTGCTTTGACACTTGGGGAGCCATCATTAGCTCTCACCTTTAAAGCTCTCGATGGCCATATCAGTAAGCACTCCAAGCGCCCCATTACCCATGAGCACCATCACTGCCAGAATGTAAGCCTGCTTGTGGTGGCTCAAATCACCAAAAGATGTTTTCACACCTGCAGCATGTTTGCTTTGTTCCAATTCAGAAAAATATTATGATGTGTATGGTGCTAAAATGATGACTTCAATGTTTGGTATAGACCAGTGGTTCCCAACCTTTTCCAATTCAGGGCCCACTTTTAAGTCTCAAACATTTTCGCAGCCCACCTCCAACGTATAAGTACAGAAGCTGGACAATTAGAGCTAGATTTGTAACAAAGACCTGAAATTTATGAAAAAAAAAAGTCATAAAACCCAAAATGTAATAACTGGTCAATAATGCAACATATGCAGAGCCCAAAACATGACATCCATTAGCCCCCAGTATAACAACTTGTTAAATTTTGGGTCAGTGATTACATTTTTAGGTTGTACAACATTTGTTTTATTACGATTCAGGTCTTTGTTAAATTTTGGGTCACTGGGCTCTAACATGCTTTCTTAAAAGACTTTTCTTATATTCGAACGTTTGAACATGTTTGACATCCTTCAAAAAGTGTCTGACTTTTAATATTTTAAACATTATTCTGCATATTTGTATCCTTATAAAATTACCCTCCATTAAAATCCAGACTATTTTGGAAATGATTTGGCGGCCCACTTGCATTACCACTGCGGCCCACCAGGGGGCCATGGCCCACAGGTTGGGGATCACTAGTATAGACAATACAATTTGGTATGGAAAACAGACTCTTCTTAAACTGAGAAAAAAAGAAATACTAGCACTGGAAAACATGTACAGAGAAATGAAATGGCATCATAACACTGATAACCTTTAGCTGAAGTTAGAAATACAGACATCAAATGTTATGCTGATTAATTTTTGTAAAATTTTTACATTCTGATGTGTTTTTGAATGAAAATCATGTTTAATTTATTTAATGTCAATGTTTTTATAAATGACAGTTACATCATTTTTAATCTCTTTTGTAAAGACTGCAGCACTCAACTGGACTGCACTAGACAGAAAGTTGAAACTTAAACTGAAAACAACTGGGGTTGTAACCAATGATTACTTTGGAAATCTATTACTTTGACAACCATTTACAATTAATCAGTAAATAGGACAAAAAAGATTTTTAAAAATTCCCTGTTCTCTTTGTAAGTTTTATATAACAACAGAACATCTTTTAAAATAAACACTGACAATAGTTCACAAATTACAGGTTGTAGCTCAAATATCCCTGAGTTCTTGAAAAATTACAGAAGCATAAATAATTTAAAAGTAGCTAAATTGCAAACTGTTTTCAACAGTATGGGCAACATAACAGAAAATATGTTGAAATGACTTCAGATTCAGATCAAAGTCGGTCAAAAAGGCAATCAAACAAAAAAAAGTGTCCTCAATGCTTTCACTTTTACACCTTTTGTCTGTAGTAGCTAATGCTTATGCTTTCATGAACTTTTACGACTACCCTTTTTTTTGGTTTATTTGTTTTTTCCTCTTCTGGCTCTGCTCCTCCTTCATCAGGCTCATTTGTTTATGTGACGTTTACAGCCTCACACACCAGCCTGTTATGAAGTCTATACTCCAGTCAAGTAGGTGGCAGCAATACACCTCAGTTAGTTTCCAACCACTAAATAATCCAACTCAAAAAAGAGGACAAAAATCTTAAAACAAAGTGGCACATTAGTTGCATGATAATGAAAAACATCATCAACATTTAAATAAACAACTTCTATGGATTTTTAACAATTTGCTGTTGTAACGATTGAGCTCCATAGATAAGCCCCAACACTTGCTGTCGCCAATGCCAAAAACTTTGATACGTATCATGTCAGTCAGAGTATGTGCAGTGAGTCACAAAGCTTACGTTTGAATCACTTCAGATGAACTGAACTGGATTACTTTGTGATTTTTCTCATGGAACTTGGTGACAAAAGTTAGAAAAATCACATCAAAAACAGGAAATATCTCTAGTTCTCCATTTATTGTGGAATACAGGAACATCATGTCTCCAAATAACCTTAAAAATTGGATATCAAAGGTGATTTTAGGGACATTTGTGCAAGGCGGCGTGCCAGATGGTAGTACAAAAAATATCCATAAAACAGCAAACACTGCTTTTCTAAAATTACATTACATCTGGGAGAGAAAATTGCCAAATGCTCATTCCTCAGAGCTGTCAGTCTGAGCAAGACTTCCCAGCACATTTCTTACAATCTGTCAGCAGCTCTTGTTCTTGCACAGGAGCTTTTTTTTTTTTTTTTTTAGGTAAACAGGCTGTTTTTCTGAACATTATCCTTCGAACATTCGTTTCAGCAGAGCTCTGAGGCAGCATAGATTTCCAGCTGGGTAAAAGTGGCATCGATCCTCCTTCATACAGCAGGGAGTTCTTTCAGGAGAGTCAATGGGGCAACTCATTAATCATAACTGTAAGGCAGACTGTGATTTGCTATTGTTCACCATGTTATCTTCAGGGGAAAGCAAACAAAGAGATGATGTCCTTTCAGAGACAGAAGTGGACTAAAAAGATGCAGGATGGTCTCAGCAGGGATGGGGGAGGTTGGGGAATATATGCAAACAGGACATGACATGAAAGCAAACATTCGCCATTTACATCTAAAGAGCGGTACGGTTCTTCCCTTTTTCATTTGCCTTCCATCTCGATGGGTTTGCAGGCCAAAGAAACAAAAACGTCCTTTTCATCTTTTCATCCTCCGTGAAAATCAATGTCAGTCAAAAGAACGAGGTAAAGTGTGTCATTTATTTGATTCAATGCAGCGCGAGTGGACTTCAGAATCAGATATGAAGGCACTGTATTGAAGTATTTGTGTGTTTTTGTGCGTGTGATGGGAGATAGGTCACTTGTTGGCCATAAAGGGAGACTAATGTTCAGAGAAATCTACAGCATCTGACAGTTCAGGGCCCAACATAATGATCTGTTTAATGCTGCGTGTACAGCACATGTAGCTTGCTTCTGCAGAGGACTTTCTAGTAATAGAACCAACAGAAATGGCACTCTGAGTGAGCTCAATATGAAAAAAAAAATTCTTCTTTTCATTATGCTTTTCTTTTTGTGTAAAATGGAGAACAAAGTGTTTCTACCTCTGTGCCCACTGGCACTTAAGATTAAAAAACCTACAGTCACTGATCAATCAAATAACAAAACATCCAGAGGAGCTATTATGTGCAAGTAAATTTATTAGGCTGGCGACCCACTGAGGATTTTAAGACTGACTTAGGACCAAATATGCCTCCCTCTGCAGTGAAGAAGCGTACCCAATTTTGGTCTTTTTTTTAAAATCCATTTATTTAATTTACAGGGACAGTGCACATTAATTAGAACTTCTGTAGATATGCCAGAGTTGTCTTTCTTAGAGAGAGCCCAAAGAGCAGTTTCTATCTTTAATCAATCATTTCTCCAAATCACCCTCAATGTGAAGACTCAATACTACCATTTTACCACTTCTGGCCATTTTAGAGTCCCCTGATCTGGACACATTTGCAGGTTTAATGGTTAATAATGCTGGCTGGACCTCCAACAAAACACCTGCAATAATCAATGAGAGGAGCAGAATGAGATATGACAGCTGCTGGATGTTTAAGCTCACAAGCATGGCAGCGGACATGAACAAAACTGTGCCCTGCACTAAGTGGAAAATTGTAAAATAAGACAAGCTTTGGGTATTATTTTTCCAGATTCTTTTCCTCTATTTTATAGCCAATTGATGATGTTGACCACACTCTGTGCTTGTTTATCATCGCCAGTCACGTGGGCATGTGCCATCCAAAGGTTGTGGCGTTAAAATCAGTCAGGCTATGACTTATGTGTGAGTGCAACACATATTTATTTTTACAATGAGTGCCATAATGTGAACAATGCATAAAGTGCTGTTTACACAAAGGTGTGTGGTTAATTTTTTTTTATTTTAACAATGCTTCTTGGAAGTAGATATTATTCAGTTGCAAAGTCTGTTTATTTGCCTTCTATATGTTGCCACATTTGTAAGGAACATTTGTGGAGTGAGTAGCAGAGCCGAGTATGTTGGTCGCACCCATGAAACATTTGCCAAATCTTCTTTGCCAATGCCAAACAGCTTATCCTGACACTGGCTCTCGTTTGGTGTTTTTTGGAGGACTGGTTGATTGAAGTCTGAAAAAACAAGACATATTGGCCTTTTAACAACTTATTGGTCAAGTAAAGAGAAGCCTACGTAGAGTGTGTGGAAGAACCACACACCACCACAACAGCCTGGCTCCTCCTCGTGCTGGTCATTATCTCAGGTCGGCATCATAGACTGTAAAAGACAAGGACACCATTTCCCTCAGCACAAAAGGAAGTGTGATCACCTGAAACTGTTGTCCCTGGTGGCTGTCTGCTTTAAAGGTCAAAAACTCAGTCTCCCTGGTCATTCCTGATTGGAGGTGGTCAAGCTTTAAGATGTAAATACACCTAGTAGAAGTGTTTGTCACATCCTTATGCTGTGGTGATACAAAGGTTTTATTTGGCTTTATTGTGATCAAGTCTTCTTTTTTTCTGAGACAATGTTTTATCATTAGTTATTAGACATTAAAAATGGTGTTTTACATCACGTTTTATTTGCCAAATCACAAGTGACAGCTGCTGTTCTTGTGCATCTCCCTGCAATAAGATTCCCTCTATTGAAGACGACTCATTTATCCAGTTAGAAAAACCATCACACGTCAAATAATGCCACAACATGAGTCTGTGGAATATGTGCTTAAAATTATCCAATTGCTTATCTACTCAGATCAGTCAAATGCGACTTGCTGATTTTTGGGACAGACACTGGCCACTGTAGCAGGGTACATGCTTACAGGTGCCAGGAGATCAAACCAAGAGTTAATAACAACAGTAAAATAAGCTGGTTGGCATCTGCAGTGAAGACTCGGCTAATTTTTCATGTGTGAAACCCACAAAACCATCTCTACTGCTCATTCTACAAATGCATGTTCCTTACATCACTAAAAAGACAAATAAACTCTCCAACAGTGTGAGATATATCACTAAGAGGCATTTTTATGGCAAAAAAGTAATATACCTTACTTTCTGTGTTTAGATTCCTGACAGACTCTGACAGTCCTTTCAGCTTGTTCTAGCTTTACTTTTGCCACCATGAAGCTTAAACTGACACAAGACAGCAGGCCAATAGGAAAAACACTGGATTGCCCCCATAAATAATGCAGGATTCCCTTCAGCCAGTCATTAACAGCACACATCCTCCTGCCACTTCCATCCAAATGAGACCACGGCTGGTTCAGTTATGGCCTCTGAGAGTCTTAAATCTTCATCTTTATTAATACCACCTTAAACCTGCCAATCCGTCTTATTTCAAAGTGTCAAAACACAATGACAGTGTGAGGTTTCCTGCAGCTTTTAGACGCTAAATTACTTTGACAGAGTGATGTCCTTGAAAGTTTATATTTTCAGAGGAGAACATGACAGTATAACTTTTTTATGGTGGCATGGCTATAATTTTATTAGTAAGCGCCTTGTAGCAGCAAAGTGCTCTTTTATGGCCCAGAATTATTTGTTGCAGTCACTCGCTCTCGAATGAGAAACTGCCTCGATGGTGTGAGTGAGATTTATACATGTCATGTTATACATAAGAGGCATGTCGTTCAGAGGAAACGGCCAATCTGCTTCAACATAAACAAAGAGAGCCAGCAGAGAGCAGACCCCCCCATTCAGTCACTTTTTTGTTTTTGATGAATGAATCTGCTTGGGATTTGTGCTCCTACCACACACGTCACAGATCAAGAGACTTAATTGTTTTTCTGTTTATTGATCTGGACACACAGCTTTCAGTAGGTGCTATTGACTTGTTTTGGGCCGTGGTAGCCAGTGGTCAGGTAGCTGACATTTGCTTTAAACTTTCAATACTCTGTAATCATTTATCAAAAGGCCAGATTTAAGATGAGTTTTGGGGGAAATCAGAAAGTAAACGCAGAGAAAAGGCAGAAAGGAAATGGCTTGGATTGTTTGAGACTTTCCAACACAAGCCTCAGACACCTCTGCTGATTGTGTTGCCCTCTGTGTTATAAAAGTTCACAGCAGGTTGAAAACAACAAGTGGTTTGGGCCCCAAGAGCAAAAATCATGAGTAAAGGGAATTCGATAACAGAATGAAATAAAATTGAATGTCCTTGTGTGGTTTGTGTTTCATTTAAGGCATTTTCACTATAAAAAGTGCAACATTCAATATCTTTGTTCTTGTAGGAGGAATGAGGAATAAAGGAGGAATTATTTCACAGTATTATTAATGAAACTGAGCTGATTTATACCATCTATCCATTTTCTACTGCTTATCTATAGGTGCAATGTTTTTTTCTCTTAGGTTTCTGCATTTTTACTTTATGTGTTGTTTTTTTAACAAGCCCATTGAGCTTTTGTCATCTTAGTATTCTTGGATATTCCTGAGATTCATTTATTGAGTATTTAGATGAAGAATAAAGCCACCAATCCATTGTGACTAGTTACAAAAGCGCTGCAACATTCAGTATAAAACATTACATTACAACTTTGCTGGCTCATTAGATGCCAATTTTACCTTCTTTTCTTTAGTAGATGTTTTTTTTTATATACACATGAATGCTGCATTGTTTGTATTCATTGGGACTCTGTTGCAAGAAAACTTCATCAGAAAAAGCACAACAGGCTATAAACTTTACAAACTAAGTTTTTAAACTTTAATGAAAGAAGGTAAAGTTGACCGTTTGAGACCTGAATGCATGACTCTGGTCCGTTGGCTGCTCTGTGGCTCTCTGCACAGGTGCTCAGAGAACTCAGGTAAACACATTAAAGGAGAACAGTCTATTACTGCACCGCTGAGGAGTCTAACTCAGGAGTGAACCAGTCGATGTGCTTGGCTGTAGTTTGCAATCATCCCTGCCAAATGTGTGGTTGGTGTTGCAGAATGGCAGCCAGATGTCAGTTGGCAGTTAAGCAGACCATTCATTCATTTCTCTGAGAACCCAGGAGGAAATAGTCCATACGAGTGTATATCAATGAAAACCACACAACTTACAGAGACAGTGAGACTTCTTAGTGAAAGTTACCAGAAGACTTTCATGTGTAGAGCACATCCAGACCAGAATCTTTGCTTTATCAATGATAAAGACACAACATAAATCCCTCATGAACAGTCCGATAGCAATTTCAGATCATGACAGGGGCATGAAAAAATTTCCTGAGCAGAACCAGACTCACATTAAGCAACAACCTGACACATCTGTGTTGGGCTTAGACAACAACACCAGAGGTCTACAACATAAAGTGGGCTTGATGTCATCTGTGTTACTTTAAGATATTCAGCCTTAACAAGCATTGGCTACTGGAAATCACATGACGCAGTCTCTCAAATCTATTCGTCATCATGAAGACACAATCAAAAGTTACTGTGACGGTTTTCACAAGAACAAGCCAGAGAGCAACATACTTCTTATTCAAAAACCACTAATTAGTCTGAAGTTTCACATGTAATCCAGAGCACAATCAACACAGAGACAGAAAAACAGCAAAGGTGACAGCAAGAAGGCTTACTGTTGTCACTTTTCAATTATTACAGCACGACAGATTAAAATTCATTCTTTGTTGAATTCTGACGTCAGTAAAGTGCAATCAATGACTTTAATGTAGAGTTGTTCAATTACTTGCAAATTGCATTAAGTCACGATATGGCAACTCCAACCCTGAACTCAACCCTGCTCAACCAAAGATCCAATTTATTGAAAACTACTTTTGCAAGAGCAACAATCTAAGGGGTGAAAAGTGCCAAGAGGTAGCAATCAAAGTAAGTTTGAGTTGGCAAAAAGCAGCAAAAATGTGTGAAAAGTGGTAAAAATTGGGAGAAAACTTGAAAAATGGTCAGAAAGCAGCAAAAATTTTCAGAGGCTTGACACTTCTGGTAATGTTCTCATTTTCTGAGATTCTGAATTTTGTGTTTTTATCACCTATAAGCCATAATCATCAACATTTCAAGAAATTAAGACTTCAAATAATTCACTCTATTTCTAATGACTCTACAAAATACATGGATTTCACTTTCTGCAATGAATCACAAGAAATATTGAACTTTTTCATGATATTCTCATTTTTTAAGATGTAACTGAATATGTTAACACAGTTTCTTATGTATCTTTTCATATTCTTTACAAAAATCCTACTTTTTCCCCACATACATTTGATTTTCTTATTCAAAACGGTAATGAACAAAAGAAATATCATCCCCTTCAATACAGCAATCGATAACAGCATCTGAGCGGGGGAACCTAGAAATAATTGCAAAATAAAGTGCAACTGCAAGATAAGGGAAAATAACCACAATTGGATTATTTTTGCAAAATCATTCAGCCCAAGTGTGATATTAAATCATAAACCTTCAAGCACATTGATTGGTTAGTGTATAAAATGGTCTCTACTTGAACACGATGTACCCAAAGGCAGGTCAAGCATTCAGCCTAAGAAGTGAACCACATCCGTGGGCTGGAAAAAAAAGTCATTGAACTCAAAGTTACTTTCATGACCCCAAACCCTGCTGCAGTGTTTACTCACCAGGTGATATGAGTCAGAATCTGTTTATCCTTCAAGGTTCACATACACTTGACCCTTAACTTTACCTTCCTTTTCTTTAGACCTGAGCTTCTCTTTCAACACCTTCCTCTTCTAAAGCCTCTTTGAGTCATAGAGTTACAATGACAATTGCACACTGCACAATGGCACTTCCAGTAAACCCAACATTAAAGGGAATTGAATGTAACTCCAATCTCATACGACCTCATCCACCCTGCTGAACCTCAGTCAAAGCAACTCAAACAGACTTACTTTTTGTTTTCTATCAAAAAAAGGACACCCAACAGGCTCTGCTGGACTGCCCTCACATATAAAATATAGTTTCATTTACTGTCTGGGCAGAATAATGTTGTGCTGTGCATTTCCTTTTACCTACAACACTGCAGCCTAGAGGAGGTGTCCATGAATGCAGCAGGTTTACAGCGTGCTACCTCCACACTCAGGAGTTACGCAAACACAGCACAGAAGCCACTGAAAAAAACATCTTCATTCATGTTTTTCTCCTCCACTAAAAAGCTTCGAGTACCAGTCGTGAGTCGTATTTTTAGGTTTGCGGTGAAAAATTAAAGCTCTTGGCAGAAGAAGAGAGCAGGTTTGACATTCAGTAAAGGTGATGGAGCAGCACGTCAGGTGTGCAGGGAGGTTATGATGTGTGCCTGCTGCCTGCAGGGCGTCCAGGACACCCAGAGCGAGGGTTCAATCTCTGACTGTGCAGGTCGTCATTAGGATGCAGACAGACACATGGTCCCCTGATGGAGTGTGGAGGAGCAATTAGTCTAATACAGAATCAGCCACTCAGTCCTCTTCATTATCTGATGGAACCAATCTGCATCCAGAAAACTGCAGGGAGAAACGTGATATAGCTTAACGCTGCGGAGCGGGGTCTGTTGAAGAGACAGCTGACGGCTCAGCTTGTCAGGTTTTAATGTCTCAGTAGTGAACAGCCCCCACATTTCAAGAAATCTATCCCATCACATTCACAAAAGAGCTCAGCCACAGTTTTCCACCAGCTGTTGAACAACTCGCCCGCAGGCGCCGTACAGTGTGATGGAAAATTGTCGACTTCACATTTTCATGCTTAGATTTGTCACAGAAAGAATGCAAGACATGGGCCTTCAAAGCAAAAAACTAATTTCTGAAACCAGCAGGACGCCCTTCATCAGATAGGCGTTGGTGATACATCCAACAAATGGGACGTGTCGTTCAGAAAAAGGGATAAAAAAGAAGGGGGGCCTGGCAATAATCGCTCATTTTAAACTCTGACAATCAGCTCAGTTGTCTTGACTTTTATGAGGAACATGAAACAGTGTAACACAGTTTTAGAGTGTCAGTTTGGACTCTTTTTTGCTGCACATTTTCTCCCTTATACTTGTGCATGGTGTTACTTTTGCCTCACTATCTTGTGAATACAGTCCATTTAATAATACCTACTCTAAGTTCTTTCCATATAATTTAACTCCAACAATTCATTCCCCAAAACAACCAAAGGGGAATTAAAAGATGGGCAGACTTAGTTTAAAAACCAGCACTAATGCATGGCGTTATTTTTGCCTCACTATCCTGTGAATACAGGTCATTTAATTATATCTACCTGTATTTTATTTTCGTGTAATTTAACTTCAACAATTAAGCCCCCTAGAACAACCAAAGAGGAATTAAAAGAGTAGAAGACTTCATTTAATCTATATTGCCTCAACATGTTTAAGCATTTAAACTTCATGATTAGTTTAGTTATTTGTGGTTTGCTAATTGGAAACGGGGATTTTGCAATTACAGGCTGCCGGTGAATTAATTATACATCAAATATTTAATTAAACTGCTGAAGTAATCCTACAGTCATTAAACGGAATGTAAAAATGTATGAGTGTTGTTGTGGTTGCACTCTGACGCAGTTTTGATTCCTCTGACAAGATGCACGTGCGGGTTTCATTCAAATATTTTCACACCTTTTACCTGTTATTTCTAATTGGGTTCAGGTCACGTTGTGCAACGCGAGATTACAGAAAACAAAGGAGGCAACATACGTGAATTTCCATAAAAAGTTGTCTTCTCTTACCTTTATGGAGGTTTATGAAAGGTGCTCCGTACGCACGCGCTCCCTCTCTTCTGTTATGGTGACGGACCCCGAAAAAAACCCGGCTCAGTTTGTTTTTAATTTAACAGAAGAAGAAGAGAGGTTTGTTTGTAGTATTGTCGCATTGGTGGAAGAGCGGAGAGGAGGGAGGGTGGAGGTTAGAGCTGCTGTTCCTGCTGCTCGGTCAGGTCCTCGGCTCGTATCTGATGCTCAACTCTCTCCTCTCCTTTCTTTTAACTCGAGCACGCTGCATGTGTCATGTGACTGTTCCCATTTGTCCAATGTGCTTTCTACTACGGCTCCATCCACACACACACACACACACACACACACACAAACACACATAGAGACGCATGCACGCACACTTTTAAATACTGCAGTTGAATGTGCTCATAAACAGCTGGAGTACAAACGCTCACCCTGCACGCCTTCGTATCATTATCTACTGTGCATGAAACATCATCTGAGCATTCTTCCTTTCAATTATACAGTATACTCACATATAGAAGAAAAAAATGTTGCAGCCAGGGTTTGCATATAAAAAAGTCACTGAAACTGCAGTAACATATATCCCGGCAGAATTTATTATTCCTTGGACGTTTTTCAGAGAATATTAATGATGAGGCAAAAACTTTTATGTCACTCATGATTAGTGGTTGGGTGAAGCCATTTAACCCTGTGGTGCATAGTGGTCACTACAGTGGACACCTATTTAAAAGTTATTTCCTCCTTAATTCAATGGTTGATGTAGTGGAAACTCATATTAGACTGTCAGGATATTTTTATTCTTCCTGAAAAAATATTTCCAAATTTTTTTTTCTAGACATTTTTTTAAAGTTATAAACAAACATTTGAGGGTGAAAAAGCTTATAAACTAAAAATGATTCAGTGTTAAAAATGGATTAAGAAAGTTGAAATGTTTCGCGAAGCATTAAAAAAATAATGATTATTCATGTAATGACCAAAAAAAAAGAAGAGAGAAGAAGTCAAGCAAAAAAATAAGTCATATTTACATTATGTTTACACTGTTTTATGTTGAATGCTCACTGACAAATGTTTGGGGGAAAAAATGGAAAACTGCATCAGAGGGTTAATGTCAAACAACTGTGTTTACTCTTTTTCAATGACAATAAAAAGATCCAAAATGACCCCAATCAACAACAACAACAAAAAAAGTGTGAGAAAAAAAAGTCAAAACTTTGTGCTACAAAGTCAAAATTGAAAGTTAAGAAGGCAAAATTTTGAGGTAAAAAGTTACATTTTTGAGGTAAAAAGGCTTACAATTTGAGATAAGTCACAGTTACGAGATAAAGTCAAAATCAAAAGTTAAAAGGCAAATAAAATAAAAAAATCTAAAAGTTTGAGGACAGAATCAAAGTTGTGTGGAAAAAGTCAAACTTTTGATTTGTAAAGTCAAATTTTTAGATAAAAATTGTAGTTTTTAGATAAAAAGTCAAAATTATGAGTTTAAAGGGTGACATTTTGGGATATAAAGTCATAACCTTGAGGGGAAAAAAGTCCAAATAATGAGGGGGAAAAGACAAATTATGAGTAAAAATGCTAAAATTTTGAGATAAATGTGAAACCTTGGAGACGAAAAGTCAAAATCATGTGTAGAAACAGGAATTCTAAGAATGGAAAGATAGTCAATCTTTTCAGATTAAAAGTTGATAATTTTACTTTTATCTAATTATTATTATTATTATTATTATTATTATTATTAATAATAATAATAATAATAATAATAATAATAATAATAATAAGTTTCCAACTCTCCAAATTTTGACTTAATAATAGCAAAAAAACCTTAATGGATACAGTTTTCCTTTTTTATATTTTCAACTGGTGCAATGGGCTTCTATAAAAAGCTCATCTCAGTGAAACTGTTCCTTTTCTCTTTTTTTACCCAGCAGACTTTCTTCCATCCTGTGCTCAGTGTAACCTGACCGCCTTCCACACACCGCCTCCTTTTAAAGCCTCATCCATCTCTGGTGTCATTCTGTGTCCATCAGCAAATCGTATTTGGCTGTATTTTGCCTCAGGCTCTGCTGATGTGAGGGATTTGATGTCCACGGCTTTGTTCTGCCTGAGAATCTGGCCGGTAAAGTGAAGGATCTCACCAGGGAGAAAGTGCTGTGAGTGGGACTGATGGGAGTTAAGTTTAGACATAAGACAGAAAGAGAAGGAGCTTTGAGATGGATAAAGAAAATATGTTTCTCACTCACTGGTGAGACAAAATGACCAAGTGACCTCTTTGTTAGGTGCTGGGAGAGATTTCTGCTACTTCACTTTAACACTGCTGAAGCAGAGTGGAGGAGTTTTACACTTCACCTACTTACAATGTGCACAGACAAGGGAGAGAAAAACTTCAACAACACTTGCAGAATGAAGAACAAATTAAGTAAAAGTTATGAAACAGCACTTAATTCTACAAGTGTTACAGAAGTTTGACACATGCTTAGAAACTTTGAGATGTGTTTTTGGTGTTTTAAGGTCACAAGAGCCAGGATGACACTGTGTTCCCTCTCTGTGTGAAAATGTGGTGATGAGCCAATTCCCCAACCTCGGTTTAATTTCTCCTGTTTATGCCTGTGCAAAACAGCAGACTGTTTCAAGTCACCATTCCAACACCACACATGATGTAGATTACTACACAAATACAAATACCAATCAGCCGTAGCTCTTCTTCTAATGCCAAACAGCTTTTTCTGCTAATTAAACAGGCTTTCCAATATTATAAGACCAAGTAGAAGTGTTAAAACAAAGAAATAATCCACCAAAAACAAATTTCTGTACATTCGTGCAAAGTTTAGTGAGGACAAAAACTTGTAAGTTCCCAAAATTAGACTCTCAAGAGAAACTTTTAGGGTAAAGTTGTAGTGATGTCTGATACTCAACAAGTGTTGGGAATCCCAATACCTCAATGAATAAGGTTCAGATGTGCTAATTGTTTGCTTTTTTAGTCATTTATGAGGCTTATACTGCAGTAAAACTTATCAAAATGCTTGTCATTTTAGGTCAGGCAGCGGGCTGCTCTTCTGATATACCCCTTCAAAATGAACTAGATGCAAACTGTAGCAAAAAGAATTGACATTTTTTGAGATACATAGTCTAACCTTGATTCAGACAAAGCTCTTCTGATTTGTTTGAGGCATCTGTCTTGATTTATCTTCTCAATCTGGGCGTTACTCCAAGACAAAAATAAATGAAAGTTGCTCCTATTTTACCACAGGGATCACTAAAATCTGACGTTTCCCTCCAAAGGGAATAATGTATGATCTGAGGATAGTACTGTTTACAAACCCGATTGAAAAACTAAAACTTAGGCGCTCAAAGATGAATCCATGTCTTAGTGAGTCAAATTCTCAATGCTGACCCAGGAAAAAGTCATATTTTGAACCACACACAGTCATCTAAGACTCAACTGATTTCGTTTGAAAAAATCACAAGAAAGGTCTCATTTCATTATTTAAGGAGGGAAGAAGAAAGACGTGACTGGAATGATTATGAAAATCTCCATCAAAACCAAACTTTAACAGTTTTTAAGGTGGTAAAGTGAACAAGGTTTCCAAGTTGCAGAAAAGACAGACAGCAAAGAGGACAAAGATGCAGTATAAAATAACCTGTCAGCACCAGGTTCACACAGACAGTCTTCATCCATGAGTCAAAGTCTTGGTGCGCAGTGGCACCATTCACTGGTTTCTGTTTTTAAAGCTGAATTTTAAAGCTGGAAGAGTTGAGAGGGAAATCCTCTGTTGACTGTCTCTTCTATAATGCATGCCAAACAGCCTGCAGCAGCAGAGCATCTGTTGCGTAACAGTATTATTTTGATGCATTTTAATGAGGAGAGTGTTACCTCAGACTCCAAACATCACTGTTTCTGGTCCCACCTCTGCTGCCGGATGAGGCCTGGAGGCTTTCCTTGTAACTCCCAGACCACTTTCTGGGAGGTGATTGTCTTTGCTTTGCGGTGAATTAATTGCATATTTTAGTGAGCATCTAGAGCAGAAATATGTGTGAAGGAGAACAAGAGATCCTGGAGAAATTCATGAACCGTGGTGGTGCCAAAAAAATTGAAATTTGCAGAAGATACTTGGCTCCAGGGTTCTCGTCTTTTTCTCTTGTGTGTCTCTGCTTCTTTGTATTCTTTACTGCTCGATGTCCTTATCTAATCTCTCTTCTTTGCCTTTGTCTGGTCTGTCTTTTTCCTTTCTTTGTTTCCTTCTTGGTATCAGCTTCAACACTCTGTGTCTGAGGTCCACCACCGAAGCATCAGTCACAGAAAAATCAATACAAGTCATCCACAAATCAAAACGTATCTGTAGGCTGCAGGTCATCTCAACTTGATCCTTCTCCTCTAGGAGGTTCTGAACACTGAATGTCAAAAAATAAGATTCATTCCCCACAGCAGGCAGAATGATTTATCTTCGTGATCACAGTGTGTGTTTTTAGAGCAAGGACAGTAGACACCTCTCTGTGTGGTCGTCTGATCGTGCAGATGTATGTGCATACACGTTTTTTTATATCTTTCTCGCTCACCCTGACCTCACAACCCTGACCTGTTCACAGTCCATCTGTTTCACATCCCTGCAGGGCTGCAAGAAGCTGATTTGAATCACTGCTTGAGAAATCCACAGATGGAAAACTGTTAGAGACTTTCTGGTAAACAAATGATCTCCCAAAAAAGTGCAACAACACTGCTATGAGATATGCAGAACTGCACAACAATCCAGTGAAAACAGCCAAAGGAGAAGCTTTCCCTCTCAAACACAAACATGCAAACACTTCTCTTTGAAGGGATTGAGAATAAACAGTGAACAGTTAAGAAAATCAGCTATACTGCAAACAGGCTACACGTATATCCACCTTACCTTTTATCGAATCCTTCTCCAGAGTTTGAAGTCTGTGCAGGCAGAGCAAGTCAGGTCAGCTGGCTAATACATGGATCAATTCAATCCCAGAAAATCTTTCATTATGACGTCAATGCAAAAATGCTTATAGTCCCTCCCTTATCCTTAAAATCAACTGAACCCAGCTCAGGTCAGGTATAAGGTGATTAAATGAGAGCTTTCACTGAAGTATTGCATGTACGGTGTTGTTTTATCGTGAAAGAATGAATGACAACAAAAGAGCACAGATAGATTTTCCAGTCCACAAAAATGAAAACATATTGTGATTAGCTGGAATCTTGACAAAAAAACAAAAAACAAATCCACTTTCAATTTCAGACAGTTAATATTTGTTGTTCCCCTGAAGGCCAATGTTAATTTTAAATGCTGTTCATGTTTCATAAAGTTCAGCCCATTTAAACTCTTCTGACTCAACCATCATTAGCTGTAAGGTTGTTAGATTTCTGTGGTCTGGGAAAATTCAATTTCATATTCAAAGTGTGACATTCAGAGCGCAGGCTGTGGGAATGGATGAATGTTATTGGTGTGAAAGTCACCTGAGGAGAAAGACACTCCATCATGATAATGATCATGTAGGTGTGGGGTCTAACTGCCATAACAACTGGAGAGATATCTCAAAAAAGGCCCACCATAGTTATTACAGCAATCTTATAATTCAAGAAATGGGTGTAATTTTAATATAATTTTACTATTTTTCACCCCAGGGTGAAAAACTGAGGATATTTTTAAAGGAAGGGGACCATAATTATGATGAGTTTCATTTGGAATAATTGAACTGGGGGTTGTGGCCCAGTTGCCTCAGAGCCAATTTAATACTCATCATCATTTTCCTACCTTTGTATAGACATGAAATGCATTCATTCTGAAGGTGCCATGCAGTGTTTTCTGGGAAGGTGAGACTGTATTCAGATAGCATTGAAATCGGTGAACAATCTGCAGATCAGAGCAGCTTTAAAGCGGGCAGAGCGAGGACACAATCTGCCTGTCAGGAGAAGGGCATCAAGGCCGCCTAATAGATCTGTATTCATTATTCAGACCTTGGCTCCACAAAAGACAGAAAATTTGCAGGGAAATGTCAACATCATGAGGCTGTTGCAAGAAGCAATGTCATTTCATTTTAGAGATAATGAAAGGGATGTTTTCTTGGTTCAGTGTCTTGTAGAACAAGGAGCTTTTGAAATCAGAGTGAGGATGTACAAGCCAGTAAAAGGGTATCACCCAGTGACAGTCACATTTTAAAAGGAAGCTTGTTGGATCTAATTTTATGGACGTACTGCAGCTATGTATATTTAATTTACAGACTCAAAAAGACCCTTTCAGAACATTTCATATTCACCACTTTATCAGATATCCTGACATATTAAGATGTGATTATTTTTATTACATCAATTGATACAATAGTGTTGGTGGAGTGTCGTGGGGTTGGTATAGTTATGGGTCAAGAACTGCATTTCAAAAGGGTCTAAACGCCAGCAACGCTCATCGTATGAAAACTGTATTTAGAGAGCAACCCGTTTCAGCTCATCAGTGTCATGACCCTGTGTTTATATCACATCACCAACACCATCACCATCCCCATCCACACTCACCACCTGACTGGAAGAGATAATGGTAGAGATGAGTCAAAGCTATATACAACTTAACAGCTAAAAAGCAGAGGTCATCCTTCATCCCTCTTTGGTCAAAGCTCCCACTCTCACCTCTGATCACCAACCTTGGTATCACATTTGACCCCAATCTCCCAAAGCCAGAGCTGCCAAAAGATCCAATTTGTCCAAAACAGTGCAGCTCGGATCTTCATGAGAGTGTGTGAAACATCACACCAATCCTGCATCAGAATTAAGTGCAAATCTTCCTCCTCACCCACCATTGCATCAGTAACTGTTTTTATTACACATTTTTACAAAATAAAAGCAATATTTGTAAAGTTTCGATAAAGTACAATTGTACCTCTCTATTGTTTACATTACGACCAGAATTGCACTAAACTTGAGTAAAATCTTATCCCACGAGATTCAGTTTGTGAAAGGGAGAATGACAGTAACCAGCAGAAATCACGCATATTGAGAGCGGGGACATTCATTTTGATGGGTGTTACTGTTATTGCTGATATTGTAAACACACAGAAGTAGACGGTGTTTTAATCATAGACTGTATCAAACATGGACGTAGTCTCCGCGACGTCACCCATGTGTATTGCAGCCCTGTTTTGGCGGGCGTGGCCATATTGGAGTTGGGATGAGTGATGAGTGCCCAAACTCACAGCTATTGGGCGCCCGTCAGTCACGTGATCTGAGCTGTAGCTCTGATTGTGCAAAGTCTCAATCCTAATATCTTCCAAAGGTCCGAGTCAGAAAAAAATTCACCGCCCTCACAGTGTGTGCCGTTAGCGAAATGAGCGATACAGATGGTAGTCTTCTCTTAATTTCATTCCTGTCGAATGTTTCTACTCTGGGCTGACACAAAAGTTGCCCAATCTGACCTTTAAAAGTAAGTTATCTTAACTATGAAAGTTTCTCGCAATATGTAAAACCTCCAAAAAATAATTACAGGTGAAAACTTTTGCGCAAAAATATATATATTTCAGGGATAATGAGGAAGCTTATTCTCTATTTTCTTGCAGAAACCGAACACCTCTGTTCACTCAAGCTGTAGCCAGCTTATAATAGAAAAAGGTTTCTCACTGGAGCGCAACAATCAATTCATTCAATGTCCTTGCTCAGAGCTGGGCTGTCGACCAAACTCGGCTAATGAGGACTAATCCACTTCCACGTAAAACAGAAGTGATTCTCCATAAGTCAGGTCCAGGTCTCCAGTTAAACAGAGAACATTGTGTCAACGCTGCTGTAGAAGCTTCCGTATAAATAGACTCTCCACATGAGTCAAGACGCTCCTGCAGTTCATACTCAGAGACAGCGTGAGCACCAGGGACGGGAATGTAAAAATGCGTGTTGTTTTTGTTGTTGCTTGATTTTAAATAGCCATATAGAGCAGCAAGATGGCTTTTCAGCGTGAGCTCTCATTGATTCATATTAACCCATTTAAGAGCCATCATGTCTGAAATTACAACACTTGATGATGGATGTGTTATTGCAGAGAAGAAGAGGCATTTACTTTCAGTGGAAAACATTCTTTTGAAAACCCTTTTCATTTCATAAACCAAAGTTAATTAATCATTTCTCCTATTATTCATGCCTGCATGTGTGGTGCCATGACTTCCTCCCTACATGAGTCACATTTTAGTCACATATAGAGTGGGAGAGTGAGCACCGCTGGAGGAGCTGATGACTGGATGTTATGTGTGCTGGCTCTTCAATGAGCTTCTGCTGGTGCAGTCCCTCTGCATGTGTTACCATTAAAGCTTTTCAAGCCATGATATCAGGGATATAAAGGGATAGTTTGGAGATTTTATGGTGGAAGGTCTGGCAAGGTCCCCATCAACGGTCAGAGTAACATGGCCATACAGAAATCACTTTTTCTGGTTAAGTTAAGTAAATAAGCTTCAGAGGGTTTTTCTTGCAGCTGCTGACAGGTACCCAGAAAGTGGCAGTAGCAGAGGGATTTTGGGGAGGTTACAGACTTTTGGTTGGCTGCAGGGAAGTTTTAGCAAACCAAAATGGCCAAATTCCACCAGATCTACCTTTGGTTCGTCTCCACCCAGTCACAGCATCAGAGCTAATAGGTCAAAGTGTTAACCCACACATCTTTGCTTTGGTGTTTTCTGGCTCTATTTCAGGTCTGGAGCCCTCTAAAGCTGATGCACAAGACTTTTGGTTTTACCAGGGCACAATGCACCAATGAAGGAGTCATGCATTTTTGGGGTGTAAGTATGTCAGCCCCCCACTCATACCTTCTTCCCTACTCTTTCCACTGCCTTATGCTTGCTGATTTAAGGCATAAAAAATCCCTAATTCATCAATTCATCATCAAACTACAGCCTTTGTGTCAACATCAGATGGTACTTCAGTAGACGACAATGGCAAACTCTAAAACTTTTATGTATTAAAGGTTTTCAGAGGCTATTAAAACAATTGGCCCATCACAGAGTCAGTACACCATTGGTTGAGCCAAACCGCAGCAGGAGGAGGAGATGGATGTGGTGGAAACCTGCTGTGAGGCGGCTCAGGAGAGGAAAGCTCTGGATGATCTCAGCAGGTGAAGAGCAGCTGATCCTGACTGGGAACATCATCAGGCGCTGGATGGAGGGAACACTTTGAGGAACTCTTGGATCCAGCTGACATGTCCTCTGAGGACGAGGCAGAGGACGCCATCTGTATTTTCTAAAGAGGTTGCAGGAATTGTTAAGAAAAATTGTAATCTTGCATATAGTTTGTTTAAACACTTAAAAAGAGGCAACGTAAATCTTTTAATATACCTTTCTGTCCAAAGTCACTGAAAAGCTCACTCATCAAAACTGCGAGTAAACTTGATTTTAAAAAAGGGATGTTGGCAGTATCATCCTGTAATTCAAAGTGAGAACATAATAGAGTGTCTTGTTTTTAACTGCAAAGAAAATGAAAAACTGGATTGTTTACATCTCAATTAAGATTACTTTTCCTGATATTGCAATTGTGATTTATAGTGTGATAATTTTGAGGTTCCCCATCTCATGTGTTGTTAAGCAAACACATTGTAGGGATTTAAGAATGATATTAATCCCGACATGCCATAAAATTATTGCCTTTTTCTTCTTTTGGTACTTGTGACTGCTTTATTCCCATTTTAGTCACTTTTTTTTTGGCCACTTTTGGACCGGTTTTTGCTACCTTCGGACTGTTTTCCAAGTTTTCTCCCATTTTTGTAGCTTTTTGGCCATTTTTTGTCACTTTCAACTTATTTTCAACTTTATTGTCATTGCTACTTCTTGCTGTTTTTGCCACTTCTCAAGATTGTTGCTCTTGCAAATGTAACAATCTGGCTCTTTGGTTGAGCAGGAAAGAGTAACACAGGTGGAGAGCATAAATATCTTCTGCAAAAAAACTGTATCTGGGATTCCAACAAATTCAAGGTTAAAGACCTCTTGCTCTGTCTGGGATTAGAAAACTGCAACAGTGATTCGATATTCCAGCTGCACCCCTGTATTGTGAGGTAAAAAGATTTACATCTGCAGGATGTGTCTGCAAATTGAAATCTTTGAAGGCGTTTTGATTTAAGCTTGCTGTGACCCTGACATGAGGCAGATGATCTGCCGGATGGATGCTGAACAACAGCAGGGGCAGCGAAATCATGTGGGAGGCATGTGAATATGAAACACAATGGCACCAGTCAATAACACGCTCAGGGCAGAACCCAGCAGCTTCTTATCTGCACACAAAAACAGAAAAAGAAGGCTATCTATGCTGCTACATCCTCGGATCTGAGGGGGATCTAACTCTCCAGGCTTATCAGGTGAAATTTTAATCAGTGCTGGAAGATGTGTTCATCCAAAGGGAGTAGGGTTATAAAACATTCCTGCAGCCTCCTGATTTGGAAGGTTTATACGACGGGCTATCTCCACTTGTCCACACAGTCACAAAGCACCTTCCTTTCTTTTGCTCCAGGCTGAAAAAGCAGAGTGATCTGTGTCTGATGGTTTGCGCTGCAAGCTCCATTGAGCCCGGGATCGATATAACCCAGTTTAATCTCAGCTGTGGTGTAATAAGCCGGAGCATTACTGCTCACTGCCAATGAGAAAAGAGCTCCACCAAGTGCTGCACCCAACATCACGGATGATTGAAAACTGAGGGGTTGAACTACTGGGAGGAGGGATTAGAGGAATGTGTTTTTATCAAGAAGGGTGTGCATGAGCATTGTTTGCTGGGATAATCAGTGTGTGTGTGTGTCACTGTTTGACTCACAAGATCAAGTTAAAACACTGGAACTGTAACAAACAGTACTCCTGCATCAGGTTATTGTTATTTACACAGAGATTATTCTGATTTTAACTCTATCTTCAATTGATAACTCAGAATCTATGCAGATCTGAGCAAAGAGATCTTATAATGCAAACAAAAACAAACACAATTTGTTGTTGCTTCTATTAATCCATACTTAAATTCAGTAGCAACCCTCAAGCTGCAGCCTTATGTTTGTTCCCTGTGTTCCGAGAAGTGCTGCTATTGCAGGACACACACACACACACACACACACACACACACACACACACACACACACACACACACACACACGTGGTAGGTCAATAGGTTCATCTATCAAGGTGGATTATATGTGTGTTCATCCATCACACATGTACCAACATTGATCTGGTGACAACACAGGTCAGGCTGAGCACAGCTTGTTTTTTTACTCAGGACCGAAGGAGTGAAGACGAGCGGTCCAGAAGGTAAACTGACAGCTGTTCCCAGATTTCTGTCTTGAGTCATTTGAGGCAGCACTTTGTCACTACAATAAAAGAAAACACAAAGTACTCTCCAATGCGCCTCAGGAACCAGGAGTGACCATGTTTGGCAAGAGCATGAAGCCACCTCTTCCTGCCAACCCTGCTGTAGCATAGCATTTTCATCAAACTGGGGCAAAGTAAACTCTAAGAACAGAGTTTGAGAAGTCTGGATATATAAAAGAGGCTGGGAAAACATCAGCTTGGTCTATAAAACATCTGACAAGTAGGCTAAGCAAGTAGTTTAGTCTTATTTTTAGCAAAAAGTGTCTTATTAAACTTGAACTGATTGTGAGGACTTTCTATGTGATCCTGAAAAAACATCATATCTAGATGTATGACTGATCACAATCCCTAATTCAAAATCAGATTATCAACGCTAAAAAGATTATTTTTTAATACAAATTCCTAGCTTCCTGATATGGACTGGTCTGATTAGACCAGATTTATTTATGGCACATCAAAATGTCTTGGACACCAACATGCCAACTGACAAAGATCAGCAGTGAGAAGAGTGATATGTGTTTTTTCTCTGCTAAAAATAATTTCTTGTATTCATGTTGTTGTAATAGTGGACAATGGAGCTGGACTGTCCAACAGAAAAGGGATAAAAGAGCAGAAGAAAGCTAAAAAGGAGAGAGATAGAGCACAGACTAAAGGCTAAAACACAAGTTAAGCTTTTTGTGATAATGTTTATTCCAACCCACATGTAGTAGTTATACTAAATTATAGTGATCTGTTCAAAGCTGAGAACCTATCAACAAAGGTAGCACTGGCAGGACATGACCAGAATTTAATAACATTACACATTATGGATACGTCTTAGAGCAGAGTGGCCGGCTACTTAACTATGACATAAACTTATAAAGTATGCTAGTTGTCATGTTTTAGCCAAGTTGCAACCCCCAGTTTAAAAATATGAGACAATACAGAAGTGCTAAAATCTAAAGTCACATGGACATCAAGCCAAAAAAAGCCATTTTCAGAGCAGAAACCAACTCGTTTACAGCTTCATATAAATAATGTCTCCCATATGGATCACTAATTTTGCTAATGGCATGTACTGTTGGAGTAACCATCTGTGGAACAGATCTGGTTTTGGGATCAATCAAGATCTTGGGGTGGATGTTTGTGTGTCCGTATACAGTTTCATGTGGGCATCCAGTCAATATTGACTGTGTTTAATGACTGAGAGGGTATGAAGCCAAACAGATCATTCCTGTATGTACCAAGAGGTTAAGCATGGACAGGAAATAAAAGAAAGAGGACACCTGTTCGTGCAGTTGAATATGTCAAGAGCAAAGGTTATAGGTTAAACAAACTCTACGGAAAATGTCCAAAAGACTTAACCCAAAAAAGGTCCAACAGAAAGCACAAGAGAACAATGGAGAGCACTAAAGACACAACAAGAGGAGAAAACAGCGCAACAACAGGTGTTGGGAGGAGGAGCATGAGTGATACTTACGAGGAGGGAAACACTAAAGCAGGAAGCAAAGGTGAACCAGACACACAGGGGTCATGCACTACAAAATAAAAGAGGAAACACTTCAAACTTAACACACACCAGGAATAAAACACAAGACATAATCACTAACAAACGGCACAAGAAAAACAAGTGGAAAATTCTCGACTGATTCAGACATGAAGGGAAAATGTATGAAAGACAAGGGATATCTATAAAATAAAAACAGGAAATCAACACAAAGACAATGAGATGTGAACAACTCCAATTTGCTTTTTTTGAGTGCTTCAGCAGTGCTTGGCCATGCATCCAGCCAAAGTGTATAACCCATAACACTTTGCTTTTATAGAAAGTGCAGGCTTTACATTAACTGCTGAAACCTTTTTTTCCCTCAACACTTTCTAATCTTAAATTGTTTCTGCTTATCTTGCAGCTGAAAGCACTTTTGTGTCTGGGGATATCACCAATGCTGCTTCTAAACCAGGCGTTTCCAGCCGCGGTGGCGTACACAATCAGCTGCTCTAAAGGTCTGATAACGACTTCTTCGGTTTTCCAGCCGTGGCGTGCCGAGGCAGCCTCAAGAAACATGTTATTGAATGCACAAAGAAAATGTAAACATCAGATCCTTCTTGACTGTGTGTGATGTTTTGAAAGGGATTAATGGTTTTGTGACAGATTTAGGAAGCCACACAGACACACTGGATAATTTACATGATGTATTTAAGCGTGTCTCAAAATCCTCCCTCCCGTTCCCGTTTGCGTTGCATAAATCAACTGCAGCATGTGTGTGGATGTAATTATGTTTCTTTATGAGTGTGTGAGACACTTTAACACACAGTTTAAAAGGGATTGCAGTGCAGCTGATGAAGCGGATATTGGCATTTATTTCAGTTAATTGCAAATTTCTGACGGGGTTCAAAAAAGAGGCAAATAACACTGTTGTGTTTGGGCGAGAGAGCGATGAAGTGAGTGTGATGAGCAGGTTTATGTGGCCAACAAATTGTGCAGCTCTGTGCATGCTCGTCTAATAAAAGAGATAAAAGAAACAGGAAAGGTTTTTCATCACTGTCTCCTCCTATATTATCTTTATGTAGCATCGTATTAAGTCTTTGGTGAGTTTTCTTCCACTTTGCTTTGGCTGCAGTTTTATTTTACATCAAATTAGCATATTCAGGATTCAGCTGATGTTTTTAGATTACATATTACGGTCCAGCTTTGTGCACTTCCTGAACTTTGATGCGACTCTTCTCTCCCCTCATTAATTTTTGTCTTAACTTCACTTTGCACATGTTCAGGGGTCGAGTTTGGGGAGCTTTTCCTTCTATTATCGCAGCTACAGTCCCTGAAAGCAGCTGAATTCCCCGACAGCTGCCCCAGGACCCGAGACTTCCCATGTGGTCTTTTTCCTGGGTGGAGAGCAGCTCCAGAGCATGTGCAGCCTGCTGTGGGTCCTCTGGGTTGGAGGCTGGTTGGGTGGAGGATGGGAAATCCAGGACTCACTGTGGAGAAGCTGCTGAATTATTTATGTCCCCCCACCCTGACTGCTCTATCCCTCTCTGCAGTGCATCGACTGAGACCTCCATAACAGCGTGAATGAAAGATCGCTCCCCTTCACTGAACCTTAAATGGACTCCTCTACAGCAGTTTTTATAGAAACAGCTACAAAATACAGCCATCATGATTCCACATATTCTGGATGCGGAACTAATTTTTTGGACAAAAATTGCACCAAACGTGAGCAAAAATAGCCCAGAGGTTGTTTCATCTTCCTCATTTCACAAGCAGCGCATTGATTCGTTTGTTCATTTGAACTTCTGCAGGAAAGGAATAAAGGAACAGAAAAACAACACAGCCGAAAATCGATATTTCTTCCAGGAACATTCACTGCAAGCAGACAAAAAATGCACGTCTGTTATCTGCACACACATACGCGCACGCACTGGTGCGAAAGGCCTACACAACTTAGCTGAGAGGTGTTAAACAGAGGCAGAGCAGTCTGTGTATAAACAGAAGGCTCTAAATTTGTCTGACCTTAGATCCTTTCGAGAAAGTGGATCTGCTGGAGGGAACACTTGTTCTTGTTCCTTTCTATCAGCCTCCTTCAAATGTCAAGTTTCTTTTCCAGCTCGCAGACACAAAGCTTCAACTGTACGTCTCCAGCAGCTCGCTGTTAGTCCGCCTAATGAGAATTAGTTTTGCTCTTCATTAGTATTCACCAGAGTACCAGAGAGGAAAGCTACCTTATTAGTAACACTCACCACAGCCGCTGTTTCTCATGCTCAGTTTTCCACATGTGATGGATGAAGACAAGCATCGACTAACAGCGGGGGTTGTTTTCAGATTTTTCAACCGTGCTTTCTCTCAGTACAAGTGAGGTACATGATATGAAAATGCCTGTAGCTGCTGAAGAAACTATTGTGTTTCTGCCATGAGCGTTGTCCTTGTATTGTGTATATCCAGGGCCAGCTCAGCTCGTCTCTCTCATGGAAACTTACAAGATATGCAAAGACCAGCAGAAAAAGAAATCCTGGAGTATGAATACACAAGATATGGATGTGTTTACAATCAAATCACTTGTAAAATGCGGCAGAGCAAAGTTCAAGCTGGAGCTGCTCATATTCATCTTGATGCATGGAGACACTCCTGGCTCAGCCTTGACTCATCTCTTCCAGTTTATTTTCACGTGCACTCCTGCATATTTCAGGAAAATCGTAGGAAAGCCTGCTGCTGAATTTTTCCATAGAGGCCTATATTAACATCTCCTCTGTTGGGCAGGACATGACATGAAAATAATGATGCCAGAGTCAGCATGCAGAATATATTTCAAGTCCCACCTCAAAACCCACCTTTTCTCCCTGACTTTTCCAAATGAATGCTTAGCTTGGGTCCCTTCCTGTTTGAGTCTTGTTTTGTTTGTCTTTGTAAAGTGACCTTAGGTTGCACGAGAGGCGCTGTATAAATTGAAGTTATTGTTATTATTATTATGCAAAGTTTGCAAAATTATCTCAGTAGTGGGCAATGTAGAAACTGAAGTTATCATGACAGGATATTGCTTGTATACCAATGTTGAGTGTGAATTTGCAAGCAGGATGAAAGTGTTTGAAAGAATGATACAGTAAGAAGAAAATAAAAATGGATTAGCTTGATTGCAACTACAATATACATCCATCCATTCATTCATTTTCCACTGCTTATTCGGGTCGGGGTCATGGGGCAGCCATGTCTTCACCAAAGACCTGTAGTATCTGTATCCAGCCACAACCATCAGCTCTTCTGCGGGGATACTGAGGCGTTCTCATACCAGACGAGAGACATAATCTCTTTATTGTGTCCCAGGTCGACCTCAGAGTCTCCTCCCAGGTGGTTTCCCCAGGGAGGCATTCTCACCAGATGCCTGAACCGCCTCATCTGGCTCCTCTCGATGCAGAGGAGCAGCGGCTCTTCTTCAAGCCCCTCCTGGATGTCCACACTCTGAACCATATCTCTAAGGCTGAGCCCAGGCACCCTGCGTAGGAAGCTCATTTCAGCCGCTTGTATTTATGATCTTGTTCTTTCAGTCACTACCCACAGCTAATTAATTAATTAATTAATTAATTTCTAGCTCTTCTTTTCCAAGTGCCACTCAGTGGCAGCTTGTTGCAGCAGCTTTGTCTTCTCTATTCTTTTTAAGCTGATACTTATTATATTATTATATTCATATATTTTCACCATGCAATTTGTTTCATTGCTGCTGTGCCTGTAAATTTCGCCCCGTAGGCTGGAAAAAGGAGTATCACATTTTATCTTATCTCATCTCAATCTACAGCTTTTTAAGGATGCACGGACACCCTGACATGTAAAAGAAAGTCTAATTGTTAACTAGAAAAGCAAACCCTTTTGCTTCATCTTGTAAATCAGCTACAAAACAGGAAAGGGGAGAGTGAAGGATGATAGGCAGCAGAAGAACGTGGCCAGGGCACAACTCTTCGGGGAAAACTACGCTTTCATTTTGAGGAAGTGTATGATTAGACAGAGAATAGTTTGGTGTTTTTTGTGGTTTGTGATTAACAAAATACTTCCAGAGGCATCAAGTTTCAGAGTCAGTTACTATTTGGTGACTTCTGTCACATTCTTAGCTTTTTGGACCTTAAATAGTTCGAAAGGCAGCAAGACGATGATGATGTCCAACTACATGTGTTTTTTAAAACATTTAAAATAAGACAACATAATTTGTCTTTCAATGCAAATCTCATTTTTTCTACCTTTATGCAATGATGGAAATGCTGCATTGTTGGTATGGTCTCTACAACAGAAGTAGTGACGGCTTCATGTGAAGAATCCCTGCAGAAAGCTTTCAAAGTAAAGTTGGACACCGTCACCGCAGGTTTCCCGTGTGTTTGTTTCTGCCGCCTCTGACATTAGATAAAAGCACAAAGCAGTGGAGGTGGGCTGGGCCTCCTGCTGTGTTTTCAATGAATCATAATTCCCCCCACATAGCCTTTACTAGAGCACATCATGTCCTGTCGTTCCCTCCCCCATCACCATCACCATCAGCAGCAGCAGCAGCAGCAGCAGCCTCCTCATCCTTTTTATGTCCACTTCACCTCCTCATAGTTCGCCCACTGATGCCCTGCTGCTGTTTGGCTCTTTGCTCCCGACGCTCTGCCGTCCCACTCCCTCTGTCTTTGCCTCTGTCTCTGTCTTTATCTCAAGGTTCATTTCTCTGTCATGTTGCTCACACTGTCGGTCCTGAATCTCTCAAGCTGTCACAGTTTGTCACGCTTGATGTGCAATGTCAGAATAATTACCCAAGTCACAGTATGAATAGTTACATGTTCTCAGGCCATGTCTCTGTGTCTATGTCTCTTTTTTTTGTCTCTCCTCTGCAGTGCAGGGGTTAGTGGGGTATGCTCAGAGGTGAATATGGAGGCAGTCAGAAGAACTTTAATTTGCTTTATTGTTTTGATTTACTGAACATTGTCTTCTGCACCATTTTTACAGTGTGAACACTTTTGTGAACATGATATGTTTTGGCTGTTCTGGTGCTGATGGTCATTCCTTTATTATTTCATACTCTTGATCTGTAAATGTCAGATGGTAAATGTACCAACCAGCACTGTTACAGCTTTCTGAAGAACATTACATCACCTTTGTTTGATCAGACTTTAAAGGCACAATAAGGGGTTTTCACTGATTATGAAACACTCTCATTTTTTATTATAAAGCCTCTTCATGATGTACACACTTGACTGAGATCACCAGCCAAAAGACTTGTGACTTCTTTATACAGAATTTGAGCTCCTGTGTTTGAGTCAGGACACCCCCTCCCACCTCATGTGAAAGATCAACCTAGATGAAGATATATGATCTAAAATAGCGCACCATGAAAACTCCTGATGTTGAAGTTAAATTCAAGGTTGAAAACAAGTTGTAGCTAATCTGTTGTTAAGTTTCAGAAAGTTTTTTTTTTTCTCCTCAAGCCACATCCGCCCTCGCTCAGGTCAGTCACCAACACTTATTTAGAATACTGCATTGGACAAGTGATGTCTGAGATAAGTGGTTAGAGCTTTGAGATATCTATCTTCTAAGTCTCTGAAACACTTGACAAAGCTCTAACAACGTGTAGAGAAAGCTTTCCTTTTCTTCATGATTGTCCCCCAGTATTAATCATATAAGTAAGGTTTTTGTGCTCACCAAAACCATTTCTCACTTTGGAATAAGCAGCCTGAATTAGTCTTTCCTTTTCATTATGTATTTTGCACTTTCACTTTAATTATCCAGCGCCTCGGGGGAAATTTCCCTCACAAGCCCCCTGGGATTAGTTCTGAATCACATGCATATTTCTCTCTTTTTTTAATCTCTCTACCTTTCAGAATCAGTCAGTTTTGTTTGTTAGCTCGTGGTTACAGCAGTCTGGCATCTGTAGATTCTTGTCAAGAGGGAGAGGGCGAGATCCAGGCATCGCTGCATCATGACTAAAACCGCTGGAGCATGAGCCGTGTGACCCCGAGGGCTCGGGAATCTAGCCTGCATTTGCATAACAAAGTCTTAAACACACACAGTGATTGGAATTGCTATCAGTCGGGGGATTTTTTGCAGATGATAAATATGCACTGCACATGAAAATCCAAACTCAGCTGAATGAACGAAGCGCCCTCAGTGCTGCCCTCCATCCATCCATCCATCCTTCCTCTTCTGCTGCTAAAACAAACAGAGCCTCATCTGAGCTGTTATCAATGCTGACAAAGATCAGCTCTGCGTGTCTCTGTGTGTATGTGCCAGTGTGTGTGTGTGAATTCTGACTGTGCACAGCTTGCTAAAAATGATGACTCAAAAGTGAACTTGCAGATTTTCCAATTATAAAACAGCAGGACATTAAGCGTGGCTGACATTTGCACCCAGAGCTGTCCGTTTGTGTGAAGTCACGCCCTGTGCTATATTAAGTTACTTATTCCTTTATCATTAGTCCCAATCTCTTTTTAGAGCTCTTCTGGCTTTTCACGCCTCACTGTTGAAGTTTGGGTGACGATGCTGTTAAGAGCAATGTAGAATAAATAAAATACAGAGAAATCTTTCTGAAAGGGGAGGTGAAGCTGAAAGAAACAACCGTCCTTTACCATAAATGTTTATTATTGAGGGTGAAATGTGCTTCTCCTGCCACAAAGCTTTCCATACTCATTCAAAAATCAGGCTTTTTCAACTAAAATCACTTGGAAAGAAAAGTAAAAGTCATGCAAACATAACAGATACAGACTATAAGCCGCCTATCTTTTTAACACTCTGAACCCTGTGGCTTAAAAAATGATGCAGCTGATTTATAGATTTTTACCTGCTAACGAGCTTCATGCTGCCAACACATTTGGACCCTGATTACATGACAAAGTGTGACCCAGAAACACAAAAAGAACAGAGAAAAAACTCAGTGTTAATGTGAAAACGCTGTAGTTTGCATGCCAGGCCTGAAGTTGACGATGTAACTGAATGAACTGTAAGCAGCACAACCGTTTAGAGGTGGAAGCAGAGGTGAGCTGATCATGAAGTGTATACACTGAATACTTCTTCCATGATTGCAGAAATGGTGCAATTGATGCACATTTTGTGAAATGGTGATCCACTATTGTTACTCTTGTTGTTGTTGTTATTGTTCTGATTCATGACAGTGTAATGCACAAATGTAAAGCATAGTAGTTTCCACTGAAAACACCAGAAACTAGCCATTAATGACTTTTCTGGTAGTCTACTCTGTAACCAGCCCAGTTACAGGCACTGTTAAAAAAAAGCCTTTTTTAAATTGTTTTTATTTTTTAAGTGGAGAAAAAATTCCTTCTTTGTAATTATTCCATGTTACAATGCGGACATATAAAGGTCATAGACAAGTGCAGCCTATACATGCACAATTTTTATTTCTTTTTAAACTTAGTGGGTGTAGCTTATATTCAGGTGTGCCCAATAATCCGGAAATTATGGCATTCTTTCTTATTTACACCAAACTGCTTTAAAATGAGCATCTTCACATCCCAAAGTCTGCAGTGACTCCTCTTGAGTCTCATTTACTGCATCCGGCGTCTTACTGCTTGAGTCAAAATCCCTTTCCCTCTGTCTCTTTGTCTTTAAACTTTTTTCTATGTTTCCAAAAGTAGATATGACATTTCTGAAATAGAATTCTTGCCTAATCTCTTCCCTCACTTTCCACTTCCTGGTACATTTCCTCTTAAGGGTTAAGCCCTGACTTCTGCACAGTAATCTTGGGGATTATAAAGAATTACACACACTCTTGTTCTCGTGAATAATCGCTGTTTTGACTTACAATGACATTCCCAGAAAAAAATATGCCAGCTCCATTACAGGAGTTTAATGATGAGGAGTTAGGCACAGCAGTGAGAATGCAAAGGACATCCTCATCCTGACCTGATATTCCCTGTGGGATTGGAAACAAATTACCATCACTGATCACAGTTAAACTTGATGCTAATGTTCCCGTCAGCCTCTAAAAGGCCTCATTTGTCCGTTACCTTGATATCACCTCTATTATTTACAGAATCACAGTGTGTTGCTGGTTAATTCTCTGTCTCAGCCACCTTAAACCGGCGCAGCCCACGTTTCTAAAATAATCTTGGAGTCATTTCCCGGTCGCAGTGTTTGTGGCAGGGCGCCAGGCGGAGGCAGCCCCTCTGGTGGAGAATGGGAAGGGGGGTGGTTGCAGGAAGACTCAGAGCTGGCATAATTAGCGGTGGCACCGAGGTAATGAACACTCCACAGGAGCAAGGACAACAATACCAACAGGAGGGCTC